>JAEDXX010000153.1:0-227754 GCA_021725515.1 Epicauta chinensis | reverse complement strand
TTGCAAGTAATATTGGATGAAGATGATAGTTTGAGTCAAAATCAAATGACAGCAATGTTAAATGTTGCACAGCAAACAATTTCTGACCGTCTAAAAGCTATGGGTAAGATCCAAAAGGGTCGAAAATGGGTGCCACATGAATTGAACGAAAGACAGATGGAAAACCGAAAAAACACTTGTGAAATTTTGCTTCAAAGACACGAAAGAAAATCGGTTTTGCATCGAATTGTGACTGGTGATGAAAAATGGATTTATTTTAAGAATCCTAAACGAAAAAAATCATAGGTTAATCCGGGACAACCATCAACATCGACTGCAAAACCAGATCGATTCGGTAAGAAGGCAATGCTTTGTGTTTGGTGGGATCAGAAAGGTATGGTGTATCATGAGCTTCTAAAACCTGATGAAACTGTTGATACTAATCGCTACAGACAACAAATGATCAATTTGAACCAGGCATTGGTCGAAAAACGACCTGAATGGGCCAGAAGACACGGCAAAGTAATTTTGTTGCACGACAATGCACCTGCACACAAAGCAAAACCTGTTCAGGATGCAATCAAAGCACTTGGCTGGGAGCTGCTACCACATCCCCCGTATTCTCCAGACTTGGCCCCTTCCGACTACTATTTGTTCTCATCGATGGGACACGCATTGGCAGAGCAGCACTTCGATTCCTACGAAGAAGTCGAAGATTGGGTGTCTGATTGGTTCGCTTCAAAAGACGAACATTTCTATTGGCGTGGTATCCACAAATTGCCAGAAAGGTGGTCAAAATGTGTAGAAAGCAATGGTCAATACTTTGAATAAAAAATTTTTACTTTCCTATTCAAAATTAGAGTTTCATTTTTACAAAAATAGCGCTCACTTCATACCGGTATACCTGGTAGACTTATTATCAACGTCAAAAAGAAGTAGATTGCTGGAGAAATGTGCTTAAACGGATTGCTGTTGTAAAATTTTTGTCATCTCCCAACAATGGAAATTATTCGGGATGTGTGGAGTTATTAAGTGAATTTTATTCATTTCTTTCCAGATTATTTTAAAAAAAAATGGGAATCCTGAAAAAAGTAACATTTCTCATTTATTAGCGAATATCTGTAATGAGTTTCTTGACGTAATGGGAAAACAGGTCCTAGAAAAAATTCTAAATGAAGTTAAATTAGCAATATATTTTTCCATTAGCGTTGACAGTACACCCTATCTGTTTCATGTTAACCAGCTAACATTTATAATTCGATACGTAAAAGACCGTGTTTCTGTTGAAAGGTTCAGAAAGTGTACAACTTTTTTTCGGGCTCCGATGTGACAAAACATTTAGGTTCAAAAACGGTTGTTAAAAATCTTTCACAAACAAGATGGTCAGCCCGAGCTGATACAGTAAGCGCCTTGCATGAAGGTTATAAACAAATTATAGAAGCTTTGATGTCCATCGCATAGACTATAGACGAGGCCTTAGTCTGTCCAGAAAAATCGGAAATCTAGAATTTATTATACTAATGGAAATTTGGAACTCTATATTGAAAAGAATAGACAAAACAAGTAATTATCTTCAGAAAGAAACAGTAACACTGGACGTTGCAACTGATTTGTTTACTTCACTTGATTTTATTATTAACCTCAGGGATAAATTTGATTACATGGAATCGTCCGCCAAAAAAAGAAATCCGGAATCTGACTACAAGAACGTATATCAAATATACTTTTATCAATTGATCATGTGATAAAATCTTCAAAGCTAAATTTTGTTCATCATTATCAAGAACTCACTTTTGGCTCCCTTTTGCTCAGAGCATAAAGCAGCTAAACTTTTGATTGAAAATTGGGCAAAAATCTAATTTTTTCTGCTATAGCAATAAAAACTCAGCTTGAAGTAAAGTCTTGTCGGAACCAAAAATCGACCACTTAATTAGTTTGTTATACAAAATAGCTTTCCACAAAACTTAAAATTATAACATAGAAGTTATTGAGTGCTAGCGACCGTTGGCCTAGAAAACATAAAAAGTAAGTTCGTTCTCAAGAAAACGATGATCGACAGCCGTTTTCTACTGGCACATTGTTTTTTAAAGCAAAACAAAACATAAAATATGTGCTTTATAAGGGTAGACGACTTTATAAAATTCCAATTCCAATTCTTCACTGTTAGTAAACAGCAGCATCATCTTAGAGAACTAAATTTCAACCAAAACTATTCAGTTGGCAGACAATATAGACGTGACCCCAGACAATGGTCGTCTTCATGATAGAATAATCGTTGAACATTGTTGTTCTGTTGATAGGATTCACTTTATATGTTCTGTTGTGAAATATTTTGATAAACAAATATAAAATATATAAATCATTCAAGATTATTTTTGGTTAGTTGTGTCTTCTAGGTTTTGTCAAGATGTGGGTGGTTTTTCTATTAGAATTGTTGGCAAGTTGTTTGTTATTTCGTTTCATTTATATATTCTTGAATATTTAAATATAGGAGTTTGTTACTTGAACAGGAGAACCTTTTTTTTTTAAAAAAGTAAACAAGCAAAAGATGTCTACGTTTTACTGATTCGTTCAACTTGAGTGCTCTTGTTTGTATAATTATTTGTATTATTAGTAGACAAAAAGAAATCTAGAGACGAAAATGTATTGATTGTGAACAGGGCTCTTGAGATTCCAGAAATACAGTAGCTAAGAAGTTGCGTTTATCAATGTCGTCACCATTATTGTATAGGATGAATGATACAAATAGAACAAAATCTACTAAAACTTCAATAGTTTTATACAATGTTCAAACGACAACTTCAACAATGCTTGAAATAGAAGATTATCGAACCATTGCTTATTGAAAGTTTGGACTAGCTCGTGGATAATTGAGTTTTCTTACATTACAGGGCGAGATGAAATAGAATTATTGTTATTGAAATGTGGGCGTATTTCGTCTGCCATCCAGAGTCGGACTGGCGTATCGGGCAATCAATTTTATATTGAAATTTGAAGTAAACTGTTGGTAAAACAGTCTGTTACTGTTATAAACGCAATACGTACAGGATGGGCAAACTATCTAGGCGGACAAGGAGAATTTCGTTACCGCCGAAAACGGTAAAAATAAATAATAAAATGGGGTTGTGAATTCTCCCTTTGATGATCTTATTTTTGGAACAACACCCATTGAGGTGTGTATGAATTTATCTATGACATGCCAAACATCTGCTATCTTCGACATAGCGTGATTGATCCCCCCAATAACGTTTTGGAGCACAGAGATCAAACAAAGTATTTTGGAATATCTTCGTAACCGACCAGTATTGTTGATTTTTCAATTATTTCTTATTAATTTTCTATTTCTGCTAAAATATAAATACTGGCTAAAGATATTATAATAGATTGATGTAAACAAAAGAACAATCTTGACCGTTTAGTAAGATACACCAAAATTCTTTGTTTAATCTCTATCTTTCTCCGACACATTATTGGCCGAGAAAATCATTATACTCGTAACGAAGGCAGCAGATGTTTGGCATGTCTTACGTTAATTCTTTACACCACAATAGATGTCGTTCCAAAGATGATTAAAGGTTAAACCCATATGTACTTTGCTACTACACTATTGAAATATGACTATATTAAACTTTTCTGTTATGTTACTCTGGAAGGTATCGTAGGCCCTTGTTGAGTGCTAAATGCCCGAGCATTTTACATTACCAGTCCAGCCCTGCTGCCATCACTGTCGATTATCGTTAAATTAAAGCAAGTATCACGCCAGACATTCTTCGGAATCCGTCACGAGTGTGTGGAAATATTGTGCGGATCGATAATAATTGACTCGTTTTTTTATTATCACGGTCGTACTCTATTAACATTTATTTTTCAGTTCATTATCTAAATTTGTTTGTATTTGGAATTTTTTGTTACTAATGTACAGTTAGCATGTCTAATTACATATTATATTGTGGAAGGCTTACCTGTCTATAAATAGCCGCATTCAAAATTGCTAATCCCATGAACGGTAATAGGTACAAAAATATTAAATACAACCAATGTATATAAATCGTCTTGTATAGCTCGTTCTCACGAAATGGTGATGGTCGTGGACAATAAATCGTTATATTATGTTCAATTAATGTTTCTTCTTTAATACGTGTTTCCCATAATTTCGGTAAATTATATAATGTCGAGAATATAATAATAACAATGACATAGATACGAGCTCGGCCATATGTACATAATGAACGTGCCCTTAATGGATGGCATACAGCCACAAATCGTTCTAATGATACAGTCAATGTCAAATAAACGGAAGCCGTTTGTACAACCATTGCTAATGGATACACCACTGGTGCTATATGTGGATAAACTATATAATAATATGTAAATAGTAGACCACTATATGGATAAATTCCTGGTAATCCAAACAATAGTATGCTGGTTATTATGAGCATTGTATCAATTCTTGCCAAACCAATCAGTAGATAATTTATGCTCGACCTCATTTGTGGTCTTGATAAGATTATCATTGATATTACATTACCAAGAATACCTAAGATTCCAATTAAATTCAATAATAGACCGTTTGTAATGAAACGAAAGAAACGTACACTATCGGACTCATCGTTTACACAAGTATCAGTCTCATTTGGAAATAATGTAATGAATGTTTCATTATGGAAATTTAACGTTGAACTAACACTTGTTGGTGTTGTTGTAGTTGTTGACATTTTCATTTAGAAGCAAATCATTGAAGTTCTTTTATTATTCTTCATTTATACGTTGAATTGTATATTTAATATTTCGTTACGGATTGTCGGCGACTCGAACATTGGTTTTGTGTCTTGAATTCTTGTCACATTTTATCGCCCCTTCAGGATTTTCATGATCTGAAACAAAATACAATATAAATATAGAAATAAGAGAATTTGAACACAATACATATTCTCCGCTATATTTACTTTATAGCGTTGTTTTCTTAATTACATTCATTAACTTTATAGTTGTTAAGGTAAGTCTCTAGCGACCGTTTAGAATAAGTTTAAATTTGTATAAAAACCGTCTTTACACCATCATTAATTCTCATTTAATTTACTTGAATAGCAAAAATCAAGTACAACAGTCTTCCGGCTCTGCTGTTATTTTTCTATTATGCCAATTAGCGCAGACTATCCCTAACGTTAGCAACTTTTCGTTTATGTTATGTACTTCTATTATGTTTAAGTATCCCACACACCAACGCGAAAAATTCGCATCGGCAGCGAAAAGTTTGCACGGTTGTATTAAATGAATTTTTTCACATCGGAGCGGCGCGAATTCGCAGCGGCAACGAATCGATAGCGTCTTTTTGCCGCGCGGATTGAGAGCGTTTTTTTTTGTCATCGGGTCACCCGATAATGTCAAAAATAGAAATTGTCCTAAAGAATTCTATTGTACACGTCTTACCCCATTTAGATTACGAAAATTATTGGAAAAAAATGAGGTCTGTGGCAAAATTAGGCGAAAATTAACGAAAATAATACAACTTGAGGATCGTAGCTTGGCCCGTAAAATGCGCAGATGATAGATACAGACCACCTCTGTGTGACAAAGACATCAAATCAACGTTACTTGGAAAATATAATCCGAGCAAGTTTAGTTAATTTTAAATTTTCTGTTTTTATTTTTCTTATCCCTTTATTTTTTTTATCAGCGCTGCAGCATCCCCCAGGATATGCCATATTGAGAAATTCTTTTACAATAAGACTCATAATAAGAGTGGTGAATATTGGCGAATTAGCGCTATCAAATTTGATCCAGACTGTACCGATCTGTATAACGTGACGAACATTACAGAAATGACTCCCCACTCTAGAAACGAAAATTATCCACTGCGCAAGGGGCCAAGCTACGATCGTCAAGTTGTAATTCTCTTGTAATACAACGTCGCGTTTATGACAGATAAAGTTATTACTTCTTTTGCATGAGAAAATTGTATCCTGAATTTAAATGTAATGAAAAAAATTGAAAGTAACTGGAACGCCGCGCGTTAGAAGTGAAACTTCGTAGGTTAGAGATAAAGTTCTTTTTTCTATTGTTTTTTTTTCTGTCGTTGCCTGAAGGCTCGATTTTTTTCTGCAGTTGTCTTTTTCTGCATTTTACTTATCTCAAAACAATATTTATATATAATTTAACACAGTTGATTTTTCTGATACAGTCTAACACGAGGTATATATATATATATATATATATATATATATATATATATATATATACCGCATGTTCGCGTCAAGTGTGAATCCTCAAATATCTCGTTTGTTTCTGAATTGAAATGGAAAATTATCTAAAGAAATTAGACTACAATGTATATACTTCAATTGACCGACACGATTTTCCTTCTAGCTATTTTGGAAATGCTAAAACTTCATGTAGGGCCTCAAAAATTACTCACTATTAGGAAATCAATTACCTGCAATGAATACTGCGAGTGAATTTGATATGAAAATAATTTTTTTCTGTAAAAAACTTCGCTTTTGCTGCTCAAAAATAAATTAGAACTTCTCTGGGGTTCAATAACCTATCCATTGATGATAAAAGCCGACGTCAGAATTGTTTACTATACTTAGAATGCGAATGTTATTATTACAACTGTTGACAACATTTGAATCAAAACAATTGCAGTAGAGCTAATTTTATTTGAAGGAGGATTTCATTGCCAGTGTAATATATGAATTAATATAATTGACAATTTTTACAACTTATAATGTATTCGCATGTGTTAAATGCGAATGATATTGCATGTGAAACGCAAATTTCGTACCGCTGTCAACGCGTTGGTGTCAGTAGATATGCGAATTCCGCTACCGCAACATAGGCGGAATTTCCGTCGTAGCTACCGTTACAGAATTGTCGCGTTGGTGTATCCTTTTCGAATAAATTTGTAATAAAATTATTCTATTTGAGTCTCAGTGGCCTCAACTCAACATAAAGAAATTTAATTAATCGAAATTCAAATCAACTGAAATCAATTTAAATCGGATCACTGGGAAAGATTAATAGATATAATTAATTAAGTAAAGAAAAAGAGACATTCTCAGTTATTTAGTCCGAAAAATATTCAGCCGACGACCGGGAATCGAACCACGGGCCCTCCTCGTGCTATCCAGACGTTGAGGTGCTCTTAACCGCTGAGCTATTATATCTAAAGAAATTTGTTATTATTCTGTTTAATTCTTGGCTTAAACTTAAGCCTAGACTTAAACTTAAGCTTTACAATAACGAGTATAAGGGGAGGTGGTGTCAGAATCTCAATAAGTTCCCTTTTGCCAATTTTGTGGATTTCACGACGGACAAAGATCCACTGTTGTTAACTTTCCCAGCGTCGGCTTATAATTTTTTGCTAACAAAGAATTAAACATTTTAAGAAGAAAATCTTCTACATTTGTTTGCAAAGGTAATGAACTTTAACCTGAAATGAAAATCTTTTAGAAAATTTATTTAATTTTCCTGTAAATAAATTCCATTCAATTATTTTAATAAACGAAAAGAAGGACGACAAAATCAAATTTTAATGTACAAAGATTTCCAAACAATTTTCATGTGAAGACAAAGCTCATTACCATTGTAGACGAATGTAAAAGGATTTTCTTCTTAAAATGTTCAAAAAAAAATTAAAAGTCAGTGCTGCACAACTCAACAACAGTGAATGTTTGCCCGTCGTGAAATCCCCCGGAGCAGCTTAATAAGAAGAGATTTTATTTGCGGCTTTACTGTTTGTTTTTCTAAACCACAAATATTGTGCGTTAAACTCGCTTGAGTCTTAAATTCGTTACAAATTTCATTTATTTGAAATACGCTCTCTGGAATATTTACGCAAACGAAATAAATATATATGAGACATTTTTCTTCCTGTTTTGTTGATTAATTCGTGAATATTGCAATAAATTTCACGGTAAATAAAACGAATTTATAAAGATTTATATTGTGACAGTTATAAACTTATTCACCCAAATGATTGTATATTCCACTAGTAAATAGATAAAAATTATAATGTAAACAACTGATTTTTCATCCGACTATCTCTGGAGATCGTTCTGTTTGCTCGACAAGAAAAAATTACATGTAATCACAATGTCCTCCGAACTTTCAGGATAATTTAAAAAATAATCCAGACGTGCCGGTACTTATCCAATATACAACTTCAATATTTCGCCTAAATACACACAGAAATATGTTTGAACGATTTTTTAGAGAGACAAAGAACGGTCGTTGTCACTGGTGACATTCTTAAAAATCGTCTTTTTTGTGTGGATTTTAGTTTCTGTCTCGTACATCTGTTACATATTTTGTGTAGTTGCCTTTATTGAAAAATGTAAATATGACGACAGACGAAATTCGATCGAGAACTAGTTTGAACCAATTGATTTACGAACATTTGTACCTTTGTTTGATATAAAGAATTCTCAAAGGCGCCACCAAATCTTTTTTTTTTGTTTGTTTGTTTAGGTTGTTTAATAAAGAAAACCACAATACACGGCACCGTTGGGGATTTTGTACATTAAAAACAAGAACTTGAGATGGGTCGTGATACACACAATTTTCGATCTATCTCTCAGGAGATGATAACACTTGCTAATCGTCTTATAAATGGCTGAATACATTATGTTCATTATTTTTATACAAATCGTTATTTTCAACAAAACTTCCCACGGCCAGATCCAACAAAAGGACATTTTTTGCTGTATTGTGGAATAATTTCCGGTAACACTCCAAACTGGCATCAGAATAAATGAGAATATGAGACGCGCACTGTTTTCCTTACAACGTTATTACGGTTTTATTCATTATTTGTCTACAATGCTTTTCATATGTAAATAAAATTAGATTTTAAGAACGAAAACCTTTTAGATTCTACTCGAATGGGGGTTTTGTATATAAAATCAGAAAAAAAAAACAACAACAAATTTCGATGTATGTAGTTGTATTGCTAAGATCAATTCTCTTGTTGTATTATTTCGCTGTGTTCATTTAAAAAGTTTGACATCATCCAACATAATTCCCAAGAGCAAGTGTCCAAGTCAAGTTGTGTTCGTTCTGCGTGTTTTCTCTATAAAATCAAAACCATAATTTTGTGTTAGAAGAAAGTAACAGTAGCGGAAATACAGTCATTACAATCATATCAAAACTGTACGAAAAGTTTACCACATTTGACGTGTAATAATGATGGAAATAGTCTGTCACCAATACACACGCTTTTAAACCTTCAAATTCTACAGTTTTTGTCGATTTTGGTTTAAAATTGGATTATTAACGCTATATTTTATTATAAGACCACCATTATTTATCTATTAACAATTGGGGAGTAATAATTATAAATCAAGATAATATATAATGGACTCGTCGGAAAAGTAGTAAGCGTTCTTTTGGAATTGTTCGACCAACATTCAACAGGGGAGTTATTAATGTGTAGAGTAGGTACAACATCGTTTTGCGTGTTAATTTAAAATATAGCGTAATAAGATTTGAGTTTTTGTGTGTAACCTTCGGGCAAAATTTATTTCGTTGTTTTAATAAAATTCGTTGTTTATATTATGGTAAGTGGCATGTGAAAATGTTTTGATGAAATACATGTAGAAATGTTGAGATTTTGTTGCCAGTAGACAGGGCCGGCTCAAGACCACAGCAAAACAGTCAGCTACCTTTTCAGTGCCTTTTTAGAGCGTGCTGAGTAGAATTTTGTTAAACTCATCTTTTATTAATTAAAAAAAAAAACGGTAAAACAGTCTTAAGTCTGCTAAATTTTCTCAACCGGAGCATTACCTTATAACTCTTGGGAACTTCTGCTAAATACGGAAGATTTGATCAATTTGAAAAATGTTATTTAGTTATTGAAGGTGGAAAAGTTTCAAATCCAGTGATAAACAATTGATCAGTGCTATGGCAGGTCCTCATATCCCCTACGTCCCGTAAAAGAAGTACATACAGTTTTATTGAAAGTACAAAAATTGGCAACACTACAAGCGCATTTTCTCTCGGACCTAGAATTTACCAAATCCACCAATCAAGTTGTTTTGAAGCTTCCGGTTATCTCCTTAGCCCCAATCCCTTTAACTGTATTGTGCCCTTTATTTAGGCAGCCGTATTCTCATTTACAAAACACATTTTTTTTATATTTATGTTTGAACGCTGCGCTCTCTTCGCCCTCTATCTCAAAAATGTTTCATGCTGTTCAATTCTCATGATAGATGTTAATATCTTCAGAGCTATAGAACAGGGTTGGTTCTAGGGTTTTGAGCGCCCCGGGCAAAACAAAATTTGGCATCATTTCATTCAAGAATATACTGCAAATTGAAAAAAATAGTAAAAAAGGCTAAAAATCAAAAGTAGTACATAATAAAGAACTCTGTAAAAAATTTATTAATTTTAAAAATAATACAATAGTTATACAATTTATTGCTTGCTAAAAGAATCGATGTCTCATGAAAAATGATCAATTTTAATTTATAAAATTTAAAAAATAATGAATGTAAAAAATATTTTGTTCAATACTTGCTGTTAAAGTCCTACTTTATCGACTAAAAACTCGATGGTAAAGTAGCACTTTACCAACCTTAACTGTCAAGTGTTTACTTTAACATTGAGGTCAGTAAAGTCGCTAGCAACCAACAGCAAATAAACAAAAACAATTGCTTGTTGTTTAAAGAAATCCAATAGCAACCAACAACGAGTGATAACTGTATGAATAGTTAATGTCAAAACTTATTAGAAAATTAAAAAAACTAAATAATAAAGACTTCTTAGGTTAGAGCTAAAGTTCATTTTTCTTATTGGATTTTTGGAAATTTTAGTTTCGTTCCAGGAGGCGCTGTACATCGATCAATGACACCAACTTTAGCCCTAGTGTTTATTTTGCAGAGTTGGCAGAACTGGCAGAGAGTGTAGAAGCGTCGCTATGGCAACACCCCCACTCTTCCCTCTTAGCTGTTACGCTTCGAACAAATTTACTACCCTACTGCACCTAAAGAAGTTTCATTTCAAAAATGTCTATAACGCTTTATTTTATACATTATAGGGAAGTTTTGATCATTTAGGATAGGTAAGTGATAGTGAGAGTCTGGGCGTGGATTATTTGAGAAATTTGAAATTTGCATTTGAAATTTCTCAAACGATGCGTATACAGAGTATAATAAAGATTCAATTCCAGTTTATAGATAACAACGTAACAACGATGTATAATCAAAATTACACTCTATTGGAATTATGTATGCTATTTATAAACGTTAAATTATAAATAATTATAATGTTGATTTTACGAAAGCGAGAATTTACACGTAGAGAATACACGTTAATTTGTGAAAATTAATGAAAAGCTATTGTAGCGAATTTACCAGCTTCTGACTAGGAACTAGCGGTGTGTTTAATTTAAATACAAAGCAACTTAGTATTTGAAATCCCCTGTCTATCTCTCTCTCTCTCTCTTTCTCTCGCTTCCTTTCTCTAATAAAAGCAATTATTAAAATCTTTAACCAACTTTCTTCAATAAGATTTTAATCGTTTCTATGATTTCTTAGTCGTTTTATTACAAAATTAATTCAAATCTTTTCAAATTGTTTTTTTTTCTATTGTCATTTTTCATGGTCTAATGTGGTTGGTTTTTACAAACGTGAAAAACGCAAATATATTGCGTGATTTACCATTTTTACTATTAGAATCGCAAATCTTGGCAACAATCTAATATGACTTTTATGTAGAACGATCAAGATTTTTATAGAAGAAAAAAATCCGCACGACTGAATGGTAAACTCGGTCCACTATTATAATACAAAATTTTGACAGACTAAATGTCAAAACTCATGCAACTTAAAGTTTTATTCTGTTTCTTAGTTTATCTTAGTTTGATTTTGATAGTGAGATTTCTATGAGAAAATTATCAAATGGTATTAAGGTTGAATTAAATCCTCATCGTTAGGGACTTTCAGAATATTAAGCTGCATAAAATTTGACATCTTTGAATTGTTACACTTTAATACTGTACCGAGTTTAATAGTTCGAATAAACTGTTTTATCCCCGATCGACCCGCTGGGGTGTATCAGCTGTAAAATGTAATACTAATTGTAAGATGTTTACTGTGTAATTGTCACGTTCTAATGAATCAAAACGAATAAGCGATTGCCTTTACGCCCCCTTTGGCCGACCCGGGACAAAACATAGCCTAACATAGTAATCCTCCGATTGTGTGTAAAATTGGTGGATGCGCTGGGGTAGTGTTTAAATATTTGGAAACAGCTGTAAGCATCGATAGGCAAATAACGCCCACTCTTATATGAGTAAACACAAAAATTCAAGAAAGACAATTATGGACCTAACTGATTCGATTTGTTTTATTTGATGATTCGTTCATGACTAGAAATTTTTGTAAATTATAGCAGCAACAACCGATTCGGTTCGTTTTAGCCTACAAGTGTGGGTGGTGTTGACAAATTTTTCGACACTTAGATGAAATGCCATAGCTGTATGTACACCATTTAGTCTAATTTATAACGCTATATTTTATAAATAATGACATTAAATATTACTGAAAAGTCAACATAAATGTATTGCCAGAGGTAATTTGTAACGAAAATTGTTGTCATTTATTCTTTATATTTTTTTACCCATGTTACATTAACAGAAATTCTATTTAAATTTTTCAAATTATAAGAAAACAACTGCTGCGAATTCACACAGTTGACGTAGTACTACCGCATTGTGGTAAATGTTCTTTAACGTTATTGGCCTTCGCCAATACCGCACATATCCAATGTGATATTGCTTCAATAGTCAATTCAATTGATGTCTAACATATTCCAATATAGCGGAAATTTAAATTTTTGTTAGAAAAGTTTTATATTTTTCCCACGAATAAATCGTAACGATAAATCCATTGAAACGGTAGAAAACGCTTTAATCTCGATTTAATAACTAAACACACACGTCAGATGTTCGTAATTAAACTGAAATCACATACAAATCATCGGTTAATAAAAACGGAAATTCCCGTTGATGAAAGCTCGAATCTATGTTGGAATCTTACAAGTTTTATTGTAGTTTTCAACAGTGCATTAGTCAAGATGGTCCATGATAAATGAACACTTGAGACTTGTACTACAAAACCACGGATTTCCTCTCGGCTGTGTGACATTTTAGACCGTTTTCCTGTTATTAATCTACCACTACACTATACCATCTTTTCATACAGTCTTCCTATTTTCATAAAAATCCATCTTCCGTGTGTTGTTTTTGTTTTTCTCTATTCTCTTGTTGAGAACACTTAAAATACACTCTTATATTTGTTTCAATCGGATTGTGATTGGCATATAAAGTAGCTACTTCAAGGCGAAACATTTGGACTGCTTGTACTACCATCCCATTTTATCTTTTGTTTACGAATAATGTATTATTCTAAGAGATTTAGGACAAGATTTACAAGCAAAATGTACACATTAAGTACTTATATTAAACTTGATAATTTGTTCCATTTCCATTTTCAATACAATTTATTTCATTCATTTTAATAACTCTGTACAAACATTCTCCTTAAATTCCTCTGTGTTTATTTACGACATTACGACTGAAAATTGCTTTCAAATGAATTCCATTGAAGGAACGTCATTTTTTAAAGGTCAAATTCGCGATTAATATACGTAAAGACGTCAGAGGGTTGTTTTTTTCAAAAATAATTGATTGTATTTCTCTGTTCGGTCCTGTAAATGTAGGCCACCACTCTTTCAACCACCTACCGTGTTGTTATGTTGTCAAAGGCCGTAGATTGTGTTTTCTAGTCTTGGTAATGATGATAGAAGATGGAAAACAGAGTCAATGGTTCGTGGATCAATACAATAAAAAAAAACCACTACTTCTTCAACAACAACAATCAGTTCCATTTATGGTTCCGTTGCTTTTGTGGTTTCTTTCTCTTTTATTGGCTTCAAGATAAGACGGTTGTATGCGAAGATATGTTAAGACAAAGTAAATTTAACAATAACAATCTGTTTGTAATTGTAGTCGTACATTCACAGTACGCACCAAAGATAGGGAGATCTTGACGGAAAACGAATTGTAGGAATTTAACTGTGTAATTGCAACAGATTAATTCAATGATAATAGCATTGAAGCTAATTAAAATTGAAGAAAGCCGTTGCAAACAGAATTGCCACTAATTTGATTCGATTTTTATCAATACGGAATTCTTCTGGTTTATGTTATTGTTATTCTACGTATGTGTCGTGACAAGATAACATGATAACATTGTGTTAATCCGTGTTGTCTTAAAATTTTCATCTTTTATTATTTTTATAAATCATCTCCCATTTGTTTTGTAAACGAACACAAAAAGAAACACATTTTTCGGTAGGAAGCTCTTGAGAAAGATTAGATTTTTTATATGTATTTGGTTGTTTTAGACAAAGTTTTCGGAAATATTTATTCATTAAAGTTGACGTAGTAAAATAAACTACGAGTTGCTTACGAACGTAAAGTAATTACAGTGAACAGTTCAGAATGATTACTCGCACATACACACACATACTGTGTGAGAACAGTTTCAAGACCTTTTATCTACCACCGAAACTTCGCTTCATCAAATTGAGTAGTTTAGAAAAGTTTCTATCAACGTAAAATCAAACATCGATACGTTTCAATGATCAATTTCTACGCCTTCGGTGTATACCGTTGGAGAAGTTTTTTTTTTGAGGAAACTGCTACCAGAAATATCGGAGACTTTAAATAGTTCTGTAGCTGTGTAGACAGACCAATTTTTGAAGGTATTTAAAAGTTTTCCTCACAAAAAGAAGCAAATGAACTAGCTGACTTTTCAAGATTAATAGACATAGTTCGATTGCACCAAGAATTATGTAGTTTTTGAACTTTCATTAGAAACTTTTGCATGCCAATACTAAGACTTTCAAACAGTAGCAGGTGGTAAGGCCCAATTTTTAAGGGGTTACTTAAATCGATAGATAAACTAGTGATGGACAGACGGGACCAGACTGACGGGCCGGTGTCTCGAAATTTGAAGTAAACCGTTCTTACTGTTTCAAATGCAGTACATACACGGTGCACAAACCATCTAGATTAGCAAGAATAATGTTGTTACAGTCCCTTTTACAATTTATACAATAGTTAAAAGAAGATAGAGAGAAAAAAATAAAATAGAGCTGTAAATCCCACCCTTATGGGAACGATACCCAATGGTATGTAAGAGTTTATCTACGACTTGCCAAACATCTGCTATGTTTGTTATGACTAAAGTGGGGATTGAAGGTCATTTGATTAAAATTACAACGCTCGAAATGCACCATTGGCGTAGTTTAATTTTAATGCATGTATTTACATAAACTTATAAGAAAAGACACGTAGAACAAATCAACAAAAATGTGTTCATAATTTTAAAGTTCTTTTTTTATTTATTTTTGTCAAAAATTGTTGTTTTTTTTAAATTTTCTATGACAGAAACATCAATTTATTGCCCCTGACGAGCCGTCTTTTAAAGAATGAGAGAGACCGATCAGAAATTCATAGAAATACGGTACAACCAGGCACCTGTTTTTTCGCCGTAACGTAGCGACGTCACGGTAGCAGTTCAACTGGTCCACTGCTTCTCTACGTGCGGAGTAGTTCGGACTTTATTTGTAGAAAAAAACTTTTCACAAGAAAAGATAGACTATGCAAGTACAACAGCTGTCGCCAATACGCTCTATACGAATTTGTCGGGAGACTAGAATTTGCCTTGCTCCCTCTTGGATATCCGCCTTTTAGTTATGACTGAAATGGTTTTCTTCGACATAACATAATTGATAACCGCCAATAATGCATTGGAGAAAGACGGAGATCAAGTGTGGAATGTCTTCGTAACGACCAGGATTGTTTTTCTATTTTGTTTTTTTATAATTTTTTATTACTTTTCCTTTTTTTTGCTAAAAACATTATAACAGATTGATGCGAACAGATAATAATAATAATAAACAATCTTAAGGTATTTCAAAATTCTTTGATTAATCTCTTCTTTTCTCCGACACGTTGCTGGCCGGTATCAATCATTCTAGGTTGGACAAAATTATTATACTCACACCGAAGTTTGTGAAATCCGCCTAAAAGTCTCTTGGTGTATTTGGATAAAAAGTCGAGTTATGAATAAAACTTGAGGAAATTATGTTTTGTCGCTCAATTGAAGTCTAGCAACTGTAATCTAATTTCTTTAGATACTGTTCCGCTTCCATTCACAGACAAGTGAGATATTTCAGGTGAAACTGTTAACTGGAACATTCTGAATGAATGAAAATTATTCAATACTGGAATTGAGTGGGTTAATAATCTACTACTGCTATTACATTGATTCTTTACATTCGATTCCGTGTATCATTACTAATTGTAAGTATAACCTTTTGACATCGATTTTATTCGGGCGTCAAAAAGTAGTAGGATCGAATAACTGTATTCGATTCTCTTAAAAATCGAATAGATTTGATACTTTAGAGAATCGAGTACATCGACTCTGTCCTTCATTGAAATAAGCTATCCAAGAATATATTTAGAAAGTTGCAGAACCCAATTCTAATTATTTGCAAAAATACGAAGCCAAAGGCCCGGAGTAAATGTGCCAGCGCTATCCACGTATTTTCTATACAGAATTTTATACACTAGTGTTAAGTTGAGCCCTAATTATAATTATAATGTAGCTTAAGGAACTTGAACATATACGAAAAATCGATCTTGGATATTTCATAAACCGCTTTCTTCAGTTCTTATGGCGATCATGGTAGCTAAGAAACTAAGAAAACTATTGAATAGAACCAATGGTTTCTTCGGTTATTATTTTCCTTTCTAAGTAAACTAAAAAACTTGGTTAAAAGTCCATTGTTAAAGCAGCTTAAGGCGAGGCTAATGTCAATTTGATTACAATGTACAATGATTTTCGCTCTCACAGTCGTAATTTTTAATTTGAAGAAACTGTCGATAGATGAAAATGTTGGTGGCGCATAGGGCAATGTCCGTCTTAAACTTTTTTTCCAAATTTTTTCCCCAAATTTGAGAAAAAAAATTCCGATGTGAAAATTCTCTACTTTGATTATAATGTAAAACGACTTTCGCTCTCACAGTCGTAATTTTTAATTTGAAGAAACTATACATAAATTTAAATGTTGGTGGCGCATAGGACAATGTCCGTCTTAAACTTTTTTCCCAAATTTTTTCCTCAAATTTGAAAAAAAAATTCCTTCATGAAAATCGTACTTTCGCTTTCCTGCTCTCAAATCAAATTTTTTTCACATGTATTTCATATATTTTTGAAGAGTGATGATCTCCGAACGTTCGTCTTAAACTCTTTTCTGGGATACTCATTTAGTTTTCCCACAATTTCAGATTTAGAAAGTACGGTTCGTGATTTTTAGGACAAAATTTATCGATAAACTACCGCCACAGATATAGTAGGGGTTTGGAAGTGACGTTGGCAGACCAATCAACGTTCGACTCAATGGAGGGGAAGATGATTTCACATACATACATATATCCACACACACATATATAAACAATTCTTGCAATTCTTGCACAGGTGTCAAATTACAGTCGGATGTTTTGTCTGTGGTTGCAAACAATAGTTGCCAGGCAGTTTTTTTATTCGCATTGTGATAACATTTATGTAATTTTACAGTAAAAACTACATAGATAAATAATTGTTTTTCTTCTTATTTTTCCATTGAATTGAATTGTCTTATTATGAGGTAGAAAATCACAAACCGTTGTATAATTTCCAATAAGGACTGACAATCCTAACAAAACTCTTATTTAGTTGTTGAATTACTGAAAAAATATTGTAAATTTATATACGACCAATGGACCCCTCCATGCACACAACGATAAATCGAAAGATTTGGACTGTACAGTCCAAATCGTTGTGTGTATGGCCAAAATCTATGTGAATTTATTGAGCGATCCGAACCAAACGATACATTCGAAAAACAATTTGATCTGGAAAATCGAAAGAAAAGAACCGTATCGATTTGTCTATTGATTTATCGTTGTGCGTGGTTGTGCGTATGGGAGGCTTTAACAAGCCGCCGCATGCGTAATAGACAAAAAATTACCCGCCAAATTGAAGGCCGTGGAGATTTTATTGCAATTCTCATATCACTCTATTTTGTCTGTTGTTGGAGAGTGTTTGTTTTCTGCACTTTTTCAAGTTTCGACAAAATATTTTGATTTTGTGAATTTTCTTGCAAAATTCATAATCGTTTTTCTTTCAGTCTTTGAGACTGATTTTTATAGACTTTATTTTTCAGTTTTTTGTTATTATTGTTTGTGTTTGTGAGACATATAATGGGTCATCGTTCAAAGTGTGCGTCTGTGCGTCGGAAAAGTGCAACAATTGCCGCGAAAAAACGATGGGAGAACCGAAAAAAACAACAATCGTCAGAATATCAATCGCCAGAATGCAGTACGGTTCCCATTGACGAAGAACTTCCTGATTTGGAAATTGAAAAAGTCCCGCCAATTGTAGATGAGCCTAATGTAATCAGTGGACAAAGGTTGGTGAATTTAAATTATCTCCTGTCGCAATTAAAATCCATAGATCATGGACCAACAGAGTGTTCTTTGAAACACCTGACATTCACTGAGAAAGACCCGCATGGTTTCAAAAGTACTATTTCGTATAAATGTGATATGTGTGGATTAATTGGATCTGTTCTCACACAAGATAATGAATCTATGGATGTGAATGAAATGGTCGTTACGGGTGCAGTTGCCGCAGGTATCGGCTACAAACAACTTGCACAAATTTGCGCGTCTTCAAACATGCCAGTTATGCCGCAGACTCTCTATATTGATTGTGAGACAACAATTTTGGGCGAGGCAAAAACGTTAGCCATTCAGTCAATGGTCGAAGCTGGTAAAGAAGAGTATAAATTAGCTGTAGAATCTGGAAACATCATCGATGGGATACCGGCAATCGATGTTATTGTTGATGGAGCATGGTCCAAGAGATCGTACCGAACCAATTACAATGCTCTTTCCGGTGTCGCATGTATCATAGGAGCAAAAACCAAAAAAATCTTGTACGTTGGAGTTAAAAACAAGTACTGCCTAGTATGTGACATGAACAAAAAGCGAGAGAAACAAAAAGAACATAAGTGCTCGAAAAATTGGAATGGTACATCAACTGCGATGGAAAGTGAAATTATATATGAAGGTTTTCTAGAATCTATAGCAACGCATAATTTACGTTATGTGAGAGTTATTGGAGATGGAGACAGCAGTGTGTACAATAAATTATACACAAGAAAGCCATATGGACCAGACTTTTTTATTGATAAAATTAGATGCCGCAATCACGCACTTCGCAATTATTGCAACAAAATACGGTCAATTTCCAATACATCGGGAGGTAATGTCAATCTTAGACATTTTTTGCGTAACAATATTTTAAAAATGAGAATCGCAGTTACCAAAGCAATTCAATATCGTAAGACCGAAGCAGTTCCGGACTATCAGAAAATTGACAATTTGAAAAAAGACATTTTAAACAGTCCAAAACATATTTTTAACGAGCATTCTAATTGCAGTGAATATTTCTGCAAATTTGTAGGACAAGCAAATTCAGTTTTATACACTGAATTTGTAAATAGTGGTTTATACAATGAGTATTATAAAGCTTTAAAAACATTAGCAGATTTATCATTTTTTTACAGATAATTACATGTGTTGTGTAATATCGGCGGCACTGGCGTATCGCATTATCTTATCGTGCCTAGGATGGAACATAACTACGGTAGATATCAAAATTATTATTACCATTATTATCATTATTAAATTATTTTTTTACAGATAATTACATGTGTTGTGTAATATCGGCGGCACTGGTTGAAGAAGAGCATTCATTCATTAGAAGATTAAAAAAAGATAAGTATTATGATAATAATAATAAAAAGAATAATTGCAATTATATATTTTTTTCAGCTGCTGTTATACTATAGTTTTGCTGTCCGTTTGATATCACTTTGGATCGTAGGTACCACTAAAAAAATTCGACGAGTAGTTATATTGTATTGTCTTGGGGGGGGATGTTTTTTCTTTGTATAAATCAAATGTCACTTGTTTTTTATTGTTCAAATATATATGTATATGTTTGTATGTTGTATATAATGTTCTCTTATTTGGGTGTCTTATGTAAATAAAAAAATATATATTTGCAAAAAATAAATGAAATTTATCTTAGAATAATTCTAGTCTTCCATTCTAATTTATCTTTTTATTTTACAAATATGTGTGTCTGAATACTGTTTTTATTGCTTTTTTAGTGGAAAGAGTAATTCTTTGAAATTTGATACACTATCGACAGAGATAGACAGTTATAATGAGAGAGCCGTGAAGGTTAAACATACAAATAGCCCGATAGTCGCTCAACCAATAGAATCGCTCATATAATGGAGGGGAGATTTTATTCGTGTATCTTGTGTTGCGTATTTAAAAACACCTAGGTTTGATTCGTAAAATTTCCCCTACAATTGCTATTCTTGGATCTCATTAGCACCACCTTAAGATTCAGCCTAAATTGTGGACGATCTGCTGTTGCTTAATTGTGAACCGTTGACTTTAATTTTTTTTTGTTAGAAACGATTGAACATATTAAGAAAAACATTCTTTACAATAGTAAAAAGTCAAATGAGAATTCATTGAAAAACTTTGTCACGTACGATATGAAAATTTAATGTGCGTCCCAATTTAAATAAATCTTTTCTCTTTTGTTTATTTATAGAATTGGAGAAAATTTGCGACAGTTATGGTCAATAGTGTGCTTGATGACGATATGGACTTCATTTTCCAAAATTCGTATATGTTTTCCAAAGAAAGCTGATAAACGGGACTTGCTTCAAGAAGTCATTGCTTTCTTCGAAAATCGATGCGAATCTTGGAAAAATAAATCCATAGCAATATCAAGCACATTAACGACTATAACTGACCTCAATTTCATTCAGTTCCGTTGATAAGCAAGGAAGAAAAGCGAAAAGATTGATTTAAATCGAGACTGTCATTGAATTTTCACGTCTTATAGGAAAACTAAAAAAGTTTTCCAAACGTTTCCAAACGAATGCGAAAAATTCTTTTCCTTAAATTGTTTAATGCTTTATAAAGTTCAACCATTTGTGTTGAATCTTTAGTGAAAATTCATTAGATCTAATGATTTAAATTTCACGAAAAAGTTTTTCTAGAATGTTAAATGTTTTTGCCTAAATAAAGTAGTGATTTGTAGAATTTCCTTTTTGTATGTTGTATGAAAATTAGAATTTTTCTCTAATATAAATCCAGTTCTATTAACTTTCTAGAAATGAAAACATTTTTTTTCTTAGCTCGAGGGTACACTTTGTAAAAAAAACAAGATTTTTGAAAGAAAAATATTTTTTAATCAATATCTTGAGGTTTAATTTAAAAGTTTGATTTGAAGAATTTTTTTTCCATCTTATTATAACAAAAAAAACAACTAAAAATTAACTCTAATGTAAATGAAAAGCAGCCAGTTTTTATCGGTTTTTTTAAATTACAATAACAAGAAAAAAAAAATATTGTCTTTCAATTGACCTCAAAGAAATTGTTTTAAGACATAATAAGAGGTAAAAAAAATTTTCTTCAAATCAAACTTTTAAATTAATTTTCAACTTTTAAATTAAGTGGGCCATCTCAAGATACTGATTTAAGAATTTTGTTTCAAAAATTTTGTTTTCTTTATAGACTACAAACTGTACCCTCAAGGTAAGAAAAAAAGTATTTTTTTTCGACCCACCCTACTGCTTAACTCTGCTGTTTATCATTTAAAGAATGCTGTCGTCACATGATTTTTTTCTCATAGAGTTTCTGCTTACTCCACCACGTAACAGATTGTTTTTGTTGTGTCTTGTTAATCGGAAAAGATACAAAGCCGCACTTATCCTTAAGTTAAGTGCACACACAGGTACTTTTGCTGCGCTACAACACAAAAAACTGCGCAACTTTGATGCAGCTTCGTGTGAATAGGTCCGCAATCTATAAAGTAGCGCCTGCAGCACGGTTGTTTGCAATATTTTGGAGCTGCGCTGTGAACGGCATTTCTTACGAGTTGCAGCCGCAGTAAAAAATATCAAATCGGTTGAAACTTTTGCAGCGGTTGCGGGTACAGTTGGAGACTAGGGAGAAAATGTTGGTACACAATTTTTCACTATATTAATAATAATATTAGTAAAAGAAGAGAGAGAAGATTAGAATATTAATAGAAAATTTGGGAGGGAGGCAAAGTGGGCCCCTTAAGGAAAAAGTCATAATATCAATAATTTTTTTACGTGTTTATTTTTTTTTAGACCTTTATATTTATTCAACATTATTATGCTGCGTCCATTAAAATTAAAAAATCGAAAATTTGGGACAAAGTGGGCCCCCCAAAAAAATTAATAATTGATGTTTTTCATTCTGTATTTTTATTTTTACAATTAATTATTAAATATTCAATAAACGGACGGTCCTTTTTACCCCTCATTATATAATAAATTGCAAAAAAAGTTTGGCACCATATTTTTCTGAAGATTTGAAAATTTGGAGGAGCCCACGTTGCCCCTCCGTCCCCTATCTGTCTTCTTGTTAAAATAAATAATAAGAAGACAGATTTCTGACAGTTTTCAGTTTATCTATTCACACGAAGTTGCAGTTTTTTGTGCTGTAGCGCAGCAAACGTAGCTGTGTGTGCACTTAACTTTACGCAACTTTTGCAGCCGCAACTCAAAAACTGCGCTGCAAAAGTAGGTGTGTGTGCACTTAGCTTTAAAGGGCCCAAAAATACGCTTTGTTGGATGAACTCGCCAACGTAGGCTTTTATTGTTGAAGACTCGCTTGGCATCTACCGGCGCTTCCAGTAATAGGCGTTTGTTGTGTCTGTACCGTACTAATTACTTATATTGTTAGCGTGATATTTGTAATTTTTATAAACGTTCCTATAAAATTATTCCAAAAGAAGACCTAGGAAATCGATTGCATTTCGTTTTCTTTATACTCTAGTAGTTTTTCTAAGCAGATCCCTAGTAAATCCAGGGATAAAAGAAACACGCTGATCGAAACAAGAAGAGGATTAATGATGACAAGCTAAAGTAACAATTATTTCATACTTCTCTACATTCATTTTAGACACACACTTACTCAATGAATAGAATTGTCACCCGTAAGATCTGCTTTTAAAGCATATGAATTATCACCATTAAGGCATTGTAGTTTCTCTTCTTTAGTTGCTAGAATTTTAGATGTTCTCCAATTTATGCTTTCATTTCCTGCACGAGTCGCCTTATCCTTTCTTTTTTTTTTTGTTGAAACTAGAATTTTTAGGATTCTTCGGTCATTGATTCGTTGCTCTTCCGCCACGCAGTTTCTATATAAAGCCATTAATTCTTTAGATTTTTCTTCCACTTTCACTTCCGATATAGGTCTTACGTAATATTCCACGCATTTTCTATATTATTTCACCGGATAGACATAAAGCGAGCTTATAGTTATTCCATAAAAAACGTACGAAAGAATGTTCTTATTTTTCTCTATAGGAAATCGAAATCATTTCAAACAATAAACTGTGTAGTTACAATTTCTTTTATAGCCATTAACCTAGTTGGTGAAGCATCTAGAAATCGTACAATGTACCGACTGTTGAATTGTACAATTTTTATTGTTGGTTTGATATTAAATTTGTCATACACATGCACGCGTGTAGTTGAATTGATTTTTCAACTATAAATAAACAAAAATAAAATATAAAAGAAAATCTATTATGACTTTATTGGTTAACGACAAAACGATTCATTTTAAAGCCATCAGCTTATATAAAAAGCTCGTAAACTATAATATAACAAAATTTAACGAGACATATGTAAATAAATTCGCTACTCCTCGCAAATAAAACGACAACACATCTATTGCTTTACTACTACAACAGAATTACTCGTATATATTTTCTCAAATACAGTAAGCTTGTTTTAGGTTAAATCCCAATGTTACATGGGGCTTAAGTCGTACAGGATTAACTTGTGTGTTCGTTTTATTAAATAGAGAAACCATCACAGGTATTTTTTCATTTGTATTGCAGGCAAGAAATTGAAATGGCTATTTATTGCGTGTTGAAAACGGAGATTAACGGAAATACGGCAAACACACACAAAAAACCTTTCAAACCCCCAATTAAAAATCAATTATAGCTTAGAATTAGATCCCAAAGATATTGCAATTGATGGCTTTAATATCCTCACCAAATAACGACTATTGAATGTTAACGTTATTAGCAATAGTTTTTGCTTCAATTACATTTATGTTCGATTGACATTGATTAATTTACGTCTTAATAAACGTGAGCAGTGGTCGTAGAGGAAAAAAAAACAAGCCGAAAATGTCGAGAAGATAGCAGACACATCTACTTTCGAATTGTTTTTTTTTAATCCTTTTCATAAATGTTATATAAACAAGACAATTCAACTCATCGAACACGGAACACGAAGCGTGTTTTGTTGTGTCGTTTTTATTCCGGAATAATATTTATAAAACAGAATCTGTACAATTTTTGCGTATCTGATTCAATTCATTTTTAATTATAAAATTTTCAAAGAATCTAAGAAAATAACTTTCTTCGTTTGACTTTCTCTGATGATAATTCAAGTAATTAAATCCTGTAACGGCTTCATTGAAACAAGTTAAAATAATAATAAGACGCATAACCACAAATGGGGTAACAGAATTTTAAAGTAGCTTTTAATATGCAATGTTTAAGAATAAAATTGAAGAGATTAAACAATTATTAAGAATATTTGGAAATATACGTCCACAAGTTGCACATTGGCAAAATAATCATCGTTAAATCGCTGGTTAATAATTCCAGTTTATTCCGTTTTGATTAATGAATATTCTTAAGGATGATGCCGGGTTTTCTACAGCATACTGTTGCATTGTGCACTCAGGGCCGGCCTGAAGCCGCAGCAAAACACGCAGTTGCCTGGAGCTGCATAATTTTAGGGACGCCACTATACTGGACGTGTAGCATTTTCTTAAGAGGAGTATGAAAATGTAATTGAAAAAAACATGATAGAACAGTCTTAACTCTGATCAATTCGATCAATATGAGCTTGCGGTATTACCTTAGAACTCTTTGGAGCTGTTTGGAAAAAAGTTATTTTTACATAAGTCAAATTCTATGTTAGATCTTCAGTCCTAATAGATCATAAAAGAGATTCAGTTTTTGGAAATTTCTCTCACAATCAGTCAAAATTCTAGGGTAAAAACAATTGCTTTTATAAAACTTGGCAACCCGACAATCAGATGTATCTAGGACCTGAAATTTTCAAAACCCACTGTTAGAAGTTTCTCGGAAGTTTCCAATGGTCTCCTTAGCCCCAATGCCTTCACCTGTATTGTGCCCTTTATTTGGGTAGACGTATTTTCATTTACAAAACATATTTCCAATATTTTCTACCCTTTTTATTACTTTGAGGATTATATTAATCGCGTTCTTGATAAGAACCGAACTAAAGATACTTAATTAACTTCCTTTTTAGATTTGTTCGTTGTAGTTCAATTGTGCTGTAGTCTTTGACGTGTTAAGTTGTTTCAAGACTTTGTGATTTTTTTTGTAAAGAATTAATTGTGTCTAGAGCTAGTGTTAGTGTGAGTGCCAGTGCCTTTCAAGTAATCATGTTGCTTCTTCTAATACTAATAACTTTTTTTCTTCAATTTTTGTTGCAATTATGCAACTATCAACTGGAACCAAACTGAGTTTTTTTTCTTCTCAGCAGTATCTCATACGAAAAGATGGATTCTCGCATTGTTTTCTTTCATCTTTTATGACACTTTTCTAGGGGACACCAACAGAAAATTATCACAGTTATTTTCGACCATAAATTTAGTTTAAAAAAATCATAAATAGGAAAGTAATTAGATGCTTCGAAAATAAGCTTGCCTGGAGCACCAGGAAACCTCGGGCCGGCTCTGAATGCACTCTTACAATTTATTTCTTTATTCTTTTACAAAAGATTAAGAAGACAATTCTGTGGCTTTGAGTTGGTTTCAATTGGATCAGTTATGTCTTTTCGGAAATACTAAATGATATTTCCAACAAATTTTCATTATTATTGGAAACGAATGCAACAGAATTTTTTTGTTAAATTGTTCAAACCTTATTAAAGAAGAAAAAATACAAGTCAACTGGGAGCAACTCAATAACAAGTTAAATCTTAAGGCTATTTCACGACGGATAACGATCTACTGTTGTTGACTTGTGCATCGTTGACTTTTAATGTGTTTTTTGCAAAAGATTGCACTCTAAGAACAACTTAATTTTGATTTGATTCACAATAAATGTTAAATCGTCACGGGATTTCGAATGGAACCCATCAAAGGTACGTTTTGCTAATTTACACAATTATTTATATAAATGTTAGGTTGCGTCCCTGTTGTCCCATTAGCACCCTTTGTTGGGTATTATGCGTTGTTAAGGGTGTCTTAGAAGGTCAGGCGGGAATAAAGTAGGACAATAGTAAACTCTGAAATTGTTCAAAACAGGACGTGTGCGTTTCCTTGCGACTCTTATCAATTGAACACATTCAACGACTTTCCCTTTGTGGAGATTCTTTTTTTCTATGGTTTGAAGAGTTTGTATCCACCAATCTTGAATTGGAAAAGCGGAATATGCGATCTACGTTTTTCTTGTTTTTGTTTTTTAAAGAAAAGGTTATAAACTTTTCGTATTAACAATTTCTGTTTAAATGATTATCATATTATGGTTTGCCTCTGTGCATTGTAGCTTTTAATGCCTCCTTAAGGCGATTTCACGACGTGCAAAGATCAAATTTTTTTCTAACAAAATATTGAACATTTTAAGACGAAAAGCCTTTTACATTTGTTTCCAATAGTAATGAGCTATAAACCTCACGTTGTTTGGAAAACTTATTTAGTTAAAATTACAGTCCCAATTTAAATCAATATTTTCGTCTTTCTATTTTGTGTTTAAACAAAATTGAATGAAATTTGTGTCGGTTATAGTCATTAATTTGCTTGATATCGGCATGAATTTGCTTTTCCAGAATTTGCATTTAATTTCAAAAAAAATCATGAACAAGAATTGTTTTTTTTTTCTATCAAATGGATGTAAAAGTTGAAAAAATGAATCCATATCGACATCAAGCACGTTATAACTATCACTGACTTAAATTTCATACGATTCTGTTAATAAACAAAGGAGAATAACTAAGAGTTTGATGTAAATTGAGATTGTTACAAAATTTTTAGTTTTTACGGAAAGACTAAATGAGTTTTCCAAAAAAAATTATTTGTGGTTATAAGTGATTACTATTGGAAACGAATGTAAAAGGATTTTCTTATTAAAATATTCAGTCTTTTGAAGAAAAGAACATTAAAACCCAACAACAGTGGATCTCTGTCCGTCGTAATACACCGTAATACACCGAGCTATCGGAACAATTAATCTTACTATGAATTTGTTACATTTTCTACGCTACATGGAAGATGAGAGGTGTTTTGTTACAGCAAAACATCCCACTGTTGTCGGTTGAACTACATAAAAGCCCACCAAGTTCAATTGTATTCTCGTCTAATCATACGATATCCCCAAGCAACATTTTGCATATTATGTAAAAGACAACATTTACATCTGCGGAAGTATATTGCTGTTTCAGTTTTATAGGATTATTATACGTCTTATTATACACTATAGACGATCAAAACAAATACTGTTTTTTTTTCCTTTCTACTAGTTACTTTCGTTATTTTTATAAATGTTCATGACACACCCAAATACTCAAGATACGTTTGTTGAGGACTTTGTGGGGATACAGATTACGTTCAGTTCAGATCGGATAACGAATGTCTCGTATATTGACGTCTTATCACTTTATCTCTCCAACATTCGCTGAAACACAACATACAAGTTCAGGCTAAAAGTATTAGGTATTGTTGAATGTTTCTTGTCAACATTAAAACAATATTTGAACAATCGGGATTATTGCGTCCTAGGCAGATGAAATTGAAAACCCGCAGTAAGGTGGAAATCGTTTCTAATTCTCGCTGTAAACTTAGCAAATATGGGGAAAAAATAAGTAAAACATTTAAATTATCTATCCTGCCGAGTACATTATGCAAATTTATCGCGCTGTGACACGTTGATGATTAATTCAAAGATTTTCCGAACGAATTGGTGAGTTATTTCAGAACAGACGCGTAGGCTTATATCCAAAGTTATTTTCACTGTAGAATAGCTTTATCGGGATTGAAAATAAGTTACAAACTTTTGAATAAAGCAAGTTTATTAGCTTAAAGTTCAATTGAAATCAATTTCGACACTGATTAATGATGCTCAATAACAAAAACGATCAAAGATTGATTATTATTGATAAATTAGTTATAGTTTGAACGATTATTCACTCAACAATTGTAATACTTGAAAATTATTCAAATTATAACATTTGGCATTGACACCAGACGCCCTCTCCAATCAAACCGTTGACATTTACATAGATTTATTAAATCAATTACAATAAACGCCCCAAATGACTGAACAAATATTTGCTCCAATTGCTCCAATCTTTTTCTATTGACCGTTTCAACATACCGATCAATAATCGAATTAACTATCCACAATTGTGTTACAAAATAAATAAAATTTTGTTCGATTTCAGCCAAGCGTACAGTAGCAATACCGTTATATTGATAAAATCACATTATTGTTGTTATTTTTCAAAGCAAACTTCATAATTTAAAAGGCAATATCAATTGTTTGTATAGAATCTGCTGCACATTGTAGTCTTGAGGAAACTTCACCACTAAACAAACAAAAATTATTAATTTATCGTCTGCAACATAGTAAAGTTTCCACGTTTCTTTACTTTATCGATTGAACAGTTGGTCGGTTCCAACATCTAATAAAACATCATAGAATATCACTGGAGATCAAATTGCAATTACATGAAATCAAAGTTAAAAGATGAAAAGTTTGACTTCAGTTCCCACAACTTCGTTTGAATCCAGTTTTTTACCAAAATCTAATAAATTAGATTTATAGCATTTTTTTTGTATTCTAAAAATACTCCTTTCGGTGAAGATTGAGGTCAAGATCACCATAGTCAAATAAGAGTATTAATGGTGTGTGGGAGACGTATGATAGATGGTGGTTGAAGTCATAGTTCGCTTGAACTTAAAGTGTCGCCGGACGTTATTAATCAAATAATATCTACGCTTTATTTAATGTGTACTTGTATTTTTGTTAATTGCTCAATTGAATAACGAATATTGTGCACGAATTAATATTTGTTCTAATTCAAATCTACTAATTGCAAGATCAGACAAAACCGGATAAAGTACGGGCGAAGTTATTTAGCTCCCGGCGCCTCCACCAAATTGCAACTTTCCACTTCCATTTTATTGTTTTTTTCGCAAAGTACAAAACAATTTATTCGAACAAAGGGCACAATTCAAGCTGATATTCGATTTGGTAGGCTAATTGTACGATTAGATAATATTGGCGAAAATTTTTATTACATTTTTTCGGTAACAAACTGTTTATTGAACAAGAACCCAAAACATAAAAACTTATACAGTTCGGGGACTCACGCCAGCAACGCTTTTTCAACTATTCTAATTGGATATGGAGATTTAGGGTATGTCCATGTCGGAGATATCTCACTGCGATACCTTGCTGTCTCGCCGTTTACATCGCTACTTAGATACCAAAACAACACTGCGTTTGAGGACGCAATGTAGCGATGTAAACGGCAAGATAGGGAGGCATCGCAGTGAGCTATCTCCGATATGAACACACCGTTAGATTGGGCTCGATTCCCGATCGATGACGCGAACATTTTTCGGACTGAAAAAGCTATGATTTTGAAATAAAAATATTTACTAACAAAAAAATGATAATTGTCTATGAAAACAAAATATTATGTCATATTGTCATGTTCGTTACGCTTTTTCGTTACGTGACGATTTCGACAATTTAGGTTGGCTGATGCAAGCCGCGTTAAGGAATTTCGATCCGATAATCTGTGCTTGAAATTATCTTTGAGAGGGTAAATGTACGACTAAAATATGTGAAAACTTAATTAGCTCGCGGCGCATCCACCAAATTATAATTCTCCACTTTCATTTTATTATCTTTTTTTCGCAAAATACAAAATAATTTCATGAACAAAAGGAACAATTCAAGCTGATATTCGAATTGGTAGGCTAATTGTACGATTTTATAATATTGTCTAATATATCAGAAGTGTCCAGCGAATCCACCAAATTACAACACCCTAGCATTTTATTACAGTTTTTTCGGTATATAACGAACTGCTTATTGAACAAGAAGAACACGTAAGCACATTTTAAAAACATAAAAACTTATGGGATCCGGGGATCCTCGCCACTTTTTCAACTATTCTAATTCGAGATTGTTTACATTTTTATGTTTGTAAATTTTTGCCACGTAAGGAAACACCGCTATGTCCTCTCCATGCGATTCTCTCTCGCTCTCTTTCTCCTCCTCCTCACCCTTCTCTTTCTCCCACCACCCGTCTCTTTGTTTACTAGACGACGGGCTATTATGGTGTTGCAATGGCGTTATGAAAAATAATAGCCCGTTGTTAAGGCCGGTTGCTATGATAAACAACCTTTTTTTGCTGCCATTAAAAATGTGATCATAACCTCAATTTTTCAGATGTCAAAGAAAAATTTTAAAAAACCAAAAACCAAGTTAAATTGCTTCTTTTACTTACGGCATACGCTAATGAATGCACCAGGGACGTTACGGGTATAACGCCCTCGATCGACGTACAGCCCTCGGGCCGTACATTGTCGACACTCAGGCGTTATTTATCTCATTACGCCCTTGATACATTAATTAGTGCTCCTATTTTAATTAGATATAAAAAATAATAGCGCTACTGGTAGCTCAGCTATTCCAAAGATAAAGGGGGACATGGGTTCGATTTGCGATCGATGGCACGAACATTTTTCGGATTGAGAAACAAAAAAATAAAACATTTTTATGAAAACAAAATATAATGCCATAATATCATTTTCGTTACGTGACGATTTCTACAATTTAGGTTCCCTGCTACAAGCCGATCCAATAATATGTGCTTGAATAGTAGGTCCAAAATATGAGAACATAATTGGTTTTTTGTTTTATTGTTAAATCGTTCTTGAACGAAAAAAAAAACAGCCCTAACCTCTATTAGAATCGTAAAATATTGAAGCTGTTTTATTAGATTAGATAACAATATAAGATCCAGTTGTCTGTATTTGTTATTCCTCGTATCTAGACGTCATAGAAAGAATGTAGAGTGATTTATTTTATGCCTTCAATCTTCTTGTGTGTCTCCGTCTTTTTTTTTTGGTCGCTTTATTGATTCTATATCTAATCGAAAATACGGAGAATAAAATAGTCGAATGTATTCGCTTACTTTTCAAAACTAACAAAAAATGCAGAGTAATATTGTAGTTTAATAGAGTTAAACATTCTTTTGCTTCAGGTCGAATTTCTCAAATTTATTTGTATTCCCACTAAATTATCTACATTTCTCGTTAATAATTCATATTTGTAGATGAGATTATAATTCCATTGAAAAATCGATTTATACACGAATAACGCGATTGAGGAAACACATCGGGACGATAAAAGGGCTTTTCTCGTTGCCACATATATATTTGAAAAATTGAAACGAACACTGTTATACAACGTTGCACGTAACGTTCTCGAACACATTAAATATTTAAAACGGAGATAATAAAGAATTGTATTATTCTTTTACAACTCTTTTTTGAATTTTAGATAAAGTAATAACATTAAAATGTGGTTAAACATAAAGAATCGAGTCAAATTTACATAATCTGAGGTTAATCTAATATTTCTATGTTTAAAATTTAAAATCTTTTTACAGTCAAACCTCTCTAATAGGGGCACACACAGGACTCGAAAAAAATGTCCGCAATAGGAGGGTCTGGATGAAAGTACAAAAAAAAAATATGTATAGCTCCACCAAGATAGCGTGGACCCTGTATCTGTACACTCTGAAAACCAGTTCAGTTTCCTATTTATGAAAGATTCCCATTAGAATTAGATGAACTCTAGGATTTTTTTTTGTAATAAAGTAAAAGCGTTTTTGAAATTTTTAGCGTTTAGTAGTTATTTATGATACAAGGGTTAAAAGTGACATTTTATTTTGCGAGTGGAAAGTGGAGCAAAATAAAATCACTTTTAACCCGTATATCATACACTATTTTTTCTACAAACACAGTACAAATTTCCTAAAATCAACAGATTTCTCAAGGAGAAGGTTTTGAATTTATTTTTGACATTTGCTATTTGACAGAACAAAATTCTAATTTATCATGATAAATGCATCTCGTTGTTCAATTATTTATTCATTCTGTCAATATTTCATTTGTTATTTCAATGTAAAAATATATAATGAAACTAGCGGACCCAGCAGACGTTGTCCTGCTCAAACTTTCGCTTGTCTGGTATTAGCGAGTCCAGCAAAGGTTTTTGTTCAATGCTTGCTGTTAAAGTCCTACTTATCGACTAAAAACTCGATGGTAAACTCTGTTAGAAAATTAAAAAAAAAATAAATAAAAAAGAGTTTGAAGGGCAAGTATTAAACAAAATCTTGTACTGCACACGGTGGTAAAGTCTTTTTATCCACTAGCGGATTTATTTTCAAAATCTGTAAAGTATGTAAACATAAACGTCTCCTTAACAACGGTTACTATCGTCACCAAAAATTTAAAAAAATATACATTTAACTTCTTTTTCATCTTAAAGAAAATTGGTAAGTTGAAGAGATATGAATTGTGAATCTAAACCATTCAGAGATTCACTCAAACACACACAAAAAATTTCATCAAAATCGGTTCAGCCGTTTAGGAGGAGTTCGATTTCATACACACGTACAGAAGAAATATATGTATAAAGATTAGAAATTAATTTATCAAGTGATGCGTGGTTATTTTTAAGCACTAGAGCTTAAAAAACTTTTTTAAACGCATCTATCATACCGTGTTAAAAATGTCACTTTTATAGTGTTTGTAGAAAAAGTATATTTATAGTAATTTGAATTTAATACAGAAAATGAAATGGCAGACGTAACCTTTTAAGAAAAGTTGGAAAATTACATAAAATTAGAAATTTCACCCTTGTAGCCTAAAGAACAACAATCAAAATTTGTTGATTGGTTTTTGGATTATAATAAGAAATGTTTTGAAAAAGTTAGATGACGCCAGTACATCGAAAACAATATGGTCTAACGGAAAACAGTTCACAATTTTCAGTATTTTCAGTAATAAGTGTTTTAATTCGGAATAAAAAACAATTCAAATAAATTTACAACTTAACATTCTAAAATTTTCTCTCCCGATTGTACTTTTGCAAGTTGATATAGTTGTTTACACTTCAACCATTCTTTTTCAACATCTGCGCATCTCACCGGCCATCCTATCTTGGTCGAGCTATATGTTCACGAAAATGTCCGTATTAGGGAGGTGAAATATAGGTTTCACTGTAATTCGAATGATTAACATAAACTAAATTAATTAGTAATCAATATCATCAAAATTGATTGAAATCGTGTGAGAATACTGATGATAATTAAATCGGAACACGCAATATTCTCATTAAAAGAGCCGTCGCAAATTACCAGTTTACTGTTAATTGTGTTCCAATTAACTATTTGGTAAATTATAAATTGCAACCTGATAATATGCCATTTAGAAAACATCAGCTAATTAGTACAGTTTATCGTGTTCTTGTATAATAGAACGAGTGGTAGCTAAATAATTGAATTTTGCAAGTTAATCATGTCATCTTATTTCGGACTAATTGTAAGTAGGAAGATGATTTTTCTCGATCATCGTTTTTTTGGTGGTCATCCAAATGACGTTGTGCTACCACTTTCATAATGGTAATGAATGAATAAGAGCATCATGTGTACTGGCTGTATCTTAAAATAATAATTACTATACACCTGACACGACAAACGAAATAAATGTTGTCCCGGTGTCATTTGTTGAAAATCATCCAATTTTCATCTTATCATTTTTGTATTTTCTAACAAATCTAAAAAGTTTATTTCGATCTTGCTCGGTGTGGAAGACAATAAAAATAGATTTTTTGTTATGGTCCTTGCCAAACAAATTCAAACTTGATTCGTTGTTTATTTGTAAAGTTTTAACAAGAATAAAACGATATCTACAATCATTACCCTCGGCACAAAATCAACAAAAAACTCTAGATGAAAGCTTTTAAAAGCATTATCCCCGACAAAAATTCTTTTGCAATCTATTTCTTTAGAAAATTTGATTTATTATAATATTCTTTCATAATGTTTCGTATAAAATTAACTAAATCGTCCATCAGCTCGCACTAATTAGTCAACGATTACAACATTTCTAGTTAGGCGAGTGTTGGATGATTGTCTATTTTTAAAATAATCTTGATCCTCATTAAATTGTTAAGGCTTATTTGATCCTATGACAATGATGAAACGGAAGCGAATTGTTTTGGATAACATTGTAGGAAGCATATTGGCGTCGCCTTTCAGACGCACTAAATTAAATTTTCAAGTGTCACAGAATAGTAAAATTAAAAATACAAAAAAAAACTCAACTCCCACACTTGTACAATAATATCGATACAACTCGATAAACTCATCTGTAATGTAAATATTTGATAATTTTCAACACCATTGTTTTGATCTAATAAAACGACGTTGAACGAAACACTCAACAGGTGCTTACACTAAAAATAAATAGATACAGTTGCTAATATTTTAATCTACTTATTTACGATTTTATTGGAATCTTTTACATTGTCAGATGTCCTCAGAATTGTATTTTCGGACCGGTATTATTTTTGAAAATTTTTTGAAAAATTCCTGGTTCTTTAAATAGAACTACAGGTTATTGTCAGAGATATTTCAACGTAATTCTGTTGAAAATAGATGGAACGTCATCTAAACATTCTCAAGATATTCATACCGATTCATCGTTATTGTTGATGAATTTCATTTATTTAAACTTACTCCGATCCGTTTCTACAACAGCATAATTATCGGTAAATTATTCAATGATGATTGATGATTGGGTTTTATACCGATAGAGATAATCTCATAACAAATTATCGCTAGTTATATAGTCTATTATTAATACTATGAAATAGAGGTTAATCCGATTGTTTTTGTTAATTCCTTTAACACTTTCGAAGGCTAAAAAAGGATATTTTCTCAAATTTATTTCTAATGTAATAAATGGAATATTTTATTCGAACTTTCCAGAATATTAACGGTAAATATTTGACAAATCTTTTGTGCAATTTTCATTCCACAATTACGAAAATTGAATCCTTGGGACCTCATTTCCTGTGCGCTTCATCGAAAATTACACAAGAACTCAAAAATTATGAAAGTTGCCATAAAACTACACAAACTTATCCCACCCCAGGTTCTCCGGGTAATGGCTAGCGAAATACAGTATTAATCGGTGGTAGAGGTACTCAAGAGAGCCTCGACCTGCGTCCATTCTAGGACAGGTACCTATATAAAGGGAACTTTAGTGTGGTCGGTTACCAGCGCTGATCGCCCATAAAACTGTGATTAGCACTGCTACAGACAGAATCGGTAGTAGAAGTACTCGAAAGAGCCTCAACCTGCGACCATTCTTGGGGCTAGAGGAGGCAAGCTAAAAATGGTATCACGGGGGAAAGGGGTGCTTACTAGCTCCGCTACTGGTAGCTCCCTACTGGAGACGGACGCGTGGAGCCATGGTTCTTGCCAGCAGGTCCTCTGATGCGTGCGTAAGTACATAAATGATGGGATGGGTACCTCGACACACCCATCTTTGTCATGTGTAGTGACAATTGTACTCATGTGTCCCTAAGGGGGCAGCTCCGGTCCCCAAGGTGTGGGAAACATCTACATCGAACACAGAGTCATAGTATAGGTTTCTGAAGCCCCACTATGGTTGGGCGGTAGCATTCCGACCAGTGTAAGGGAAAATGGGTAAGATTTCTGAGATCGCTTCCATCTTTAGCGGGGTAACTTTAGGTTGGAACAGTCTATATCTAGCTCGTTCTTGGAAGAAGAAAAAAAATTAAAATTTGAATTTTTTGTGAGTTATGAACAAAACAGTACTACTTTTGGTATTATAATGAGATAGAAAAAAAGAAAATCCCTGGTTCAAGCACTAGTCGATTGTTTCTTGAAGAAGTGCGCAAAATTTGATCAAAAAAGGCTCATCATTTTTCGAGAAATCATGTCAATCAGCTTGGATTTTTTAGAATAAAGCGATTAAAATTTTAAGTACTCTATCTCCTAGACTTTTACTTTAAATAACTCAAAACTTTGGCCCAATAGTCTAGATTTATTGTACTATTTAATAATCGATTTTTTTAACATTTTCAAACCCATGAAACCCCGTAACGCCTAAAAAGGATCGCAGAACGACGCACGATCAGGTGTGTAGTAAGTAATAGCGTGATTAGAACGACTGTTCCTTTGATTAGTTGAATGTATACCACCCACGCATATCTATTTTCGATTTCGTTACGATATGAATTACAAAAGATCCACTCTGCATGCGTTAGTTTTCTATTCTTGAAGTTATTACAAAATTTGTGAATCTGATCTTCCGCACGATTTGTTTTTATTAAGATCGATGAAATTCTAATGGAAACTTAAGGGGGATTCAAGGAAGAGAAAGCTGTATTTTCGCCACTTAAGTAGTTTCGATGGATCTTTATATTGTGTTTACTTTGTACAAGATCAGATGACATAAACAAACAATGTTCTTTATAGAAGTGTTAAACTCTGATGTGATGTAAACAAGTTATTGCCACTATTATTGATATAAAATCAACAATCGAATCGTCTCCAGGGGAGATTATTCGACAAAATTTGGAAATTATGCTAACAATTACCACAAAATATATACAATATGATAATAAAGATAATATCTAAATGGATAGTTAAATTGTAGAAATAGACAATAAATTATTATGTGAATAAGAAGAAAAATAACTTGACGAAATACTAAAATATTCAACATAATTCCTGTACAAGATAATGTCTGGATTAATGCCAGAAATAAATTGGGACTATTCTTGTTGTAACTGTCCATTTATTATAGTCCTCGACTATTCTGTTATCATGCGATAACAACAAAATTGAAATTTTGCGCTCCACTAAATTTTGGGGAAACCATCAACCCTAATAATGTGAAATATATATTTGCACGTCAAAATTAACAACTTCCACATTAGATAATTAACTTTATTGTTTCTATGACTTAAATTTTCTGCTATATTTTTAACAAAGCGTATTGAACTAGAAAAGTATGTCGGCTTGGAAACGATCTTTTATTCTATTTATTATTGCCGCCAATAACAGTTTCTCTGCAATTAAAAAGAGCAACAAATGTTCTGGCCATCGATTATCTCCAGGCCACTTACAGTTAATAGCAGTAATTCTAGTTGCCATAAAGTCATCAAACCATAAAATCGATACAGAATTTGGCTTACTATAGGTATATAATTAGATCTGTATTGTCTCCAGAAAAGCAGCAAAAGGTAAATGATGCCATTCGGTGCATTTGTCTGTATTGTTGTAGCTTTGACTCAATCCTGTTACTGTTAAAAAAAAATTGAAAGTGCGTGGAACGCCGCGCGTTAGAAGTGAAACTTCTTGGGTTGGAGATGAAGTTTATTTTGAAGTGAAACTTCTTTAGGCGCGCTTGGGTGTAAATATTTTTCAATGTATTTTCCCTATGTAACGAAAAACGAGACGCCGTGAGGGAAAACCGTGGAGGGAGTATTAACTGGAGGGAGCATAGCCTATCTTTCCTGTGTTAAGAAAGTGACGCCAGTCGAACGACCCTACAGAGACCTTTTATGGCCCCTTCTGCTGCACTGAGCGTGCGTAAATCCATCTAACAATTCGCCTTTTTGTGCACAGTAGCGTGGTGTCCTGTGGCATTTGTCTAGTGTGTTTATAATAAGGGTCATACCACGTTAGCATTACTGGTTCCCATTCGTGTCCAGTGTGCGTTGTTTTCATAAATTGAGAGGTAATTATTGTATATTTTTAACTTTAAATTGTAATTACACAATACCCCTTAGAAAAACACAAGCCCACGCCACTGGTGACAGTCGCCATATTGAGAGACCTTTTATTATGTGGCGGCAAAATAACGAGGATCCGATTTTTCAAACTATGCTCCCTCCAGTTAATACTCCCTCCACGGGGAAAACACTTCCCCTCTATCAGAAGAGTGGGGGCGTTACCAATAGCGTCGCCTATACTCTGTCAGTTCTGCCAATTGCGTAAAATAAACACTAGGGTCTAAAGTTGCTAGCATTGATTGATGTACATCAGCGCCCTCTGGAACGAAACTAAAATTTCAAGGCTTACCGCGATTATTTTTGAATTTATAAATTAACTAGCAGAGCCGGCAGACTTCGTCCTGTCCGTCCGTTGGTTTATATTCATAAAATTAACAATATCGAAATGCTTGAACAATAACGTTAAAGAAAGTGACATTAGAATCACTGTTGTTAAAAATCATAGCGGTAAACCTTGAAATTTTAGTTTCGTTCCAGAGGGCGCTGATGTACATCAATCAATGCTACCAACTCTAGACCCTAGTGTTTATTTTACACAGTTGGCAGAACTGACAGAGTATAAGCGACGCTATTGGCCCTATTGGCAACGCCTCCACTCTTATGTTAGAGGGGAAGTGTTTTCCCTTACGGGGTCCCGCATTTTTGTTACATAGAGAAAATACATTGAAAAATATTTACACCCAAGCGCGCCTAAAGAAGTTTCACTTCAAAAATCTTTGTATACTGTATTGCTTACTTTAAAGAGTTAATGTGTTTACTGTGTTAGTTGATTTTACTGTGAATATATTTATTGAGTAAATAAATGGTATCCCTTTGGTAATCGAAGAGGTGTAAAAATGAATAAATCAACAGGTGGACATTTAATAATTTATCAACGTTTGTCATCTTTATTTTGATTGATTGTGATGTTTATGAACAATTGGATTCAGTTATTTAGGATTTGTGGTGTTGAAAACAAATTATTTGTGTGTGTTTAAATATATTTTATTTCTTATTATTGATCGTAAAAGTTGTTTATGAGTGGTAAGTTTGCTTTTATTTCTTCGATACCAATTATTTAGTTATTTCGTACAGTTTTTCTGAAAGTAATCACTATCCTTGAACTATTATTGTTGAATTGTTTTACTCGATAAAAAGCTCTTTGTTAAATCAATTTTGGTATCATTTATCAAATAACTTCTATAATTTTGAAATTTAAAAATTTCATAAGTGAGGGTCATCGCTTAACAGAGCCGGCCTGAAGCCACAGCAAAGCAAACGACTATCTGAAGTGCCATAATTTTAGTGGCAGCATTTTTTAGACCTACTTGATTTTACATCTAGCTCCTTGATGAGAGTATTATTAATTGAAAAAAAAAAGTAGAACATGTTTTGGTGAATAATTTTCATTGGAACGAAGTGCCTTAACGCGTCAGCAGCTAGCAGGGGACCTAAATTGTAGAAATCGTCACGTAACGGAAATGATTTTTATGTTTTCATGGAGAACTGTTATTTTTTTGTTAAAATCCGCTTCCTCTTTTGCTTTGGGGTGGCTGAGCTATCAGCGGCTCAGCTAATTTCTCGTTTTTATATGATCAATAATTCATTACCTTACATCTAACTTTTCTAACTTTTAATAAATGAATATCTTTCCTTAAATGATAATTTTTTATCTGATTCCTTAATTCACATTATTTGGATTTGAAAAAATGTTAAATAAAAAATTTCTATCAAATAATATTCTTCACGCTTAAATGGGTCGTCGCTCCATGGAAAGTGCCCTCTATCGGGTCGACTCGTGATAAAGCCGGCTGTTGAACTTACAATTAGTAGGATGCCGAAGTTTTTCTAATCCTATATCGCGTCACCTAGGAGTTAAAGTATTTAATCTAACCAATCAAAAAGGAATTACTTAAGTGATAAAAAATTCTGAATCAAGTTGTACTGACTGATAAATAATAAAAGTGACCATTTTAAATCAGTGTTGTTCATCACTGTAATTTAAAGCTCAATTTGGCTATAACTATTATAAAAGCAGACATAAAACTTCAATTTGACTAATTATTCATTTCAAGAATATGTAAATATGCATCTGTTACAGCATTAAATTTATTGCTTTTTATAATAAACTTTTGTTGTGTTTAAAATTAAAACCTTTTTCGAGTTTTTTTTTAGACGACACTGATTTTATATTTCATATTTGATAAGAAGCAAAATGTTTAACAAGAGACTACTTAATTGCAGCTTTTGTACTAGTTTTTGAACCTGACTGTGACTTTTTTTTAAGAAAGAGCCTTTTATTGGCGAATATTTGATAGAACTTTTGAAAATTGTACGACTTTATTTATGGTAATGCTCACAAAAAGTAGAACATCGACAACAAGGCATCACAAACTTCACGTCCACTAACGTGAAAACAATTCATTAATCTTTTAAGATACAGAAAACTAAAGAGACAAATTAGCAAGACACACTGGGCTTTTCGTTCAAATTTCGGGCCACATTTTTTGAGCGGTACGATATAATTTTCTCTTGACGATGAACCGACTTATCTAACTAAGCAAGTGAGTGTTTGAAATAGTTTTACGCGAAAGGACTTATTTATCCAGGTAAATTAGTTCTTCGTGTACAGAGCAATACAACACCGTACTGCTCACAAAATGAACAATTTACATAAATGAAATTTGTTCGCTTTCATGGCGATGTTACACCTTTTGTGAGTATTATGATAACTGAAGCGTAAGATTTCATCGAACCAGGGGCGGCTCTTCAGGAGAACCTTGTTTGTTATCATTATAGAATGCTTTGTGAAATGTACAATAGAAATTCAATCGGACAAGAAAAATTAATTAATGTCGTTAATTTCAATAGAAAAAGAATTAGTCTGCGAGCTAGTAAAACAAGATTTATTTTATGAAGAAATGAGCGATGAAATGTTGCTTTCGCGGCGATGAAGTGCTCTCGACCACTGAGCTATCTCTTTAACTTACGTGCCTGACAACGTAAACTCTACACTTCGTTGGTTTTTGCCGTCCAATGAAATATCTGCATTACATTCTTTGCATTGTGATGACGTGTTGATTATGATAAAATGCTATTTTTTGAAAATTGCTGATCAAGTGCTTTATTACCGCACCACTCTATTTCCTCACGAGTCGTCACTGCATCGAACATATAATTATAAAATCTGGCTTCTATTTTGAGAATTTCAGAATAATGGAATTTATTGAGAAATAAGATCAAAACCAATATAACCAACAACTTCCTATATCTATTGATTAGGAGAATTCAACTACAGTAGATGAATAGCTCAAGGATAAGGATTAATTTAAAAGTATACGAAAGAACTTGTTATAGAAGAAATATACCGATAAACTAATGCAACTACATACATTAGAACAATATATCAATAAACATCTGTTGTCTCTGTTGTACTCATTATGAGTTTTAAAAATTGTCCACAACCAACTAGGTACGTCTCATGCTGTAATAAGTTTGACAAGGTCAGACTGTATTGTGTGTTATTCTTTTCAAAGTTACGAACAATTTAATAGTCCGTTGTTAGATAGACATAACATTTAATTGGCGTGTATGGAATGAAAGGAAATTTTACACACAATATATAATTTCTTAGAGCTATTATCTGATAATTCGAAAAGAAAGTAACTAGGCATCCGATTTTTCATTTCTATGTTCATTTATTAGATAGTTTTATCTGGTTGGTAAAGAATCGTTTTCTTTTGTAATTTTTACAATTCCATAATTGGTATTTATGAATTTTTAAATAATTTACTTGTGTACGGATTCAATTCGTTGGTTTTTTTAATGAATATTGATTGAAATTTGATTCTGAAAAGTCTTATTATGAGTACGACAAGGACAACATATGTTTGTTGATATTGCTGTCTCAACAACAGTGAGCGTCTAACTGAATAATAAACATAAAAAAACTCTTCTTAATTTGAACACACAATTGTTCTATCGTATGCCGTGAATAGGAGGAGACTTCCTCCCACTCTTCTTCTAATGTACCTAGTTGCATTAATTTCTCTGTATGTAAAATTACTACTCATAAACAAATTTTACGATCAATAATAAGAAATAAAATAGGTATATTTAAACACACACACAAATAACTTGTTTTCTATACCAAAAATTCTAAATAACTGCATCCAATCGTTAATAAACATCACAATCAATCAACATAAAGATAACAAACGTTGATAAATTATTAAATGTCCACCTGTTGGTTTATTGGTTTTTACTCCTCTTTAATTACCGATAAGATACAATTTATTTGCTCAATAAAACGAGGTATACTAGTAGTAAAATAGGATCAACTAACACAGTAAATCTATTGATTTATATCACAAGTAAAAAATTAGATTCAATACTTTTCTTTTATTAGTAATATACTGTGCAATACTCTTATTTATCTGGGAAGTTCCTTATTTTGTCGTGCAAATATGTTTCGCCTATACTTGGGGTTCGGAAGTCTGTTAAAATTATGATTCAAGAGCAGTGACGCACAAAATTTCAATTTTGTTGTTATTTTGTTATCCAAGATGTTTTCATGAATAGGAAAAACCAAAAAAGTCCTATCAAATCATGAATTTCAAAAGTTAGCTAGACACCTACTCCAAATTGTTTTTGTTTAAGATTCGGTTATTTATTTGACTCACCCTGTATATTCGACTTCAATAACAGAATATTTTTAATGTAATCAAACGCACAATAGTTGCATTGCAGAGTTATTTATAATTTATATTCGTCTACTAACACGTTTATTATTCACAAAGTGTAATTGCGAATGCTTTAATAAAGATAGTTGGAATTTAATAAAGTTGAAAGATAATGTAAGAGTGTGCTTAAAACTACTTCACTCAACAATATTAAAAGTTTTTCTAAATAAAAATCGTGTGCTATTCATGATGGAATTGTAACGTAAATAATTCGCTTTAATTTGAATCAATTATTTTCCAACATAATTTAGTTAAATAGTTGAGTGTTTGATTTTCAAAAGGTTCAAAATAGGGTTATTGGAGAGAGAAAAAACCGCCCTCCATCAAGGGTTTTAATTAAATCGAACAATCCCACTGAAAAATTAGATTTTGTGTAAACTCCAAATTAAAATTCACACAAAACGATTCATCTCAAGATTGATTTGTGTAGTGAAGTGAAGCCGAAAATTCTCGATACAAAAAATGCGTAAGACAAGGAATTTTCCATAATTATTGATTTTCAGGAGGTGGTGCAACAAAATAAAAGTTCTAAGGTTGCACGTGCGTCTCAAAAATCGTTTGATATAATTTCTAACTAGCGATCTTTAGTAATACATTTCCAACCCAATAGGAAGACTTTCAAGTTGTTAACAATTGTTTAAAAATAATTATTTATTAGAACTATAAACAACTAAAATAACTGCATAGTTATGGAAGACTTACAATTAGTTGTTGGGTGAAACAATACAAACATATTAACAGATAATTTTATTACTTATTAGAAATTGTAATAAAACATAAAAGTATTTTCTACAAGTTGAGAAAAGTACGATAATAAAGTTAGTTGAGTTGTATTTTGCCAGCCAGCTCAAATAAATCGAGTGAGACTTTTCTATTTTGAAGAGACCGTAATTTCGATAATTTCCCCACAATGACAGAGTTTCTGCAACTTTTCAACTGGTATTGATTGAATCGGGACACAAGCAAAAAAGCGCTTTTCCTGTAGAAGAATCGCGACAGAAAATCACAAGAAGATTATCCATTTTGAAGGACAGTCTATCGGAAAATTTGTTTATAAATTGATTCATTTCTAGAGAAGGAAGGCTGATTGCTATTGAAATATTGCCTCGAAAAATTTAACCAAGATTTGTTAAGGCATCTAAATTTAAGCGTTTTCTAGTTTATTTCATAAAGAAAAGTCCTATATGAAGAGGCTCTAATGTGAAGCACTGTATGCACGTTTTCATTGATTTGATAATGAGATGATTTATTGCATTCGAAATAAATCAGCTTCAATGTAACCGAAAACAAATCGAATCGTTTGATCGACATCTAATTGAAATTAGTTTGATTAAATGTCTCATCGAAACAGAAATTTCAAATAAAATTGATCCTTTTAATTGAAACACCGTATAAAATTATTTTAATTAAAACTTATCTAAAATTTTCAACAACAGAATACCAAAAAAAAGCACGCAAAGGTCGTATTGCGAACGCCTTCAAGTTTCATATTGCTCTACGACGACTGAAAGCACAATCTCAATTTTCTGTTTTTCGAAACCATAAAAGCTCGAATTCCAGGATTCAACAAATGCATTATTGGTTTTTGTTTTTGATTAATTATAAGAGCAAACATAATTATGAGGACTAATGAATCCTATTATATGCTAGATTTATTTTTAAACTTCCTAACGTAATAGACGGCTGTTTTGATGATTTTCCAAATGTAGCTTTAAATAGCTTCTAACACTTGTACAGATATCGATAAAAATTTAAAAAAAAAATGCTGGATAACTTTCTAAAAATAGTTAATTCGTAAAATGAAGATCAAAGCTCATTCCTATCTCTAATTAAATCACATATAATAGCATTGATTTATATACTAATCCATGAATTGAATTGAATCAATTTGTATTCAAATGGACTGCACGGTATTCTCTAAGTCAATTACATTTCAATTTTAACTGAAATTTAATAGGGTCACACGGACGTGTCCGTGTTTAAAATAATTCATCCGATAGGATACAAATCCCCATACAAATCATCATCATCCTTACACAAATTAATTACAACTTGTTATTAAACCATTATTATCGTCGATTTCCGCATTTTAAACATTCTCATCAATAAAAGGGGCGGTCGGGTCTAATTAAAACGTATTCATAATTGTTCATTATGAATTAATAAGGATCTTGATTGAACTATACACTTGTGTGTACATTACAGATTAAGTTTTGTAATTGCGGAGAAATGCTGAAGGTTGAGTTTCAACATTTTTTATCTTCTGTCGTAAAGCTCATGGTATTCTAATCATTACCGTCAATAATTGATGAAAGAAGTAATCAAGCTTTGAAAAGTTTGCATTTTCCAGATTATTTGCAATTTGAAAAACGTAAATATTTGAGCCGCAGATGGGCGGAATCGTATACACGGTATTCGAATAGTTTTCAGTCTGGAATACATTCTGTCGATATGCAGTTTCAACTAAAGCTGAAATAGGTTTTTATTACACATGCGGCGAAAGGTCTAACTTTCCGTCCACAATAGCGTACGGAACGTAGCTTATTGCACACGCTATATCCTAATATATGATTTGAGTGCGGAAAATTTTTTGGAGTACATAATTTGTTTATGGTGACGATGGAAACCATTCTAGGAGTGATAATCTTTCTGTTGTAATGAGTGGTTAAGTGCGGGTGTGCAGAAAACGAAGCTTGAATGACTTAAATCTCTTAAGTCAATTGTGCGACTATACAGTGATGGCAGAAAAAACAGGCGCATTTTCCTTTAAAATTACCTTTTTTCCTCCACTATAGATAGAAATTGGGAGTACATACATATATCAAAGATTATCGCAATGTGAAGTTTTATTTCTTTCGACATGAAAAGAATTTTTTTCCTAGTAAACAGGTAGTTGCGTCTACAATTTTAATTAAGACATATGAAACGTAACGATCTCAACTATTTCAATAGTTTTAATGAAGACTTTTTATGGAGAATAGAAACTTGGAAAAAATATTGCAAATTCCTGCACGGTTATTTGGCCAAGCAGCGTGATCGCGCTCTTCAGATTTTGTGTCGACAAATCCCAAAGTATTTTAAACAAGATATAAACAAGTTCAGTTTTTTGCCGATATTTTTGTGTTCTTTGCCAGATATCACAATATGCCTCACAGTAGCTCAAAACCTGAGCAAAACTCGACAAGTCAGAGCAGTACTTTTGAAAATAGCTGGGGACTTTCTAAACCCGATCGGCCAGTTCAACAAAGCTTAGTTCTTCATTTTACCAAAACTTAAAGTTTTATTAAATCACATCGCTACGGCCTTCAAGGAGAGTTTACACAGTGTAACGCAAATGTGTGCTGAATGTTTCTTCAAAAATCAACAGAAGAACGTTTAAGCCGAGCATTCATATATGTAATTCTGTAGATCCCGCTGGACATAACTTTTTTTTCAAAAATATGAAGAAAAACAAAATTAGATAGGTTACGAGGGGATACACTTCTAAGTAAAAAACTTAATATTCCCACAAGAAGAGAATCTGATAACTCATTTTGTTTAGAAAATAAAGCAATTTTGGCAAAACATGATATTTTGGAGCTGGAGATTCAGAGTATGCGCTAGATCCTTTTGACATATTATGCACGAGCATCTTGACTTACAAAATCCAATAGTTTTGATCTGAAACTAGCACCTTTCATTTTAAGCCTTTAGCCTTTGACGTTAATCCTTTCTGAGTCACCGTGTTACGTTCAAGTGTTGCAGAAAACAGGCAGTTACGTTTGGGGAAAAAGAATGGAAAGAAAAAAAATTGATTTTCATGTTTTGGATTGAAAACTCTTAAAGTCAAATCTATATAAAACAAAACCTCCTTTAATACGTGATAGAAGTGTCTTAAAGAGGGCGCGTTCTGTGAAACCATGCTATTCAAGGCTAGAAACTAATACAACTGTAAACAGTTTTGTCTTAGTGTTCGAATTTTGATCTATATTATAATGAACTATATTATAATGAAATCATGTTGTAATTAGCATCTTTAGCACCAACAAGAATTTTTTCAAAAGACTAGGCAAAAAAAAATTGGAGTATAACAAATAGCCAATAACTTTTACTAAATTCTTATTTAACATAATGGTTTATTTAATATCTTTGAAATTATTCTGTTTATTGAACGTATTATAAGACTATAATTATAGTTACTTCATTCATGAGAGCATTTCCCAATGATCATCAAAACTGCACACACTTATTTAGTGCACGTAACCGGAATATTACGTTCTTTTGCCCCCATTACAATTATATTGATGGCAAAATCTAGGGCATGTCCAAAATCTCATTTGGAGCCTAGCTAAAGCCAATTTTTTTCAGACACTAGCATTCATCAATAGTGATGAGCAAAATTGGTCTCGCAAAAATGCAAGACCAACACCAAGACCAAGGCTGTCTTTATACAGCAGGACCAAGACCAAAACCAAGCCCGAATACCCAAGACTAAAGGAAAATTATTACATCCGGTGTATTTATTCGAAACGCTTTTAGTACATTCTTTTCATGGCATCAAACATTTTTTTGTACTTGAAATTTTTAGTTTGCTTTTCTAGATTTTAACACTAAATATAAAAGTAAAGAAACTTTATCACTGTTTGAAAAAAGGCATCTGCAAGAATGTCCTCGGAGTAAGTGTTCTTTGTTCCTATGTCTGAATCAGTGCCGCCGCGTGGGTATGAGCCGCCCGTGTGAAAACTCTCTTGAAACCGCCCCCTATCAAACAATTTACAATACTAACAAAAAAATGAACTTTTTGATGCCGGGTATAATAAATATTTTCTTCGAACTGTTTCCCCATTTGGGAGCTTCCGGATGTAATACGTCCTTAGGAAAAATTTGATTTACCTGTGAAGGGCAATTTTGTACCAAGAAATATAGAATTTTTATAGATAAATGTTTTGGCCATGTACTTATTATATGTAATAGGCCAAATGGTTAATAACTAGACTGAAAACGCAAGACCAAGACCAATACCAAGACTTAATGAGCAAGACCAAGACTAGAAACATTTGTGCAAGACTGACTAGGCAAGACGAAGGCCGATACGAAGAGTATTGTAGTCTTGGTATTGGTCTTGCTTTGCTCATCACTATTCATCAGTAAGTGTCCTCCTTTTGCCTCTTACAGTTGCTTTATTTTCCTCATATCACATGAGTTTTTTTGCTGGCATTTACGAGTTCGAAAAGAAAAGTCAAAACGAAAGATGTGAAAAAGAAGGATTGCTACATACAAATAAATGGTCGCTTTAGGTCATTTTTTTAAACGCGTTTTTGTTGAAGCGACATTTTTTGAAATTATCTAGAAGGAAGTTCTTCGTTGATCACTTTGGAAATAGCTAGGCAGTAAGTTTATAAATTTACACTTTTTATGAACTTCAATTCGGAGTAATATCATTATTTAAAGTGTTATTTCATTACAAAAAAGTCGTAAGAAAATGACAAATAAAATTCTACTTTTTTGGGAAAAGTTGGATTCATATAGAGCATGGCCAAGTTTCGTATACTTCTATCGTGAAAATTCTTGAAATATCAGCAAAAAACACTTTCATATCAAAAATAGTCAGAGATTCAAGGTGTAGAAAAGAAAACTTGAGCTTGATCATTATGTTCGCTCATTGCGTTCTGTTACAAAAATTCGCATAATGATCGATCGATCGATCGCGATTGACTTGTTGGCAATGCCTGATTTAGAAGACGGTCATATCCTTAGAGTAAATTTATACACAATTTGTACACAAGCAGCTATGTCTGATGGTTACTTCCAAGAGGGAATTGCTGATATCTTCAATATTTATTGAAGAAATTCTTCAAAAAATTACAGTATTTGCTTGAATGTCTCTATAAAATGTACTCAAAATTTCAAGATGCATTTCTTCCTGGCCAAAATATCATGAAAATTAATCTAAAACAGGGTGCTAAACCTATTTCTCCCTTTAAGTGCGCTTTAAATTACTAATTCAACATCAAAGTGTTTTTGAATAATAACGGATGATAATAGTGTAAGCTTCCTGTCTAGCTATGTTCTAATTTAATTTATCTGTAATTTATATCGTAGTATTGTTAAAATAATATTCGGAGAATAGCAGACAACCGACTCGTAGCAATAATTTTAGGGGCGGTATTTATTAGTGCGTCTGGACTTTGTTAAGAATATTGTGACTATTGTCAGTAGAATAGTCTTAATTCGAGATAACAGGAAAGCTTGGGTCGGTCCTGGGAGACAACCACTTTCCGAAGCATAAACGGCAACATTTTTTTCATGTCTTAATTGTATTTTTTTAAAGTCAACTTGACACTTAACTTATATTCGTCATTACATAAAGTAAAAAATCCGATCGTTTCTTTTGAGCTGTACGAACTGAATGATTAACGTAAGCAGAAGAGGCAAAAATTAATCAATAGAAAAGATGCAGTGTTCCACCAAGATAACGCGAGGGCAGTTACAAGTTTGGCTACTCGCCAAAAGCTTTTTCTACAGCTTGCATAGGACGTACTGACACATCCACCATATTCTACAGGCCTGGCACCTTTTGATTCTTATTTGTTCCGATCTCTACAAAAATCTTTTAGATAGTAAAATCTTTACTTCAAATGAGAAGGTCAAAAATTATCTCGATCATTAAAGCACAAAAATGAGCATTGAATCATGCTTCTGCCAGAAAAATGGCAAAATTTATTGGACTAGAATGGGCAATATACAATTTTTTGTTTAACAGCTTGATACCCTGCGCTTTATTAGAAGGCCGTAAATTTGGTTAGAGTTCGCATCTGTTTGTGTTTTAACAACTACTTGAACCAATTAGGACTAATTTAAGTGAAGGTTATATATTATTTCCACTGATTTACATTGCTTTGATTATAGTTTGTGTAACTTCAACAAGAAAAAAATAACTCCACTAATTTGCATATACAGTGTCTCGTTTCGGGGTAAACTAAATTACTTTACTACAACCAAAGTTGAATTGTTTACATTAACTGTTTATGCATAGCAATGTTTCCATTCTTTTTGTTTCTCTCATAAATTTCTCTGCATTACCGAATTCAATTAGATATGAATACAACGACTATATTGTTTGGTGAAAATAAGTTTTTCAGAGTGGAACCATACCGGTGTTTTTATCTGCTAACTGATAATCAATAAATTCAAAATGTTTAACAGTAGAAAACCATACAAGCGGTAATCTTTAGATAGTGTTGAATCGTAATAGTTATCCGTTCGAATTGGACGAATCGATTGCGTGGAAGAGGAAACGAATACGTTTAATCCTTGGGGGAGCAATTGGAACCACCATGTAGAGCAAAAGTGTTATTTTCTGAACAAACCGTTTACTTTTTGCTAATTTAACAAAACACTAAATCTATTTTGTGTTTGTAAACTAAATTAAGAACACATTTTTTCATGTACGGTAAAGTTACCGTTAAACTGAGCTCAGATTAACACGAAACGTATCTAAAGCTAAGCACAGATGATTATCTAAGTTCGAATAGGTTTGTGAATAAGTTTTCATTGTTATTCGTGCGTTAAATTAACTAGATGCTTTAACAAAATTCAAATTTCTATCAAATAATGGCAGTTGTTATTGCTAAACAACTTTACCTCTCTCTTATTGGAGTAATCATCGAAATTGTAGAGATCATTAATAAGTTCAGTATTAACTATCTTTCAATTTATAGTATAAAGTTACAAATATGTGGGTACAAACTTTTAATTACCAATAACTTTCGGGTGATGATTCAAAACTCCTGATAAATTTTTTATAATTTAATCTGAAGGCCAATTTCAAATTTTTCGGTTGATTATAAGCAACTGACACAAATCATTGAAACAATATCGTATAAAATATGTATGCGTGTGTGTGAGTGTGCGTTGATACTGTTTGTATATGACTGACACGTATCATCACACGTGTCATTAGTGTGCATATCAACTGAAATCTGTCGGTTCTCTATGTTGTTCTGTAGTTTGCCTGTCATTTGCCGCCTGCATCGGGCTTGATTTATAAACGAATCTCATCGTTTACATATTATATCAGAGAGAGTGAGTGTCTAAAGATAGACAATTTTCCACTTTCTTGGTTTCCGAATATTTTTCTATAAATATTATATTACGAAATCAGATTTATCGACAAGGGCTTCGAATAACATAAATTTGAAATTGAACTAAAAGGTGGAATTTCTATCATTTCGTTTGCAATTAATTTTCGCTTGATACCCTACATGAATCCAATGTGAATTAGATTGAATTTTGTTTGTATTGTTGAGAATCATGAAAAAAACACATGTGAAGAAGATAATGCGAAACTGAATAACACATTATTGTCTGCTGCATGTGAGATGTTCATTGTTTCACCAAACAATAAGTCTACAGGTCTGGCATATGAGTTAAGCACCCGAACGGTGTTCAATCAAAATCGTATTCTGTCATAGTGGGCCGCAGATTTACCGGGTGATTCACGTAACTCTTGGACCTCCAATATCTTGATCATTTGTGTATGGATCTTACAAGGCAACTACACAAAAATAAGTGACGCATATTTTTTCTTAGCACCCCTTAAACCGTTTTAAGGGGTGAAATGGGCCCTCAAAGATTCGTCAAAATCAGGGTGGCGATGTAGTTTTGTATAATCAATACCAAACCGATTTTATTTTATTTAACACCTTAAATAATGAAAACATACACATTCGGATACCTCCTATCCCTCTTATAAGGGGCTTAACCAACCCTTGAAAAGTGTCGATTGTCCATAAAGAAATATTGCATTATCCGTTTTTAATAAAAACAGTGTCGATTATTTGAGGAAGAAAAAATAAAGTTTACCCGTTTTTGGATCTTTTGGAAACAAAGTTTTAAGGAATGAAATAGTATATTAAAAAACTCGTGTCAGAAGTCGACAATTATTGCACGAGTCTAAGTTTAGAAAACGAACGGCGAAGCGCGAGGACGAGTGCAATAATTGTCGACTTCTGACACGAGTTTTTTATACTATTTTTTCTATTTTGCCGTTTTGTGGCCTTTTTTACGAAAAAAATTGCGAGTTTTATAATTTAGGGAGATTGGTGGGAGTTTGGTATTACTGATATAACAATTGAACATTGATTGATTTTTTTGATTGATGTATTAGTGGTTGTATATGTTACCAAAAATTACTATGTATTTTGTTTATGATTTTTGACAGTAGCCAAAAACAATGGAAACATTACCAACCTTAGGGAAAAAATACTACATTTTCCATTTTTATACAGTAGCTTATACACAGTAGTTTATACATTAGCAAGTTTAAAAATAGCGCTATTATTGACGCTAAATAGAAGAAAATTATTTTTACATTTTAATGACAATTGCCGATTATAAGCAAGAGATTTTATTAAATTATTTGCTCTAACAACCGACGTTGCTCTTATTAAAATTTAAATCTTTCAAGGGGTGGTTTACCCTTTTACAACAGAGGCACCTAAAAGTGTGGATTCCTCTTAATGCATTCGTTTGGTGCTGATTACTATAGTTCTTATAGTCATGCAAAACTACATAACTACCTTGGTTCTGACGAATCTTTGAGGGCCCATTTCACCCCTTAAAACGGCTTAAGTGGCATTAAAAAAATATGCATCACTTATTTTTCAATTGACAACAACATATGACGAGCAGAAGAAAATCGGAGATGGACACTTCGTGTAGTTTCGTTGTTAGACAAAATTCAAGAACATAGAATATAATGCTTAGGCTTCCGTTTTCCATTAAAAGCGCTATGTAGCTAATTTGGAGAGATGACAAAATTGACAGGGACTTCTGAATTACATGCCGTAGCGAAAGAAGAATTATTGATGTTGGTTCTTCGGATTACTTTTTGTATTTTCTATTAGGAAGGCGATTGGTTTATACACAAACACAAGCATAAGAGAAAAGAGCCTCGCGTGTGCAAGTCTGCTCATCTCAAGCAGACATGCAACGGGAAGCGAGACTGAAAAATCTCAAGAAGAAGAAGTACTACGGTTAAATACCCCAGTGATTCTGACAGATACACCGCTCGATTTACTAGCAGACGCACTAGATGTAAAAGGAAAAAAACTATGTGTATGCAAAAGCACTTAAGGCACTGCAATAACGCCTATTAAAACACTTTCTCTTTCTACAGCATTGCAACGCATGTCGGGTTAAATCTAAAATACTTTTAAGTTTGATATGCCGAGACCAAAAATGTTTCTTTATTTCAAAATTTGTTTGACTACTGCATGAATTGCCAAAGTGATTAAAGGTTTTTAAATATTTTTAAATTAGCTGCTTTGCCTGCTTTACACTTTCAGTTCTTGAATTTTCTCTAAGATTCGTTCACAAACAAACAAAATAATCGAAGGAAAAGAATAACATAAGCCGGTATTATTTGTACAACTCAGATATGGGCTTCTTTGGGCCGGAGTCGGCTCTCCCCATCCCCAAAACACGTCAGAAACGGACTCTGGAGAAATGGACCTCTTCATTCCACTTGAAGGAATGGAGCGAACATAAAGGAATGCGTCAGTCTAGGACCTTCATCGTAGGGACTGACGCTAGGCGCAGTAAAGATTTGCTGAGACTTGGTAGAAAAGATCTCAGAACAATTGTGGGACTGCTCACTGGGCACCTATGCACGCTTGGCATCATTGATAACGAGAAGTGTAAGGCGGGCTTAAAAAGGAGGAAACCCCTCACCACATACTCTGCGAGTATCAGGCATTGGCTGGTCTCAGAGAGCAACACTTAGGACGACGATTTTTGGAACCGGAAGAGATTCCGAAAGCCGAACACGAGAGACTACTGAGCTTCATTAGAGGGTTAGAACAGCTGTGGTAAGGCTCCGGAAATTGGAGATGCACACAATGGGTCAGAAGGCTTCAGTGTGCGTGCCTCATGTAGGGCCCCTCCCAAAAAAAACATAAGTATGTAGACAACATTAAAAAAAAAGTCGAAGGTTGGATACCGCTGATCTAGCTTTTATTAGCTTTACCAAACGAATAGTAAGAAACTGTACTATTTTGCAAGAAGCAGGCCTTTTGGACAATATCAGAACACATTATTGACTAACATTTTCACCTAAAATATCTCGTTTATTTGTAAATTGAAGTGTAAGAGTATCTAAAAAAATTAGACTACAATGTCTATACTTGACCGATACGATTTACTTTCTAGTCATTTTGGAAATGACGAAACGTCGTATAAGGTCCCGAAATTTCCTCAATGTTAGGAAAACAATTACTTTGTTCTTATCAAACCTTCGGATTGTATTTCAGATAAAAGACTTTACAATTCATCGCACAAAATTCAAGCTTTTAGCAATATGTCCTCCATACTATGTAAAATGGTGGAGGCGCCGAGCGAATCGCAATTGCCTAATTTTTTTTGGCTGGTAAATGAGAAATTTTTAAAAGAAAACAAATATTTTCATATCAAATACATTTGCAGTATTAATTGCAGTATTGGTTTCTTAACGTTGAGTAATTTTCAAAATCTTACATGAGACAGGCAAACAGAGAGTGAGAGATAGCGATAGCGAGAAATAGAGAAGTAGAGAAATTGAGAGCCAGAAACAATAATAGAGAGCCAGATACAGAGAAATAAAGAGTGAGAAACAGAGAAATAGAAAGAGAGAGACATATATAGAGGGCCAGATACAGAGAAATAGAGAGTTACAGACGGAGACATAGAAAACGAAAGACAAAGCGCAACAGATAGAAAAATATATAGAGAAAGACAGAGATAGAGAGACAGAGACAGAGAGATAGAAATAGACATCAAGATAGAACGAGAGACAGACAAATAGAGAGCTAAAGAAAAAAACGTTTCGATCAATTAAAGTATGGACACTGCATTTGACAAACAAGCGAGATATTTGAGATGAAACTATTAGCTAGGACACCTGTGTGTGAAGATTTTCGTGTTCCTACAAATGTTTCACCTTTTAATAAGGACGGGAAAGCATGCTTGAAAGAAGATCAAATCAAATCAAATATTTGATTTGCCGTAACTGTATACACCGTAGATATTCAAAATTACGTATCCATAGGCTTTGTATTGATTCAATTCTATTTTCTATAGTCACATCGAATTTTTAAATGTAACAAAAAAAAGGAAAAATGAATTGTTATGCCAATCAATCCACAATATGTACAGCAAAGGCAATTTGCTGGCGTTATAAAAATATTATTCTACAAACTTGCCTATGATGTATGGAAGAAAAACAAAACGTTTGCTTGTGGTTCATCTTTCAACAAGTCATGATTCGTTTTGTGTCATATAAGAGCCCCTTAATGTCTGTCATTTACCGCCTTAATGGGAAATAAATGTTGGCACAAAACAGACTGTTTTCTTTAGAATACGAGATTAAAGGTGGACCAAAGCAGCAAATCTATTACCTATGACAAAACAGTCTCAACAACACACTATACGTCGTGAGAAAATCTCAAATTTCTTTCTTATATTTGTAATTTTGCCTCTTAAATAATTCTCTGTTTGTTACAGTTTGTTGTTATTGTTTATTTTCTGTGCCTTCTTTGTATCCTACAAATTTACACTTCAATACCTATTCCATTCATATAATTCTTTCAAAACCTTGAGAACTAAAGATATTCGTTCCGGTCTAATTACCATTTCTATTCAGCACAACGTTGACATTTTAATTGTTTTTGTTGCATCTTTCGCACATTAAGACACGAAATTATAAATCCACAATAAACTAGAACTTAGAACAATCAATCATAAATTAAATCCGCTTATGCATGAAACTTAATGATGAGAGAATTTAATCAAAACTGAATTAGTCGTTGTTTTACAAAACAATTTGAGAACCTTATTAAACTACTAGAAGCAAATCAATCGGTAAATTGTGACGTTATGCAAAACACCAACAATAACAACAACAACAAAAAACGGAATACAGTTCACTTTTCAATTGAATATCTCGTACGTATTGTCATAAAAGTGTTGTAGATGAAAAAAAACTATCAGAGAATAAAATTGAGGCGGTGGTTGTATGAAATATAAATGTTGACAAGTATAGATCGATACTGAAAGGAAAGAGATTGAGGGAATTTCCGCTACACTTGGAGAATTTCATTTGAGTATTCGTAATAAAGATAATGCTTGAAATAAACATTATGAAACACTCTCAACAATTTGTCATTTGTTAAACCCCATTTGAACATTTAGCAGTATTTTATTGTTTACGGTTTGCAATAAATTCAACATTAAATTAATATAATAAAATGTACGGAATACACGCTACATAGAATGATTTGAACAAATAAACGAATTATCTGTGTAGTCAATTTTTATCAATTCGAACATTCAAACGAAATTTCAGACTTTTCGGTTTTATTGACTTGATTGTATTTGAACTGTCGGAGAAATACGAACAACTACAAGAAACTGAAGTTTGAGATCGAACGGTCATAGATTGAATCAAAAATTACATCAAAGTATTACAATTATTAAAGTTATCGCATCAAAATTGCATTCTATATGAACGAGCACTTTTCTCAAATAAAATAATTAGGTTTAAAGGCACAAAATCAAGTGCATTAAAATTGTTACTAACCGTGCAGTAGATCTCTACGTAGATGATGGCCCGTAATTTAAAAAACTGCCTCATTTTTGAAGTATTTAATACTTTACATTAATGATGTTGATTTTCTTTGACAAATAACATTAGAATTAATTAATTAGAGGCAAAATCGTTAAAGCATTGGGAAACTCATTAAAATGCGGAGTGCGAAAACAAGTTTATTTTTAAAATTTTTGATAAATATTTAGAAATCTAAATGAAAAAAAAAAACAAAACTTTGGATCGACTTTTAAAGTAGAAAGCGTTCAGTGCACATATTTGCAGATTTTATGGATTCGAAATGAATTGGTAAACGACAAATTCTAAAATTTTTCTAATAAAAGCCCGCAATTAACTCTAGAATTACAAAAACACTTCCAGAAGCATTGCTGGTTGCATAAATATACAGTTGCTGATAGTTGTCCCCTTAAGGCTCAAGGGGGCCATTAAGTTTCAGATCCCAACGGAGGCAACTAGTTTTCAACTACATCAATTGTTGTTTCTTTAAAAAAAAGAGTTGAAATTCGTATTTTCTGGTCCCCTAAAAGTCGATGTTTAGTTAATAATGAAAGGAGGCGCATCAATAGAATTACTGCAGTTATCAAAATTGGTTACTTGTATGAACAAGCACTTTTCTCAAATATAACGTGTACACCATGGGCGAATTGCACATGCGGCTAACTCGACTTAAGGGCCCCCTTGAGACTTGTGGTGAATACATCTATTTTAATTCCAAATTAAACAAAATCAAGTGCATTGAAATTATTACTAGTCGGTGCAGTAAATGTCTATTGCATATGATAGCCCATAATTTAAAAAACTGTCTCATTGTTGAAACATTTGATACTTTTTTGACAAACTCAGTTTAGAATGGATTAATTAGAAAAAAATCATTAAAGCGTTGGGAAACTCATTAAAACGCGGAATGCAACTTTATATTTTCAATTTTTGATAAATCTTAAAAAATCTGAATTTTTCAAAATAATACAACTTTACAAAAAGAATCACTTACTGAATCAACATTTAAAGTAAACGAAAAATTCTGAAAATTTTCTAATAGGAGTCCTCTAACTCTAGAATTAGAAAAACGCTTCCTGAAGCATTGCTGGTTGCATAAAATGCACAGTTGCTGATAGTTGTCCCCTTAAGCCTCCAGGGGACCCTTAAGTTTCAGATCCCAAAGGAGGCCCCATTGTCAACTAGTTTCCAACTATACCAATTGTTCTTTCTTAGAAAAAAGAGCCTCGAAATACTCACTCTCTGGCCCCCAAAAGTCGAAGTTAATATTTATTTTATGAGAGAAGACGAATTAATAATAAATTCGCGTCATTCGTGTACAAGTTGCACACTTGTGATGTATTAAACGCGAAACGAGAAGGCTGTTTAAATCTTATTTTATCGTTAAGGGTAAGATTTTGTAGCGTACATTTATGCATCGAAATTAGTTATTTAACGTTCGAATGTTGTTTTAAAGTTCAATTCCAATGCAATATCAATAGAAGCTTCCTATCGTGCCAATAAATTGAATCTAATTAATATCAATAGAAGACACCGTTTATAGTTAATTGTTGTTGTTTATTTATAGATTCTCTCTGCTGCCTTCCTGAGTAAAGTAAGTTAAATTAATCCTCCAAAAGTTCTAAAAAAAAATTGAAGACTAAAAAATAGACTGACGTATTTCAAGTTCAATTGAAGATCAGAATAAAGATTGCTTGTAAAAACAAGCCGTAATGTTTAACCTTTTAGGGAGAATTGAAGTGGGCGTCTCTTGATAAAACTAATATCGTTGGGATTTATATTTAGGGGATAAAAGGTTTAGACTTTGTAATAATATATCTAAATAGAACAAGGTAAATTTCTTCAGCACACCAAAAAAAAACGGGGATATTCATTAGTTTAACATTTCTACATTAATGCTTCTTAATAATATTATTCATCGTTGAAAACTTGATTTGAAGATTATCTAAAATCACATTAGTTATTCGGGAAGTTTCCCAAATTAATATATTGAATGTGTGTGGAAAAACAGTGCGGAATATTTACACAGAAAATAGTGAAATCGTTACTAATTATATTTGATTAAATGATCTTTATATACGAGGGTAGGCCCAAAAAACGTTTACTTTCTATAAAATTTACACCATCTTAAAGCTTGAGCATTTCTCTATTTTTCTGTATAATTGCAATTTCCAATTGCCAGATCCATGTCGTGGTGTTAGATCTCATCGTTCATTTCGTCTTTAGAAATGAATTATTGGAAAACTCAAATGAGCAATCCAGAACTAAAAAGAAAACAGAAAGTGCAAATCTGTAAGCATTCTCCACGATAAAGCGTTGTCGCTTTCCTGCAAAAGTTTAAATGCAACTGACTTAGAAGATTTAGCTGGAAGGCGACTCAGTACAAGTACCTAAAAGATAAGATTTAACGCTTTCTTAAAGAAACATGACATGGGTTTACAAAAATTGTTACAACGTCTAGAAAAGTGCGTCAATCGGAATGGCGATTACGTAGAAAAATAGAGAAACATTCAACCCTTAAAATGATCTAAATATTATCGTAAATAAACGGTTTGTTGTTAAAAAGATAGAAGATCTTACTTTTGGAATTACTCTCGTAACTAGTGGCTTTTAATTATACATTTTTTTATTGTAATCACTAATTTATTCACAAACTTCACAAGTAATCTACACCTACACATTTTCCGACCCCTTTTTTATGTTAATTTATAAAGTTTATTTTTCGTTATTTATAAACGGTGTTTTTTAAGCTTCCTACAATATCTGCGTTGTGATTTTTTTTTTGGTGGCACATTAACACGCAAATTTAATTGTGAATTATTATCGAATAGGTACAACAAGAACGCTTATGAAACACGTTTTTTATGTGTCGCACCGTACCGGATATTGGGGGTAAATTGATTCTAATTGTATTTAGAGCCAATAAGAATTGTGGAATAAGTCCAAAAAATTGCGCATTTCCTAGACTTTTTCATTACGTATTCCTGGTTCAAATCATTACTCAACACATTGGCTCATTAATCGTATTCCGATCAGCAGCGCTTTTCATGTTTTCAACTATTTTAATTGTATTGTATTTATTTTAATTATTATTTACGGATAATCGTTTTTTTATTTATACGAAATAATTGGGGTAATTATCGTATAAAAAATGCGATTACAACACAAATTTATGCATGAAAATTGTGTACGTAAATAGTCCAAGACACTTTAAAAACAGATGTACCGATTGGAATTGGACCAAATGAAATGAAGGCGATTATTTTTTTGGTCACAAAAACACCGCCTACACCCAAAACAACAAGACAATTTTTTTCGTCAACAATCATACAAATTTCTAACAAATAATCGAATACCTCTATTAATTGTTGTTCGTCCTCTTAACATCATCCACAACAGTAAACAACAGTATTTATTAATTATTGTCAATAGTTAATTATTAGCACAATAGATTGACCTAACATTGACACTTTCATTTTATTGTAGTTTTAATTCTTTTCAACAAATTCCTCCAAATACGCACATTTTTTATTATTGTTCGCAATAATTCAACACATTCACAATTTTTTTGTTTGTTATTGTTTTTTTTTAATTTATTTAATAAATAATTTCGTTATTTTACTACAATCGTTTCGTTACATTTCGATATCGTTTTGTACAGATACAAGTGTTAAGTGTATACTTTTTAGTAGCGTCGCGGCGAGAGTTGGAAGCGTACTGACGCCTTCATAGTAGTAGACGAATAACGTCTGTCCGTATTTTCGTTAAATCTATAAGCTAAAAGTAGTCTCATTTGTATTCATTGATGATGAGCTTTTTCCTATATCCTTCCAATTTACGGTTTATGATGCACAAACATTGATGATTGTAGTTTGTTTCGTTTTTTTTCTGTTCTACGTTTGTTTTGATTAAATTCCGAATTGAATTACAATTATATCGGTACAGTTATTGTGTTGCACAATAGATTCAAATATTAAATATTCTACAGCTCAGCAGTAATTATAATGCAGCAATATAAAAGTACATTTACAGTAGGTTTAAATAAATAAAACGATTCAGTACTTTGTTCCCTTTAAACTTACATAATAAACAATTCAACATTCCGAATTGTATCATTATTTTTAATCAAAAATAATTTAGCAGTGTTTGCGTTTTCTTTCTTGATTAAGGTAAGTGGTTATTTTGGTTCGTAATCTTTATTAAAAATCACCAGAGCTTTGTTTAAACAAAATTAAAAATAACATAAGAGTACCATCTACTTTAATTACTGTTTTGGTTTTTAATTATTTTTCAAAATCTCCTATATATATAGATACAATATAGATTATCTATTTATTATCTCTATGGAATAAGGGCCGTAAATTGGCTACATCGATTATAATAAATTGCCTAAAAGTTAATATCGTTTACGCCATGGAAAAATGATAAATGTATTTATCAGAAAAACGATCTAGAAAGTGAGTTAATTTGAAGAATTCATCGGTTATATTTTGAATATACAGGATTGTCAGTTTAACAAAATTATATACTCTGTTTATACAAGGTAGGCATTCCATCTAGATGGATAGAAAGAATCTCACATCTAATTAAGTAGGTAATGATCGTGAAAAATTTAATTCTTGGTTGATTCATTAATTAAGGTGACCTTATCCTAACGCACATAATTTCATCTGAAAAACATTCACGCCATCGACTGGGTATCGAACTTACGGATCTACTTGTACTTTCGCGGCGTTGAGGCTCTCTTACCGCTGAGCTATCGACGGCCCAGATGAACGTCGCGAAAGCACGAGGAGACCCGTAGGTTCGATTCCCGATCGATGGCGTGAATGTTTTTCAGATGAAATTAAGTGCGAAACGATAAGGTCGCATTAATTAATTAATTAAGAATTTCATATCTGTTGATGAATGATGATGAATGAAAATAAATAAATAGTCAACGTGTTGACCTTCCTTTTTGGAACGCCACCCATTGTGGTATGTATTAATTTCCCTACGACATGCCTTCGTTGTGCTTATAATATGATACCCACCTGTAATCGGAGAAGCACAGAGATCAAACGAAAAATTCTGGAATATCTTCGTAAATGACGTCAATTGTGTGTGTTTTTTTTTCTAATTTTAGCAGAAATACAAAATTAAGGTCTATGTAATGTATAATTTCATATTTAATAACAAACTATCTAAATTAAAAACAACAGCAGTAAGGCCTTCATTGAATAGTAACAAATCAATCCACCTCTAAAATTATTTATTTATTTATTATTGCAATTTGTGAGAGGGCGATAACGCAATTCTTCACATCCACCTACATGGAATGCCTGTCCTGTATATCATAATACACCGTCACAATCACGACATATAGTTTGAGGCCGGATTTTCCTCAATGCCAAAATGTTAATTATACGCTATTATATCCTATTATCAACCAAGACATATCTAACAATGTAATGGAAATGAACCGGAAAATATTTTCAAAAAATATTAATTAACATAGACCGGATTTTAGGTGAAGTAAGGGAACGTTCAAATATTACGTAACGTTTTTTTTTGAAAATTTTTCGCCACTATCGACCCCCTCCCCCCCTATCGTAACGTATTGTAACATATTTGTGACCTGTTTTCCATAACACCCCTCGCAGCAAATCACACTAATAACGCTTGACTTAGCCCCACCCCCCTTGTAATAATGTTACAAAATACTTGTTCGTTCCCTTATCACAAAAAATAAATACTGTTGTCGGTACTTTTATTGCAATTCATTACACTGAACATCCTTAACTATGTGGATTGAATCTCCAACCTTAATATTATTTGATAAATCCCAGCAACAAAATCAAATTACCAGAAACTAGAAAACACAATAAAACTTTAAGGTAATCTTTTAAAAATCTACAAAAACTTAAGATTTCATCAACTCAAGCTTGTCCAAATCTAGGGACTGTCAGGGTATAAATTGCACAAGTTTAGGCACTTTATCTGTCAAACTTTTATACTACAATAATGGACAGAGTCTACCGCATTTTATCCACAAGTGGCTAAAAATCTACTCATTGTTGTTTACGAGGGCAAAGTAAAAAGTTCTCCGTCTGAGTATGAAAGACTGTGATTTTCAGCTAAAAGAAGACTTTATTTTTCTACATAATCTCCCTTGACTTCAACACACTTGGCTCAACATCAGTATTCCTTCCTGGAAGTGAGAGTCTGGAAGGCTGTTAAAATATTCATCTACGACGGCCCTTTCAACGTCTGCTTGGACGCGAAGCTCTTTCCACAAGCAAATTGCCAATACACTTTTGTGAGCAGATGCGTTGTCCTGGTGAAAGATGATTTTTTCTTCTTGAAGCCACACCGCTATTCGCGTATTTTGATAGCCAGCTGGTCAAGACGGTTAGAGTAATATTCGCCTGTAATTGTTCTGCCATTTTCATGGTAATCAATTAACAGCAACGACATCCCAAAACACACTGGCTATGACCTTTGCTGCAGATACGATCGACTTCGCTCCCACCCATTGCTTTGACTGTTGTTTAGTTGGTGACAAATCGCCGATAAAATCAATCGGGTCCCTCTTAAATCAGTCCAAACATTGCTACGAATGTCGTTTGTGCATTTGCTTTTGATCCGCCTTCAGCAAATGCGGCACTCACTTTGCGCGGAGCTTTCGTATCCCTAATTCTTCGAGCAAGATGTTTCACACCCTTCCTTCCGATATGCTCACGGCCTCAGCTATCTCACATACCTTTACTAGCTTATCGACCAACACGATATTGTGCACCTTTTCGATAGTTTAGGGTGTGGTTGCTGTTTTTGGCCGTCCTTCACATGGGTCATCTTTGACATTGAAGGAGCATAGTTCCCGTAAACTTTTTAGTTAGGGCTTAATCTATACAAAACGAAGAAATTTTTAACCGCACGATATTTAAGTTTATCCATTTCAACGAAACACACACAACACGAGTACTGCAAAGACTCGTTAACACAAACTACTTGAGCGAACAAGTTGAAGCTTGTCATACGAGCTAATGACATGTGAACGCAGGCAAAAAACGTAAATTTTCGCCCACTGGAATGCTATCTTTTGGTCAGATCGAGAACTTTTCACCTTATCATCGTAGACCGTTTTCTATTACTTGCAGATGTTGTGTGCTACGCTACTCAAATCAATCAATCAGAAGAAAGACATTTGAGAGTCTATTGGGATCGAAGATGCGACCTCTATTATAGGTAGGTAATTTATGAACTCACAGTGCGGGATACAAACAAAGTTTTGAATTAAATTAAATTAAATACTCATTGGTTCAAGGAAGTTAAAAGACTAATTCTTGGCCTTCATTTTATAATTTTGACTATCGTAAAAATCGCGAATAAAAACTACGTTTCGGGTTTTGTGGATCACATTAAAAGGTAGTTCAAGAGAGTTTGTCGGTTATGCATTAAGGCCGAAGTCTCCGACTTATATCTACAGATATAATAACTGTATAAAAACAAAGTTGAGTTTTTTTTTTGTTACATAAGTTGAAGAAGCTGCAATCGATACTGCATTCGATTATAGTAGTAATAGTAATAGAAAAGGTACTTTTGTCCGGAAAAAGTAAGTTTTCGAGAAAATTGAGAGAGCCATTTTTTGGGAGGGGGTTTGAATATCTTTGCCACAGTAGAACAAGAGGCAAATAATATAGATCGACATTGTAAATAATTAGTGGCATCCGTTTTTGGGAAATGTTACCAGTTGTCGAGAAAATTGCCAGACAACGGTTATAATTTTGTGAAATTTTACAAGACCGGAAGCAGCTGAAGCCGCACTTCATTACAATATTGTTTGTAGAATGTTTTCTACATCGTTTTTTTTTTGGCAAAATTTGCGGAAATTATTTACAATGATAACGTTTTTGAATTTTCTGCAACACAACTGCAACTTTTCTAGAACGAATTCGTGTCCTCATCGACACTAGATAGCAACCAATAGATAAGAAGCCCCAAAAATAGCTTTTCCAGATTTTCTCCAAAGGGAATTCTATGCAATTAATCATATGAAAAAATCTCTCTAAATATTAATACTATAGCCGACTTAAATATTGATTGTAGATCAATGTTTTATACTGCGCTGCCTTTACATAAAAATAAGTTACAACATCCTTAATTATAATTGATGGAAATTTTGAGATAATAAAGTTTCGAACTTTTTCAGTTTAATATTGATTATAAAATACACAGTTTATAAAAATTTTAAAATCAAAATGAAGACGTAAAAATCTAGAGAGAATTTCATATATCCTCGACATACACGCGTACATTATATTTTTAAATAACAAACAATAAAGGTCATTTTACATGTCTTAAGTTCAGGGAAAAGTTCCATGTTAGTCTTGCAATCAAATACAAAACATTTTTCTTACCATAATTGTTTAATTATTCTTGTATTTAATGATTTATTTTTACAATAAAAGAACAATAACAAAAATAAAACGTAATTAAATAACTTTTCATTTTATTTTATAATTAAAAAAAGGATTATGTTAATTGTTACACATTTTTGTCAACATCTATCTAGAATGTGTAACAATTAACATCTCTCCTGCTTTATTAATATTTATACTAATTAAATGACGCTTTTTGTTCGTTTTTTTTTTTGGTTCTTTAAGAGAGAAAACAGCTTTTTGCCAATTTATTTATATAATCCTTCAATTTTTCATACAAAGTAAATTTATTGATTAAACGTTGAAACTTTAATAATTTCGTTGATGAATACAGTTTTGAATTTCAAATGAAATTCTATTAAAACTATTAAAATACCACTCCTAAACAGTTATTAATTCTTTACGGATCCGTTTATTAACGAAAATCTTCAACAATGATTATAATATGTATGATAATGAAGTTGTGCATTTGTTAAGATATTTCAACAGTTTTGGTATTATATAATTATAGTATAAAGTCTTAAATAAGAAAAATTATTATACTTTTAGGCTATATATAAGCAGATATAGATATCATTTTTTTGTTCTCTCTACATATATATAGGTGAATTATACTATAAACTGCCTATTAAAAACTTTCTGTTGAAAAATTACGAAATTTCTGAATAAATTTATTTTAAATTATACAGGGATGGCACACGAAATATGTTCACTGACCTACTCATTTCGTCCTCTTGACATTTTATACATTTCTACTTTCATCGCAACAGTTCCAAATTTGTAATTAAAAGTAAGTAAGTGTTTCAAGATTCTATCATTCTGTGGATTATAATGTTTTTTATTCTGGAATAGTTGTCTATTCTGTTTAATTATTTTTAGAACTTTTCCATTACACCACGTCTCACCGGTGCCGATATTTTGAGCAATCACTGGTGGCATTTTTGCGCCTGCGACTGTTGTCAACTAAGACCTTAAAATTTCAAGGTCTTTGGTTGTCAACTATCAGTCTTTGGTCTTGGTCCAGGAAGTCGTAGGATAATAATGAGAGACTTACGAAAACATTTAGGTTTGCAGAAGCAATCGTTTGAGAGAAAGACACTACTTTTACTTAATAAGTTTTAGTTTTCTTTAGTAACTATTAGGTCCAATTGAAAGATTTAGTGTTACTTTCGAGTACACCAACACATAATTAACACAGTCCCAGAGCTTCTAAGATTACAGATTGATCCAAAATTGTACACATGCTTGTGAGCAGGCTTTTTTTGCTCAGAATGACGAGTTTTATTACAGACAGAGCTAGCCAGAGCTTTCCTGGTGCTCCAAGAAACCTTACTTTCGGCGCTCTGCATCGGAAATTAACAATGATTAAGTTACACTATTTTTATAATAATCAAATGTCAATTGATAAGTTTTGAAAAGGGGAGCTTTAACTAAATTTTATCTGATCGATAATATTTGTTTGTACGCTTTACTGCTCCCTTGGAAAACAGTATTTTCTTAATTTTAGTTGGCATCTTCCAAGAAAAAAAATGAAAATTCGTGGAACGCCCCGCGTTAGAAGTGAAAGTTGTTAGGTTAGAGATGAAGTTCTTTTTCTTTATTGGTTTCTTTCCTTTCTTTCTTTGCCTGAAGACTCGATTTTTTTCTGCAGTTGTCTTTTTCTGCATTTCACTTATCTCAAAACAATATTCATATATAATTGTATATTCAATATTCATATAAAATCATAAATCTCGGTAGGCCAGGAAATTTTATTTTTGTTCCAAAGGGCGCTGTACATCGATCAATGATACGGACTTAAGACCCTAGTATGTATTTTACATAGTTGGCGAACTAACAGAGCAGGGTAGAAGTGACGTTATATCAACGTTCCCACTCCGTAAGGGTTTCCCCTTATGGGGTCACGCATTTTCGTCACGCTTCGAACAAACTTACTACCCTACCGCACCTAAATAAATTTCACATCAAAATGCAATGATCATTCGCATTACATTATTTTGAGTTAAAGATTTAAATTTCAATGTAATCGTTTAATTCTTATGTCCTGTGAACACAATTAAAAAAAACAGACTCACGATTTGGTTCCCGTTTATAACTGTATAGCTATAATAAAAATATAAAGAAAGTGTATTAGTATTATAAAAAAAGTTCTTATAAGAATCCTGAAGTAATTCGGCATGGAACGTCTGTTTTTATATCAAAGACACTTACACTAACACTAGCACTGGACACAATTAATTATTATTAAGAAAAAAAATACAATTTTTCGAAACAACATTAAAAGTTAAAAGACTGTACACAACTGAACAAGAACGAACAAATCTAAAAGGGTGTTGAGCAAGTGCCCTTTATTCAATGGGAACAATTTTAAAAATGTCTTTTGTAAACAGAAGTACGGGTACCCAAATAAAGAGCACAATACAGATGAAGATATCGGGACTAAGGAGACAACTGGGAAATTCATCAAAACTTCCTACGAAGGATTTGGAAAATTCCAGGGCCTAGGTAGAATTCAATTGTAAGGTTGGCATTTTTGTACATGCAAAATAAAGGCAATTGTCCTCATCGTAAAATTTTAACTCACAATGAGAGAGTTATCCAAAAACTGAGCCTCTTTTACGATCCGCGAGGTCGGAATAACTGACATCAATTGTTTATCCATGAATTTGAAACCTTTCTACCTTCAACCAGTAAATAATTACGTTAGAAATAACTTTTTCCAGGCTACAACAGTTGCAAAGGGTTTATAAAGTAATACCTACTCCAATCCAATTTGAGCAAATTCAACAGAGTTAAAACTATTCTATCGAGTTTTCTTCGAGTATTATTAAAAAAATGCTACACACAAAGTCCAATATAGGAAGCACTAAGAAGTGTGCCCTTAAAATTATGCCCTCTAGGCAGCTGCCTGTTTTGCTGTGCTTTTATGTGCACCGGCCCTAGTTTCAGATATGCATAATAACAAACAATCAAATAAGCCTCCCAAAGAATAAGATAATTGATAAAATTCGAACTAGAAAAAAAACCATGAAAGAAGGTAAATATACAATTAAAAAATTACGCATAAGTATGTGTATTGACTATTCTGTGATCTGCTATGCAACTTAATTCAATTCAATCTCAGTTATATACTTTGTTAATAAACTTTCTTAAGCAATTGCATAGGTCCAGAAACAAAATTTTTGGTAAGGACAATTGAACTTATTTCTACATCGTTTACCGATCAAAATTATTTTTACAAAGTTGCCTTTATGTACGGTTTTTGATTCGTAAGATAATTGGGTAGTTCATCCCCGATTTTTAGTAATTATATATGTATACTGACCAGCGATTTTCTTCTTTTTACAAAACGCATATCAAACTGGTCAATATGAGAAATAGTTATTTTCTAAATTGACAAAGTTCAGAAATAATACGGGGTGGGAAACGAAACGAGAGACCAGACGAGAGACAATACGAGAGACGGAACGACGAGAGTCGAGACTAGAGACGAGACGAAAGAGACTTCGTCTCTCGTAGTATCTCGATGAAACAGACCGAAACGATATAGTAATTTTCTTTCGAAAATCAAGACCCTCTTTGTTTTATTTTTTTTTTAACTGGAAACACTTAGAACTTTTTTCATATTAAATTTTAAGCATATTAAATTAATCGAAAAATTTTCCAAACCACCTAGACACAAAATCAAAATAGTTTCTCTGCACTAAGCAACCTGAAATGTTAAAAATCTGGTAGTCGTAAATGAGTAAACGATTCCAAAACGTTGATACAGAGAATCCCTCTCTTCTTTTGCCATAGTCAAGTTTTTTTGTGAAAATGAAACATTTTTTTAATGTTGAAAAGTTCAGACGCCTAATTGCTTACTACTCCAGCAATCCTAGAATGTAGTTTTATATGTATGTTTTCGGGGTAATTTAGCAACGTCAAATATCAATCAAATGAATTACAAAAGTTTTATCTGTAATTTCAGTTTCAGCGGTTTCTCCTATGTCTGTTGGACATTGAATACGATTAAGTCAATAAAATTGAAAGTTTGAAAATTTCACTATATTCAGTTAAATGTTTGAGTTGATCAAAGTCTCTTTAGTGCAGTGTTTCTCAACCTTTTTTTTTACGGCGGACCGGTAAAATTATAAATGAATGTAACAGGGACCGGCAGAGTCTCAGCTTAGACTTTCTGACGAGTAAAAAAAAACTTATATTTTTATTTTATTAGGAATTAGATTTTTAATGTTTTATTTTTTGTGGGCTAAAGTGCCCAAGAACCGGTAGCATTATCTTGCACCAGTCCGTGGGACCGGTGGTTGAGAAACACTGCTTTAGAGTACACTACAGAAAAAATATATAGTGCGTCCGAGGATGGAATAGACAAGTGCTAACAAATTTTTATTTTTAGTTTTACTAGAAAAATACCTTCTTGATAAAAAGTTCTGCATCATTACATATTCAAACTTCCACCCTCTGCCAAACTGTTTTTCGAAATAATTAGGGGAAATCGAGATAAATTGGCGATGACAAGAAAATATCGAAAAATACAACTATCTTTGAAAAAATGAAAAGTACAAATTTATATATATATTAGGGTGGTCGTTAAAAATTATTTTTTGTCAGCCGCCCTAAAAAAACGTTCCTTTTGATGAAAAAATACGGGGGAATTTTTTTCTTTTTTTTTGGACAACAAGAACACGTGCCGCACGGCCTTTGAAGATTATTTCTTCATGAAATTACAGTTTTTTCAAAATATCTCTTAAAGTAGACGGATTTGAGAAAAAATCATTGAAAGCAATTTCATAGAAATAAAATTCTCTACAAAAAAGGTCCCTTTTGATTTTTTCATAAAGTTCATATTTATGGAGATATTTTCAATAATGAACTCAATAACTCCATAAAATCAAAATTTTCAGACATATAAACGTATTTTTTTCTTAAATAAAAACCATTTTGTAACTTAAGTCACATTTACAACCATTAATTTAATGGTTTTTATTTCCAAAAAAAATACTTTTATATATCTGCAAATTTTGATTTTATGGAGTTATTAAGTCGATTATTAAAAATATCTCCATAAATATAAAGTTTCTGAAAAAATCAAATGAGACCTTTTTTGTGGAGGATTTTATTTCCTATGAAATTGCTTCAATGATTTTTTCTCAAATCCGTCTACTTTAAGAGATATTTTGAAAAAACTGTGATTTTATGAAGAAATAATCTTCAAAGGCCGTGCGGCACGTGTTCTTGTTGTCCAAAAAAAAAGAAAAAAATTCCCCCGTATTTTTTCATCAAAAGGAACGTTTTTTTAGGGCGGCTGACAAAAAATAATTTTTAACGACCACCCTAATACATATGCAATAAAAGCTGTCTAATATGGACACCCACGGGACTGGGAAACACTGTCCGGAAAAGGATCTGTCTATATTAGGGAGGTGAAAATTCTATTTATAAGATTTAATAATAATGTTGTCAAAAGTGTCCGCAGAGGGAGGCATTAGGGAGGCGTCTGTAAATAGAGGTTTCATTGTTCATAATTTTAACAATTTAGAAAAACTTGAAATTTTATCATATGAACACCTGCCTAATACGGACACCGCGTCTGCGGGCGCATTTGTCAACATACATACTAAATCTTATGAATGAAATACGAACACCTCTTCTTCCGAACACTTTTCCAGGTCTCATGGGTGTCCGTACTAGAGAGGTATTGCTGTATATTCAATCAATAGATTGTTTTCTGTTTGGGAAAGGATATAATTGCTTTCGTCAACTTACCCCCATTCCATTTAGTTCTTTTGTTATTATATCTATAGATATAAATCAAAGACTTGAGCCTTAGAAAAAAAACCGTTTAGATTCTGATGGTGTTTTGATTCTCGTAAATCTATTGATTTTACCTTCCTTTTTCCATTACTTTTTACGTATTTAATGATACTGGCTCGTTTATAGAATACTAATGATACTCTATATTCGTTACAATCGAAATATTGTCATCGATAACATTTTAATCAGTTCGTATACTAAATTCAAGCTCGTTCCATATTAATATCGCGAGGAATATCGATTCGGACTTGTAATCTTGATGATTTCGGTTTGTGCGATTTGTGTGATTGTAAATTATCTAATTTCGTCTTTTTTCGTCAGTATTTATTAACACTATAAAAAATTGTATCGATTTCTATTGAATGTTCGGAAGTTAATAAGACGCTGTTGAAACTTTCACTAAAAAGCAAAACCCCAATCAAATAGCTAATGAAGCTTCAGTTTAGGTTCCGTGACTGACTCTCTTTCCAATCAAAGATCTGTTTATTTATAGAAGATATTGGATCCATCTTCAGATGTCTGTTTTCAAACTAAGATCCGGTTCTTAATTAATAACGCAGTAATTTTAATTGAGCAATCTAGCTGATTGCATCTTTTCTGTTTGTAGAGTTTGAACTTTAATTTTAAAGCTTTTTCTATGTAATTCTCCAATATGCATTCAATTTTGTTATTATTTGATAAGTTTCCAATATTTGATGACTAGTTCTGCTAGTGGCACTACATTTATTTTGATGATGTGGCAATTTTATAGAACCGTCTTTATACCAACTGTCACTTCATGAAATTTTAACAATCCAAATAAACGTGTCCATTTCTAGCACTACCACAAACAAACTCTGATAGAATAGAATGAGAGAATATATATAATATACAGGGCCGGTGCAAGGTAGGTTCAGAGCGTTCGCCAGAACCCGGCCCTGCGTTTAAGGAGGCCCCGCGCTCTACGTAAATTACCCAAAGATAGTTGCTCGTTGAAAAATTTAAGTAAAAGATTTGAATATGTATTCAGGCCCCGCAAAACAATTGAACCCGGCCCCGCAAAAGGTCATGCCGGCCCTGTTAATACGTACATATCCTTTCAGTGAGTATCATCAACAAATGCACCAGCTGACCCAATTGTTCCAACAGCTATTCTCATATCCGGCTATAATATTATTGTTACTATCAGGGATGGATTGGCCATAAGGATGATCGTGTCATCTTTTTGTGTAATTTTTTTTTCTTGGGTGTCTTTTTTTAATATAGAGAGGCGGCTGTTGGTTAGAACCCGGACCACTCTGTAATTGCGGGTCCATTCCGCAATTGGAGAGAAAACGGTAAAGTAGACGTACGACCGGATCGAGGCTTAATTACGCCCAGGAAACGGCGCCTAGGGCAGATGTCTCCCTCGTAGCCCTCTCCCTCTCGGATCGGTATTGAGTGGATGTATCCAGAACTCAATTATTAAGAGTAGATAATACCTAAGCGTTTGTTTAATTTGTTATGTTTCTTAATTTTTGTGTCCCCCTTTTTGAAGAGAATAACAATCCTAAACAATGCTTTTCTTACAATTATAGACTTTTTTTAACTAGCAATAGAATCATTGATTGACTTTACTGGAATTGGAAATTGCAGGGTTGTTAGGTTTTCATTAAATTCGAAATGAATTGAAACCTATCGATCGATCAAATTCAAATTTTCAGTTATTTGATCACGTACCACTTGAATTTATAACACTGCTGCATCATAATCAAATCGCCAATTTATTCTTTTTATTTTGTTATCAGTTGTCGTCACGTACGCGTAAATTTTGTCTCTTGTTCGATAACAAAGAAATCTACACAAATCGATAATTTTAATCACATCAAAAAGAATTGTCCAAATTTAAAAATTGACCGAAGCCAAAGCCAAGTGGCCATAAGAGTGATGAGTGTTGCGGTTTTTCTAGAAATTTTCTTTCTTAGAAAATTGTTTAATCTGGAAGGGCCGCTGTTGTCTAGAACCCGCGTCACGCTGCTATTGTCAGTCCGGCCCTGGTCTATTTGCTTTAGGGTCAATTCTACAATTCTTTAGACGCGATAGAGTAGTAAATTTTTTCAAAACATGACGAAAATGCGAGACTTCGTGAGGGAAACCCTTCCCCTCTAAAAGACAGCTGATAGGGAAGAGTGGGGGCGTTGCAATAGCGTCGCTTCTACTCTTTCTCTCTCTATCTCTCTTCTCTGTCAGTTCTGCCAACTGCAGAAAAAATGAAGCCTTCAGGCAATGATAGAAAGAAAATAATTCATTAATTGCATCCCACATAACCATATCCTAATCCTAAAAATGAACTTCATCTCTAACCTAAGAAGTTTCACTTCAAACGCGCGGCGTTTCTATGCACTTCGAATTTTCTGTCGGAATGATACGATTGTAACATTGGCCCTTAATTGTCCACAATTGTTCTAAAATTACGTAGTTTTAACCAATTTTAACTTGTGTTTTGCATAATATTTGCGTAACGATACACAAAAAAAAAGGTTTTTTCTTATTGATTCCTTGTGAAATCGGTATTTGATTTACACAACTATACACATAGTTCATAGCCCTGTACAGAAGACTGAGAGTGTGGAATCATTTAAAACTTATAAAAATTACAAGAAACTTGTAAAGAATCAGTTTTTGGTTGAATTTAAAAGCAATTTTGCTGTTTACATCTGCAACGCGAGTACCATTGGTATTATAAATAATCAATGGAATCAATTCGAATTGGTTGAGAATAAATCATGCGGAAACGAAAAGGAGATAGCGCATAGAGTTTATAGTGAGTTGCAAATTAATTAATTCCACGACAAATGCTACATATATAGAGTTTGTAAGTTATTTGAGCAAAAACTGTAAACAAAGATGGGGAATGAAGGATATACAGTAACGACAAATGAAACAGGCACATTGTGAACTTTTCTGTTCTACAGTAAAATTGATTCCTTGTAAACGTTATTACGTAATATTAGACTGAAAGGTGAAAAAGTAACTCTACCAGTCTGAAGTTCCACTTAACTTGTCTTCAAAGTCTTAAAGTAATGTTTCTCAGAATCGGCTGAACACATCAGTCTGAAAGTTGTATATAGTGGATTGAGGAACCAAAACGTTACTAGATTTGACAGACTTGTCGTTAAACAAAGGACGCAATCCCAGTTTATTAGGAAAGATCCATACGTAACCAAAGACATCAACAGAAATATCACTAGATTCAAGCTTACCAACCGAATTCTAGTAAAACTCTGGTATGTGAATATGCTGTACAAAGTTTATAAATTATTTATAAACAATTTAAGGCCAAAATTTCTAAAAGCTGCCATTTTGTCGGAAATTAATATTTTGCCGATTTTCCGATAATACTTTGGATTAATTGTTTTTCTTTTTTTTATCCCAGACGATTCAACTTACAATTAGAGACATTGTGCTCAATGCTCGACGCCTTACGGAATTCGACTATGGCAACTTAAAAAGGCATTCTTTTCACAAATAAAACGTATCAAAATAGAGCTGAAAGTTATCACAGTAAACTTAAAAGTTTTTACATTGATCAACTAAATGTTTATCTATGAAAAATTCTTGAAAAACTTAATGTAAGAGATTAAAATTCTGAACAGGACGTGCTTAAAATTGGTTTTACTTATAAAAGCATTTTAAGATTTTAAACAATTCCAATCAAGTTTTAATCACTAAGTTTCTCCCAAAATAAGAATAAAAACTACTTTTCTTCTGTGTAATTTAGAAACTCACTTCAACTGAAATTCCAAGTAATTTATTAAGAAGTAGCTACACTTTTAGTCTTAATATAATGGAGCTTATTTAAAAGAACTGGCAAAAATTAGGTGAATTTATTTAAAAAAAAAGAAAGAAACAGACGAATTATGTGCCAAAAATACAACGATATTCTTAGTATCGTTATTGAACATGTCAACAAAAAATTTCTAAAATAAATTGTTAATTGCACGCAAACAGGTGCTACACATTTATTTCGTTTAAAAAAAAAACAAATCAAAGCAATCTCGAATAAAAACTCAATCAAAATATAATGAGTTAATAACAGGTAATTCTGATATTTCATACATTCCACCTAAGGCTCTATTGATTTATTATTTATTGATTAAACAAGATATAATAATATTTGTCTTAGGATCATACACAATAATTTGTTTAAACATAATAATAACGTATAATAATCACCCAATTTATTTTGAAATTACAAATAACGATCTATCCCTGTGGGAATTAAAGAAAACTAGAACAGTTTAACAAACAAACACAAATCATGGAATGAAATTTATCTCAATTGAAACGTCGCCACATAGAGTTGGTTCGAATGGAAACATATACATGCTCGGATATAGGAAGTAGAAGCACAACAACAAAAATCCTTGTTTTCAGTAGAGTAGAAACATCATAGCGTTCCTGGTGAAACAGGCAAATTGATTTTCGGCTAGCCTCATGAAAAATAATGAAAGACAAGCAACTTTTCCAATAAAATAAAGAGTGTTCTACTGTCGGAGCGTCTCAACAGCTGCAATGAGTATCATCATAGGAACCTTACCGTGGCACTTTGAAGCGAGAAGGTGTGCAGAATAAGCGGTGAAAATATTAGAGAGAAGGAACTCTGGCATAAATGGCAGCATGAATGGGATGGAGACTCGCATCGGAGAGTATGAGTTTATCAAGAAAGTGGATTTTGTAAAACGAACTAGCTGGTTTTATCTTAATATGAATGCAAGCTTTCTATCGACTGTGCATGGTAGTATGAATGCTTTTTTGTTTGAGAGAGGTTTGGCAACGTCTGATACATGTATGTATGAAGATTATGCTGAGAACTGGTTGCATCTTTTGCAACCAGTGAGTGTAGACTGTATGATGATGTAAGAAATCTTCCGTCAATGGAGATCGTTGGAGGGTAGGCGAAGTGCTGGGGACCAAGGACAAGTATGACTTGTTAGATAGATTTGCAAGGGGTGTGTTTGATAGAAGACGTAGGGTGAATGGACTGATATTGAATGGATCCTGCATTCCCAAAACGCAAGAGTCAGGGCTTAAACTGACTTGAATTTGGCGATGCCATGTATCCGAGCTGGTCTACCAGTCTCGAGTGTTAAAGGACTCAATTGGAAGGCAGCTTGCTTCTGCACATCCCACCAGTGATGTAGACTGGTATCATGAAGACATGGGACTCCTGAGGCATCTTCCTCAGATCGGTCATTGGCGATTGGACCGGTTGCAACTCCGTTTCTATCTCTGGTACTGACCTGCATAGTCGGTACGTCAGTAGAGGTTCAGATAGGCCTCCACTCCACTGAACTGCTTGGGGGGCCTGTAACCCCAAAGGGAAGCGGTAGTCAGGTCCCGCGCCCATGAGGGCCGTGTAAGTGAAACTTTGAGGCGGCTATTGCTAAGTGGTGCAAAATCAAGTATAGAACACATTCAAAGTTATGTCGCTCCACCTCTGACTTCAGCCCTGAGAAACATAGCAATTGCTATCAGTAAAACAAGAACAAGAGATTTTTATCTTTCATTTTCTAGATAATTGCCAATCAAGGGGTTAAAATCAATACACAAATACAATTTTCTATCTTAAGATTCTTTAAAGGTTGAATCTTAGCGCCTGCAATTGATTGAAATTGCCCCATCCTCTTTCTCCCATCGCTTTCCCAATTCCCACTTCATCCAGTTTACGCCAAATTTCTTTGTTGATTCTACTTCCTATGTCCAGACATGTATATGTATATATTTTCCGCTTGCCCTCTTCTCTATCCAACATTTTCATCTCTAAAATGGAATAATAGAAGATAGTTCTTTAAGTTAATATTTTAGGAATTCAACCCACGAGCACCATGAATCGTTTTAACTTAGTTAAACCTATATACAAGGATATAAGATTACTGAATTACTCTCTTGTTCTCGTAATTTATAAAGAAAAACGGAAAGTTCAGGATTTCCTTGTGATTCAAGCCAGTTTTTTTTGCTACCAGCAATTTATCACACTTACTAATTGAAATAAGTTGAAGAGTTGTTTTTTCTTTGTTTCGGATTATTTGTTTAATAAACAAACATTTATTTTTTGTATAAAAAATAACTGGTTGTTGATTTGTTGACATATGAATTTGGCGAAAGCAATCCAACAATTCCATCTTTTTTCTTGTTAAACTTAATTTTCTTCAAATAGACTTTGTTTTGTTTGTTTGAATTTATTTAAAACTCATGTACAGCTATTTACATCTTGCTGGAGAAAAGTTGAATGATTTCTGTATAGGTTTTCGTAAACAAACACCTACAATTTAATATTAGGAATTATTCCATAAGTGTTTTGTCGTAAAAAAAAATGTTTGTAGAATTGTTGTCATTTTATCGTTGTTTTCCCTTTTATAAAGGAAAGTAAATAGAATTGATTGATTTGCATTCATCGTTAATTCAATTTTAAATGAAAATTATATCCTTTAATATATACAAATATCTGTCAGTTGTAATTGAAAGGCAGGGATGTTTCATGAAATTGATTTATTAACAATCAATTAACGCGCTTGAGCGATTTATAAATGGGAAGAGCCAACATATTCGATTTTATGGTGCTTGATTAAAACTTAAGACTGATCCGTTATCAATAAGAAGTGGTGGATTTAGGCTAAAGCCTATGAGCAGGGCCGGACTGACGTACCGGACGATCGGGCCTCGCCTAGGTGAGCAGCAAGAATTTTGCTACCGCCCCCTGTTAAAATTTGTACAGTAGTTAAAGCAAAATAGAGAGAAAAACCATAAATAATAAAATAGAATTGTAAATCCCATCCTTGGTATCGACCTTCATATTTGAAACGACATCCATTTATATGTAAGAATTTACCTACGACATGCCAAACATCTGCTATCTTCTTTGTGACTCTAATGATTTTCATTGATATAACATAATTGATAATGTATTGGAGAAAGAGAGAGATCAAACAAAGAAGTTTGAAGTATCTTCGTAAACGACCAGGATTGTTTTTTTTTTATTTTATTTTTTAACTAGCTGTGCCCGTAGATTACAAGTACGACACATAAGTTGTTATCTGTTAGTATTTCATTTCCATTGATTTACTACAAAAAATACGCATGACAAAGTAACAATTAAATCGACCTTGGTGACAATTGACTGGTGATGTTGAATACAGCATTCAACGCACTGAAACTTTATTGCCCTTTTTAAGCCTGTTAGAGGGCGAATTTTGAAAAAATCTTTCTTAGCGACCGACTACATCACAAAAGGAATATTTGTGCTAAATTTAAACTCTATCAAACGAATAGTTTCGGAGATATCGTGATGAGTGGGTGAGTGAGTGGTAAATCGCTTATATATAACAACGTAGCAACCAACAATAAACAAAAACAATTGCTAGTTCTTTAGAGAAATCCAATAGCAACCAACAACTATTGACAACTGTATGAATAATTAATGTAATAACTTATTAGAAAATTAATGAAATTAAATAAATTAAAGTTTTAAGGGCAAGTATTGGAAAAAATCTTGTACTGCACATGGTGGGAAAGTTTCTTTATACATTCGCGGATTTGGCGCACTCAAACTTCCGCTCGTGGATAAAGTATGACTTTACCACCTTGTACAGTAAATAACTATAGTATGTGTAGAAAATTTAACCGATATTTACGGTGGATGGAGCATATTTTCATCACTAGAAATTCTTTATAGATAATCGATAGTACGAGTTAATTGATAAAATTTCAATTTCAAGTCGAAACTTGGTGAGTTTGATACGATTTTATTTATTAATAATTAAACAAAAATAATGCAAATATCAAAAAGAAAACAGCGATAAAAATAACAATTTTTCTTTATTATCAAAAATAAAATAGACACTATATATTGTTGTTGTTTTGCAAATAATAAGTGACAAAATCAGTTTTCCTTCTCATCTCCATTTATATCTTTAAAATATTGTTTTGACGGTCCAGTAATTAATAAAATATCATAAATATTTTGCATTTGTTGAATATCGAATGGCACACGACCACTTTCTAAGACTTCATGGGACGGATACAAATATAAATATTTAACAGCACGATTATCTTTAAATTGTTCACGTTTCTGTTGTGGTCCATTATTATGATTATTATTATTAATTATAATATCAATATTAAAATACTGAGCACATTTCATATCAACTAATTTATCTTGTATTGTACAATTATCAGAATAATGTAATTTTATAAACAAATCGATTATTTGATGTTTTACATTAACATTACTAACTTGTGCAATTAATATACGATTTCGTACTAAATCTAAAAACTTATGAAAATGTTCATCTGTCCATGTATACGAATTCTTTGGACATATACCAGCTAATGATGCACGTATTGCAAATTGTGGCACAGAAAAACATTTACTATCCATATAATATAAATCATTGATATTGATTAATTCAATCATACCATAATCATAGAAGAATATCTTCACTTTATCGTTCGCCTCAATTGTTACACAAATATCAATGATAATACCTCTATAATAATTACCACATGTATACGCAACACAATAAAGATCTATTTCAATATTATTATGTGGTATTTTATAAAATTGTTTTTTGGTTTCATACAATCGATATAAATACTTTTGATAGATTTCTAATTCTTTAAATCTTGGCACTATCCAAAACTTTGATAAATCGTAAATATAACTGATACGCGTCTCGAAAATATCGCCCTGTTTAAAATGGTATTTTGTAAAACACGTGGGTATTTGGTACTTTTTTCTACTACCATAATATTCAAGATACGAAAGATCTACACTGTTGGTTGTAAGTTTCAATAAATCACCACTCACGCCGGTTGTCATCGTTTGAATTCCTGGAAAATCAGAAATTTGATCGTCACCACCTTTAAAATCGTTGGGATGAAAAAAACGGATCACAATGCATGCAGTTTTTGTTTAAATTCTACCACAACCGAAAATTAACGATTTTACCTGATTATTATTCAATAAAAAACATAATTTTAGTGTTGACAATTCGATAATTTGCAGAATAATTGATTTCACAAATTGTTTAAATTTCAAACAGTACCTAACCTCAAACGTTAGAATTGGTTAGAATTTAGGGATTTTGGTTACTTACCAATACCAACTGATTCGTTCACAAAAACACAACAAGAGAGATAGATATATGAGTTTTGGATGCAGTAGATAAAGATAGTGAATAAATAAATGTCTGTTATTGATCGAAATATAGAGAATTTGGTTATTTTAATTGTATAAAATTGCACGATTGCCATACTGATAGTGACAAGAAATCAACATAACCTAAGAATATTACATTATTTAAAATATGAATATTCCACTATTTCCGAGTTTAAAACCGAAATTAATTGACTCGTCATGGTTTGATGTTGATCAACCGTGTGATGATGAAGAGGAGATCTCTCAATTGGAGGCGCAACATCAAGCTTGGGTAAGAATTAAATTAATATCTAGAATTCTATTAAATCCCAAATTTTCCAGTTACAATCGATTTCTCAACGTGATTCCGATATTACACCAATCGGAAAGACCGTTTGTGAGGTAAAATACGTAAATATTTTCGAATCAAATTTTATAAAATTCGGTTTTGTAGACGTTAGAAGAAGACGATGATGAAGATGATGAAGATGATAATGATGATGATGAAGAATCGGAGAGTCATGATGAAGAGGAAGAGGATGAGATCGAGATGGATGTATCACAAGAACGCAACTCGCCTGATAACTAATCGAATAATTGTAGAATTACAAATATAACTGATTTTTTCTAGAAGTAAATTCAAATTTAGCGCCATTATCAAACAGCGTCACAACCATAAACACGATAAAATTCCCAAATTGAATCCACGAAATCTGGGGGATTTGGATCCGATTTGATGGCAATACGGGAAAGTTGTCATAATTAACCTCAAAATTGCACGTGTCGTTTGTAATCAAGTCTTGTAGAATAATTTTAAATGATTTGTTTTAAATAGACGAAAATGTCTGGTGGTAGTAAAGTATTTGTGCCTTGTCGTGGTTTAGGTTATGTCAGTAATCATATACCGTTACAAGTGCGTTATATTAGAAATCGTAAAGAAAATTTGATTATAACATGTGTGGGCAAATCGTTCCATACTTATGGTATTACACATTTTGGTTTATTGAGTGTTAGCGGTCTACATCCGGATGATATTAGTTGTATGACATCGGATACATTTCATGTGTATACAGCTTGTAAAAATGTGATTTATGCATGGCGACGTGGTACTGAATTGAAATACGTTTACAATGGTCATAAGAAAGATGTACGATTATTATTACCATTTGGTCCACATTTAATATCGATAGATGAAGTGCATCTAAAAGTATGGGATATAAAAGCCGGTACAGTTTATTTAGAATTAACATTTAATAAGAACGTATTTGAAACGACAACAATTCTACATCCAAACACTTATATTAACAAAATTCTATTGGGAAGCAACCAGGGCGAGATGCAATTATGGAATATCAATACAGCTAAATTGATTTATACGTTTAAAGGCTGGAAATGTGGTATAAGTTGTTTGGTAAATGCTCCAGCTCAAGATGTGGTCGCTGTTGGTTTAGTTTCGGGTCGTATTATTTTACATAATTTAAAATACGATGAAATGATCATGGATTTTATGCAAGATTGGGGCAAAATTACATCGATCTCATTCCGTACCGATGGTGATCCAATTATGGCAACCGGTAGTACGATGGGACATATTGTTTTTTGGAATTTAGAAGAACGCCGAGTTACCAATCAATTATTAGCAGCACACGAGGATAGTGTTACCGGTATGATTTGTCTACCAAATGAACCATTAATGTTGACATCATCACCGGATAATACATTGAAATTGTGGATTTTTGATATGAGCGATGGTGGTGCGAGATTGTTGCGGCTACGTGAAGGCCATTCAGCACCACCATCATTTATTCGATTCCATGGTAGTAATGGTCATAATATCCTTAGTGCAGCTGCTGATTCGACATTACGTATCTTCGATACACGTACCGAACAGTTTAATAAAAGTTTAGGGAAAGCTTCTTACAATCGAAAAGCATCAAAGAAACAACGGAAAACTGTAGCAAAAATGCCGCCGATTATACAATTCACATCGGAAACGACACGAGAGAAAGAATGGGATAATATAGCGGCAATACATTCGGGTATACCGTTAGTAACGACTTGGTCGTACGATAAAATGAAAATGGGTGATTTGAAATTGTTGCCGGAACGATTCCATCACAAGAATTACGATGAAATTTCGGCGACTTGTATTCATTTAACACATTGTGGAAATTTCGTGTTAATTGGTTATACTACCGGACATATCGATAAGTATGTTTGATCGATTTTAATTATATACTAAATCCACGATTTGACTTTATAATTTCAACTGATAGAAGTGTCAATAAACTACAAAATTTGCTATTTACTTATTACAGAAAGCTAGGGAATTTTAAGTTATTTAATTGCACACAATTATAAACTCAAAGTGTGGATAAACTATATAAGTTCTAGATCAAAATGTCCCTTGAACCTGTAAATGGGGCATTCCACGCCAAATCGACAACTTTTGAACCCGACCCCTTTCGATGTTGCTGAAAATTTGCCACCGTTTTGTACCTCATTAAAGGCGTTTCTCAGAATTTTTTCAAATTTTTTTACCCACCCAAAAAAGTTATAAATTTTTCAAAAAAAAAACGGCTCTTTTTTTAAATAGCCATAAATTTTTCAAAATTTGTCGTATCGGGACGTTTTTTTTCTTCAAAATCTTCGTTTTTAGATGTACTTTTTAGAAAAAAATAAATAAAAATGATCCCAAGCTATCTTCAACGTTTATTTTCAGATTTTCGGAAAACGCAAATTTTTCGATGATTACATTCTTTAATATTTTTTTTCTTTTTTTATATCAAAGTTTGACGTTTTCTACAAATCCTCTGGAATTCTTAGAAGGGTGTTTTATCGATTTCTATTTATTTTTCACTTGAAGAAAAATTTTTGTTTTTTCACCTTATTTCGCATAAGACCTTTCTAAAAATTTTCTAGGATGTAGAGAGAACTTCAAAATTGAAAAAATAATGATAGTAATAATAAATAAAAGGGGTAATCATCAGAAAAATTAAAAAAAAAAATAAAAGACGAGTCAGTATATTTTTTTCTTATTTTTTTTTAAACTACGCAAAAACAAAAATAATAAAAAAAGTTATTTGATCGATTTTTGAGCGAATTAGAGCTATCTGAAGAAATTTTTTGGCCAAATAACAGCTCCACTTGAGCTTTACTCATGGGCCTCTCAAAAAATCAACTTGCCGAATATCAAAGTTAAATTTTCACCTTCAAATGATTATAATATTGCGTGTAAAAATTTGGAGAGTTGATTTGCATAAACGAAATCTATCGTCGGAACTCAAAAAATACACTGTGTTTTTCCTGAGAAGGATAGTGGTCTGATAGTTAAGAATTTTTCGAACTCGACTGAAACAAGATTATGAAAAATTTTTAAACGTGCAAGGAAATAAATGTCAATATTATGTAAATTATCAATATCAGCATGTAACTTATTATTATTGAATAAGCTATTCTAATTAGTAATTTTGAAAATGTACAATGAAAAGTATAAGAAAAAATTTCTTCAAATAGCTATATTTCGCTCAAAAATCGATCAAATAACAACTTTTTTTTATTATTATTTTTGTTTTTGAATGTAGTTTAAAAAAAATAAGAAAAAAATAGACTGACTCGTCTTTAATTTTTTTTAATCTGTCGAAATTACTCGAAATTTTTCTGATGATTACCACTTTTATTTATTATTACTATCATTATTTTTTCATTTTTGAAATTCTCTCTCCATCCTAAAAAATTTTTATGCGAAATAAGGTGAAAAAACAAAAATTTTACTTCAAGTGAAAAAAAAATTTTTGAAGTGAAAAAAAATAGAAATCCAAAAAACACCCTTCTAAAAATTTCAGAGGATTTGTAGAAAATGTCAAACTTTGATATATAAAAAAAAAGAGAATGTAATCATCGAAAAATTTGTGTTTTTTTCCGAAAATCTGAAAATAAACGTTGAAGATAACTTCGGATTATTTTTATTTATTTTTTTCTAAAAACTACATCTAAAAACGTAGGTTTTGAAGAACAAAACGTCCCGATACGTCAAGTTTTGAAAAAGTTACTGCTATTTAAAAAAAAGAGCAATTTTTTTTGGGTGGGTAAAAAAATTTTAAAAAATTCTGAGAAACGTCTGAGGTACAAAATGGTGGCAAATTTTCAGCCAAATCGAAAATGGTCGATTTGGCGTGGAATGCCCTATACATTAGACTGTATCAAAAAATCGACTTCTTTTACTGTTTTTCAAAAAGTACCCTTCAAATATTGTGCAGGATGTCGAAAAAATGAGCCTGTGAAAACATCAACTCTTAATTTTATTATTAACAGGTGCCTCATCGCGATTTTCCGTTTTCCATTTAATTAACATGGGAAAAAAATTTCTTAAAATTTGGAATTTTGTAACTCTTTAACCGTTTATCAGACGGATAAGATCAAGGCACAGTCTTGTAGGGAATTGAACGCACTATAAAAAAGGTCTCTTATAATTTTTTGATAAATTTACTCTTTCAAAAGTTATTTAAGATTAAAGTTGAATTCACCAGAATTTTTGAGGTAATTTCACTTTTTTGGTGAATTTATCAAATTAATCGCCAAATTTTGCCCTAAATTATTTGTTTCAATGTCTTTTTCAAAATTCTTAGAGGATCTTCAGACCATTTGATTGGTAGTTTTATCCAAAAAAAAAATCTTGATTTAGACGCTTTTCTTGATATAAACATTTTATAGTAATTAATGTATCAAGGACGTTAAGAGGCAAATAATGCCTGAGTGTCGACAGTGTACGGCCCGAGGGCTGTACGTTGACCGAGGGCGTTATACCCATAACGCCCGTGGTGCATTCATGAGTATATGCCATAAGTAAAAGAAGCATTTAACTTTATTTTTGGTGTTCTTTTTTAATTTTATCTTTGACATCTGAAAAATTGAGGTAATGACCACATTTGTAATGACTGCAAAAAAGATTGTTTATCATAACAAGCTGCCTTAACAGCGGGCTATTATTTTTCATAACACCATCGCAACGCCATAATGTGTCGTCAAGTAAACTATTATTATTTGCTTAGTAATGCGATCGTTTTGATATCTATTAATGGTTCAATAATATACAGGGTGTTTTTTCTAAGTATGGACGACTGCGAGATCTCCCACTAGCCGTTAAGCAAGAGAAATAAAAGTTCCAAAAACGTGTACAGTTGCGAATATAAGAAGGACCCAGAAACCCACAAAGTTTCTGTAGTGACTCGCCAGAAACTCGGGGTACTCCGGGAACTTGGTTGGGAAGTTTTGATGCATCCACTATATAGTCCGGACCTGGCACCAAACGATTACCACGTTTTTCTTGCATTGCAAAACTTATAAGATAAGAAATTTGCATCAAGAGAAGAATGTGAAAATCGATTTTAGAGTTTTTCGCCAATAGAGACGAACACTTCTATGAGAGAGACATTATGAAGCTACCCTTAAGTTAGCAATAAATTATACACCAAAACGGTGCTTACGGACAATCCGAAGCATGTTAAGTCTTGAATTTCACTTAAAAATAATGGATTTCTTTTTCCCCAACCTAATATATGATGTTAATTGATTCTAATTATTTTCGTGCAAAATTTTAGATTCAACATCCAGTCCGGTATCTGGAGGGGTAGTTATGGTGATCCGAAAGCACACGATTCATGTATTAGAGGTCTATCAACGGATACATTAAATCAAATCACGATCAGTGGTGGTAGTGATGGACAAATCAAATTTTGGCAATTTAAATCGAAAATTAATACACCATTAACTGTATTAAATTTAGATGAAGCTATCAGTTTCTTTCGTAGTCATCAAGAGAGTTCAATGTTGGCGGTGGCATGTGAAGATTTCGATATTTATGTGATTGATATAGAGAGTCGTCGAATTGTACGTAAATTTGAAGGGCATTCAGCACAAATTACCGATATTACATTCAGTCCTGATTCACGTTGGTTAATATCGGCATCAATGGATTGTTCTATAAAAACATGGGATATACCATCGTGTCAATTGATCGATCAATTCGCTACAGAATTCGCTTGTATTTCATTAACAATGTCACCAACTGGTGAATTATTAGCAACGGCACATGTCAATTATTTAGGTATTTTCTTATGGACAAATCGTACATTATATTCGAAAGTTACATTAAAAGCTCTAACACCCAGTGAACAACCAACATTAATCGCATTACCGGAATGTTCAATTGATATCGAAACTGATACGTTAGGTGATAGTATCAAAGAAGAAATTGATGATTTTGGATTTATATCACCGGAACAAATCTCAAAAGATTTAGTAACATTATCGGGTTTATCGAGTTCACGTTGGCAAAATCTTTTGAATATCGATATTATTAAAAAGAAGAATAAACCGAAACAACCATTAAAAGTACCAAAATCTGCACCATTCTTTCTACCAACAATATCATCGATAAATTTCCAATTTGATCTGAAAGATGATGATAATCAAAATCAAAATAGTCGTCTATTAACACGTTCATCAGTAATTAATTTAACTGAATTTGGTAAATTATTACAACAATCATGTTGTAGTAATGATGATAATTTTGAATTGATTATTGAAAAATTGAAAACATACGGCCCGTCAATGGTTGATTTTGAGATAAAGTCGTTATCACCAGATGGTGGTGGAACATTGGAGATAATGTTACAATTTTTAAAATGTATTGAATTTATGTTGAAGACAAATCGAGATTTTGAATTAGCGGAATCGTATTTGAGTGTATTTTTAAAATCTCATGGTGATCTAATTGCAAAAGAATCAATTTTAAGGACTTATCTGCCGAATGTACAAAGTTGTCATAATGTAACGTGGAATCGATTACAAGAGAAATTATTGTACGGCATGTGTGTTGTACACAATTTGAAAACAATGTAAGTTTTATTGTTATTTTATAAATAATGAAGTTTTAGTAAAATAAAGAAAACATTTGCTATTTTTTGTCGAAAATTATTTAACTAAAATTCGAACTGTTGGTTGCCTATATTGAAGGTGCAACGAATTGACAAGATTTTACATTTTATTTAATTGTAAGAAAACAAAAAATATGCACATCGCGAAAATGACATATTTCGTGGAAAAAACTCTCAGCTTTCAGAAAAAAATGTCACATTTGATGCACCACGCGCCACACTGTGAGAAAAATCGCTTTTTTCACTTTGATTGGATTTTAAAGCGTTTTCCGTTGCGTGTATGAAAAAACGAATATTCCCATTAAAAAGCTGAGAATTTTTCCTACAAAAAGCTACATTTTACCAATTTTGACAAAAAAGTTTTTTGTTTCAAAAAAATTGTTGAAATAGTTGAAATATCTTTTCTTCAGAATTTCAAAAATTCATAACTTCGAAAAGGCCGCATATTAACAGCTCAAACTTTCAGGGAATCTTTTTTTCAAGGTAGACAACACCTCCACAAAATTTGAAAAAAATCAGCGGGGGTCGCCTCGTAAAAATGATTTTATTTGGTGGAATGACACATACAAAAATCATAAATTGCGGTAGGCCAGAAAATTTTGGTTTCGTTCCAGAGAGCGCTGTATGTCCATCAATGATACCATCTTTAGACCCTTTCAGTTGTCTGTTACAGGAGAAGGGTTTACGGGGTCGCGCATTTTCGTTACGCTTCCTAACAAATTTACTACCCTACCGCGCCTAAAGAAGTTTCATTTCAAAAAATCGATTCGTTTATGTCGCTTAAGATCTATTTCAGATGTTCAAACTTTTTTCAATCTGAACGAATCCGCGGTGTTGTTTCTCTAGCTCCTTTTATATTTTGAAACGGCTTTTGGTTCTAAGGAAGGCGTTGCTTTTGTTCAGGATTTCTCGCAAATTGCAGTGAGAAATTAGACGACTAAAACTCCAAAAGTGTGACGGAGAGAGAATTGTGCCAGAACAAATAAGGCATACCCTCGTCAGAATTTTATTTATACAAACTAATTATAAATTTACCAAAATTAACCCTAAAAATGATTGTTAAAGTGTTTGCAATTTTACAAAGAAGCCTGTACTTCTAGGTAAAAACAACGATTTGGACACTTTATCAAATTCCAAATATGCCGGTGTCTTTTCACTTGGTAAAATTTTATATTGTGACACAATAGCAGCAATAGCTAATTTCGTTTGTAGTAAACCATATCTTATTCCTATACAATATCTAGGCCCATCGCCAAACGGTAAATTTGTACCCGGGACAATATTATTGTTATCATTGAAACGTTCCGGATCGAATTTCAAAGGATCGGGATAATATTCAGGATCACGTTGTAGACCTAATGTTGATATAAGGACTGGTGTACCCTTTTCTAGAACAACATCAGTATCGGGCACTTTATAATCTTTGACAACGATGCGATTCAAAACACCACCAACTGGATACAGTCGCATAGTTTCTGCAAATTAACAATATTTCAAATATCGAACCTCATCAGGTCTAAAATAGATACTCACCCTTTATGACTTTATCCAAATATGGTAAACCAACAACACCATCGTATGTGTATTTCGTGTAGTTTTTACCTAAAATATTAACAACCCCATCACGTAAACGCTGTTGGATGTTCGGATTATGAGCTAATTCGTGTATACAACATGAGATTACTGTTGACGATGTTTCTAAGCCAGCCAAAAAGAACAGAAAAGCTTGTGCAATAATTTCATTTTCGCTTAAACCATCCTCTTTACTAATATTCATTAAAATTGTTAAGAAATCATTACAATTAATATTATTCTTTGTTCTATATGCGATTGTATCATTAATGATGCGTCTAAAGAACTTCTCGACTTCTTTATTGTCCTGACCTACCTTCACTAAAATACCAGGATTTTGCATACCGTCAATTAGTATTGTTCGAATTAATTTCCACGTTGATGGATTTATTACGCTGTGTAGAAATTCCATTAAATAAGCATCTCTACCATTTAATACATCACATTGAAGACCAAAAGCTGTTGATGCGATTATGTCCATTGTGTAAGCTTCGCTTAATATCTTGGTGTCGATAGAACTACCAGTGTCGGACAAGGTTCGTAATTTTTCAATTAAAGCTTGTGTATGCTTCAAGAAAACATGATTGTACATTGTTTTCAATTTGGCCGATGAAAACGCCGGTGTTAATTTTGCACGTAATTCTCGCCATTTATTACCACTCAAATTGAATAGATGTATTGTTAATGGTGCTTTCTGTTCATTACAATAAACACCACGATCCATAAAATACTCGAAATCAGTTACCATTATACGTTTAATTATTACCGGATCAATAGGGAAATAGATGGGACCGTTGAAACTGTATATGCCAGCATGTCGTAAACCTTTTCGTTTGAATTCGTTATACAGATTTTGTAGAACAACAAAAAGATTGTCTTGGCCCAGCAGTATGGGTGTTAGATTGCCAGCTGGAAAGACTGGTTGTTTTGTTGACAAATTTCTTCGTTTCCAATACGTAAAACAATATTGATAATATAGATACCAAACGGTCATAAAAGACACTAGAAGTGTCACTAGTGCACCAAACAGGACTACAAACCACGCCATTCTAAGTACAGTTAACAAAATTTAAGAAAATCGAAAACTTTATATAGGATTTTTTTAATGAGTAAAAAAAGTGGCGGATTCTAATCAGAACAAATGTAGCACATAATAGCCTAATTGAAACATATTCTGTGAATTGTAGAGTCGTCCCTAAGATCATTGTTTTAGGGCTGTTTAGTTTCGCTTTATAGATAACTTACTCGTAAGTTGATTTACTTGTTGAGCGTGATTATTATAACACAACAATTACTCGATTAATTATATTCTGAATAATTAATTTGTTATTTATTGACATTAAATTTTTAATTGGTAATAAGCAGTGCAAAGTTCAAGGCGTTTAAGATAATTAAAGGCTGATTTATACATAAATTTTAAATAAAAATGGTTGTTTTTGGGAAGTTGGGGGGACATCGTATAAAAAACAAAACAAAAACTAATAAATATAACTTATTATAACTAAATGTTTAAAAGTAAGTATACCTCACCATTACCGCCGCCGTCAAATTGCTTTTGCTGCCCCCAGTTAGCTACTAACAGTGAGGGCGGCGAATGCAATTTGACGGCGGCGGCGACAACGACGTATACATGCTTTTAGGTACTGTACATTCTTTCAGTCATATATGGTCATATTAGTTATATCTATGGTGTCCCCCAAGTTCCCAAATACAACCATTTAAAAGACTAATGCAGTTGTAAAGTGCAATATAGACGTAAATATTCCCTCATAAAATTGATTCCAAATACAGTAAAACTTCGTTATAGCGCTCCCGTTTATAACGATTTCCCGGCTATAGCGCTTTTATTCCTTGGTCCCGGTCCCAGCGACTGACTTACTATAGTACTTATGTTCGCTATAACGCTCCCATTTCCCGCTTGTAACGCTCCATTTGAGGATTTTTCAATAAACATACATACTTGAATAATTAATTTTTTAATTTTGTTTTGTAAATACTAGAAAGAAGTAAAAACAAGTTAAGATTAAATTTTTAAAAAGCAGGAAGAAATAGTTTCTGGATAGTAAAATAGGTTTTAAGTTTTACTTTTTTTAAAAGGAGCGAAATATTTGCAGTTTGTTTTTATAGATTTTTTTTCTAATATGGAAACTATGGAAAGACGTTTTAGAATAAATTTTGCCAACTTTTAGCCGTTTTTAAGGTTTCCCGGTAATTGCGCTCTTTTTCCTAGATACCTAGAAGAGCGTTATAACGAAGTTTTACTGTACACGTTTCTGTGTTGTTTCCTCTTCTGTTCAATACACTCTTATGATTAAAGTGAGAGAAAATAATTCACATAGTTGGGTCGCAAGTGGGATGCTTTCAAAGGCAAACCAGTGGTTTTCTGGCATGGACTGTAACTATTTTGCAAAGGGTATGACAACTGGTACCAGGCCCGGCGCTAGGGTACAAAGTGCCCGCCTGCAAAACTAACATAGGCGCCATTCAGATTATCATTTTTTCTAATTTAATTTAATCTTCAAAGCTCATTTTTGCGGACCCCAAACAGGGGCGCCCGCCTGCAGTGCATCCCTTGCAGGCCCGTTATCGCCGGCCCTGACTGGTACAGTTGACCATCTCTCCATCCAGTTGTAAGATTGGGGTATTTTTTCCCAAATTTGGGGTAATTTAAAGACGTTGGGGGAATTTTTAAAATGCTTAATTATATAAAAATATATGGGTCATTCCACCAAATAAAATCATTTTTATGTTAGTGCAGTTATAGTAATAGCGCCATCTGTACGGCAACATTTCAATTAATTTACAATTAGCCAGATTTGAATAAAATAAATTAATTTTCTTCGATATAATTTGCGACAAAAATGAATTAAACACAATCTAAAAATAATACAATTTCATTTTCCATTCATTATAAAAAAAAAATTACAACAAAATCGAGAACTTCATATTTCTATAAGAAATTAGGCACATTTAATGTGAACATTTCAACATAATATTATTTTGTAAATATTGTAAAACATCTTTACTTAATGGCAATTGATTTAAATACTCATTAAAATGTAAACAAATATTATAAAGACTACGTTTGACAGCATTCGATATAGCATTCTTCATACGATAATTATAATCATCTAATGATGCAAATTTCTTCGATAATAATGGTATTTTATTTAATTTATCCAAATTCTGTTTCAATTGTACTAAACTCGTTATAATAACTGGCAAATCTTTCTGTACAACACCGTATTTATCTTCGATAAGAGATTTCGTTAATAATTCAGCAATACCTTGACTTGACCAAATAATCAAATTACCATTACCCAAACATTTCTGTATATTAGCTTCAGGTAATTCACCGAATAAATAATTAATACCCATGATAATCTTAATGATATCCACGAATCGATTGAATCTCTCCAAAATATACACTTTAATCGGTGCTAAATTATCGAAATCGTCTAATGTTTGATGCGTTATATTTACCACATCTAATGGTTCTTCACGTAACGACATATTCCGTATATTCGGATATTTCAGGCTTTGTTGTAAACCAAATTGTTGCGGTTGTGGTGGTGGTGGTGGTGATGTTATATTCGTTGTAATCCTTGGTAGATCCGTTGATTTCTTCAACAAACTCTCGTATTCGTTAAACAAATTTAAAACAGCTTCAACTAGTGTATTCCAATTGTGCGGATGTCCACCAGGTTGGGATAATGTAAAGAAGACGTGTCGACGTTGTTGTGACCATTGCGATAATAAAAACAGATCTAAACTAGCTAAATACTGTATAATCGGTAGATTATCGATATTTAAAGCATCTTGTAGCGTTAGAATATTGGTATTGTATTTAATTAAAGGAAATTCGATGGTTTCCGTTAAAAATAAATAGAAAAAGAATCTCATTAGATTCATTGTGAAAAAGTATAACGTTGAAAACCACCACGAATACAAATAGACCAATAGACTACCGGTATTTTTCAACTTGTCGAAACCGAACAGATTACAGAAACGATTCTCAACTTGATTACCCCAAATATAGTAAAATACAGCGAAATATAGCGCCGGCCAAAATGATGCTAAATAGCTCTCTTTAAATAAATTCAAAATATTCGAACGAAAATGTAGGAATTTCTTCTGTTGTATCACCGGAAATGTTAAATGTTTCGTTGTTACGTAGATACGTACAAAGAAATAGAAACCAAACCAAAATCCTGACATAATCAAATAGAACGTATCCACAACCAGATAGTAGTGTTTGTCTTTTAATATTATTAAGTCTTTAAAAGATCCATCAACGATTGATAGATTTTGCCAAACTAAAACACCACCAATTAGACTATGTAATATCAATAGAACACCATTGTGTGCTGATAATATGTTTAATAATTGTTGGAAACGTGTCGAACAGTATGTCGACATAAAGACGTAATCTTTAGCACATACAACGCATTGTGCAAAGATTATACATAAAAAGACACCAACAAAAATCCATGTACTCAAGTAAGTGAACGTGTTCAATGCTGCTACGACCCATTCGAACGGATGTAATAGATTAAAATTAACGATAAATATATAAAATAATGGAATAACCAATTGAGAGAATATACTACAAGCAACAGCTCGATATAATTTGTTTAAAAGTAGATCTTTGTAATTGAACGATGTTAGTGCGATTGGTGATAGGTTAGGATCCATTTTTGCCCTTTAATTGACTTATATTACATCTGCAAAACAAATAATAATTTAAAAAATTGTATAAATTAATTGTAGTTATTGTAATAATAGCAAATTACCTAACATTTCGTGAAATTAATCGATTTTTTCCGTAGAAATTGTAACGCCAACCGGTAAATACACGAGTCGTCAAAAATCAAACAACTGTCAAATCGTACCAGAATAGCCAATATTAGAAAAGGGAAATTCCCCAGATGAGATACGTTCAAAAATGCAGTCATATTGGCTTGATATAGGTAGGCAACTCAATATACTTGCAAGGGCTTAATGAGAATTATCAAATTTGGCTTAAAATACTTAATTTGCAATTGATAATATTTATTCAAATTAGCTACTACAATGCAAAATGTGAAATGTGCTATTTTAAAAGTGCTATTTTTGTGAATTTGTTAGAAGTTAGAGTTTCTTGATATTCTGTAGAGCCGTATAAAACGTGAATGCAGTTTTGAAAATCTAGAAAGTTATCAAAAAAAATCTTACAATCATTATTAAAATTGATAAAAACACCTCTGTACAAGTCGCCAAATTGATATTCTTAAGACCTTCAGCTGACACGATCATGTCCATTTGCATTCTTGACATAATTATAATCAACATTCTCCTGAAAGAAACATTCTCTAATTCGTACCATTTCGATTTGTAGAGCGATAAAATCGTTTTATTTATCTATAAAAAAGGCACAATTGCAATTAATTAAATCGATAATATCATAGTCACCTCATTTGATAGATATTCTGATGGTAGTGAACAAAATAGGAATAATTGGAAAAAAGGGCCCACCAAAAACATCGAATACTTTATAGTGCTTGCTAGACCGGTTGTACTAGAAATTTCAAAATATTCAAATTATAAATAGCGATTACACGATGAGTTTAAAACCATCACTACCACAATATATTACACTAGTGAAGTTTTGTACGTACTTTTCGGTGATTGTGTAGAGAAGAAAACATACCAAAACAACATTATTTAACAAATGTGCCAACAACATGCCACTGAAAATTTGATTTAATAATTGAAATTGCCTGAAAATTATCAAAAATTATCACCCAAAAAAGTAAACGAATTAATTGAGATTTACGTTAATAAAAAATTATGATGATCTAGACGTGATTTGAACAAATTAACGAATCGTTCCTCATTGAATTGTTTCTCAATAAGGCCATTAATAATTGTTTTAAGACTCTTATTAAACAATTTAAATTGTATGCCCAATGTGACGGCCATTGTTGAAAATAGTAGATCACAACCGACCAAAATGTTAACAATAAAAATAAATGATAAATCTGAGAAGAGTGCAAACAACCAAAACGGTACGAATTTCGGTCGATGTGTATCAAAACAAACAATCTCAATACCGTAAATTTGTAAAATTACAATAAACACCGCAATACCATAGCAATAAGTCAGAAAGAATCGCATCATTTTCAAACTTACAGTTAATGTAGTTTTACATGTATTTTTGAATTTAACTGATGAAACTTCTTGACTATCAATTGGCCAATAATTCGTCACATTCATCATGAACAAACGGATCTCTTGTCGTTTTATTATTATAGCAAAATTTTTAAGGATCATCTGACCGAAAATTGCTATCGTTGTAGTATACGCTGATATCTCGATTATTGTTAATTCACCAAAGAAAAAACCGTAAATTGTTAGTAATGTTGTTGATAATAAGAGTGCCAAATTTACAAACAGCAAAAACGGGTGTAATTCGATTGGATTTATACCGGCTTTTGCCAGTACATTTAATGCTAAATTCACTGCTTTTTGATATTCGTTGATTGCTGCCATTGTTAACAGTCACCAACTGAAATTTCGACTTAAATTTGATGGGAATCGTTTGAATTGTACAGAGGAATTGATCATGTTCGTTCTGAAATAATTGATCTATTGTGAATAATTGATGAAATATATTATAGATAATAAAATCACAGGCTAGTGATATATTGAAATATTTTTATTGATCTGTGGATTATTTCTAAAAATATGAAAGGACACGTTGTAGATAGTGGTCGGCTCTCAGACGATTGTAGGTTTTTGTGTAAGCGCCCAAATATTCGGTCTAATTTTCTTGAGTTAAAGTGACTCTCTAGAAGGGGCCGAGTGGCAATTAACCTCTACTGTCTCTCTTCCATTCTCTGTATCTCTCCTTCACTTCTATCACCTCTATTCTCTCTCCTACATTCTCTGTCTCTACTTTATTCTCTATGGCTCTCCTCTATGCGTCTCATTCACTTTGTTCGTGTCTCCTTAACTTCTACTGTTTCTGCTTCACTTCTAATGCCTCCCCTTCATTCTCTGTGTGTCTTATTCACTTTCTTTGCCCCTTCATCACTTCTAGTGTCTCTTCTTCACTTCCATATCTTCTTCACTTCTACAGTGTCTCCTTCACTCTCACTGCCTTTTCTTCACTCTCTCTGTCTCTTTTTCACTCTCTATATCTCTCCTTCACTTCTATCTCTTTGTAATTTCTACTTACCTCTGTCACCTCTATTTTTTCTCCTACATTCTCGGTTGTTACTTTGTTTATCTCTCCTTAACTTCTACTGCCTCTCCTCCATTCTCTGTCTACCCTTTATTCTCTTTATCTCATTTACCGCCTTTATTTATACCGTCTCTATTTCACTTCAACTAACCTTCACTGTCTCTTCTTGATTTATACTGTGTTTCCGTCGGTTTTAATGCCTCTGCTCCATTTTCTGTCTCTCCTTCACTTCTAATCTTCTTCACTTCTACAGCCTCTCCTTCACTGTCTCTTTTTCAGTTCTACTGCTTCTCCTTCCCTCTGTATCTCTCATGTACTCTCTCTGCGTCTTTTTGACCTCTTCTGTCTCTTTTTCACTCTCCATATATATCCCCATTACTTTTGTCCTCTTTTTCATTTCTACTATCTCTCTGTCACCGTTATTAACTATCATACACTCTATGTCTCTCCTTTACTCTGTTTGTCTCTCATTTACTTCTTCTGTCTCCTTTACTTATACTGCCTCTCCTTCACTTCTGTTGTCTCTCCTTCATTCTCTGTCTCCCCCTTACTGGCTTTACTTAAACCAGTGGTTGCGAACATTTAGAGCTCGGTGTGTTAAATTGACACGCGTGTCATAGGTTCGCCATCACTAACTTAAACTGTCTCTGCTGCACTTCAACTGCCCTTCCTTCATTCTCTCCATCTCTCCTTGATTTTTACTGTGTTTCCTTCATTTTTACTGCTTGTCGTTCACTCTCAGTGTGTGTCTCATTCCCTTTCTTTATCTCTCCTTCACTTCTAGTGTCTCTCCTTCACTGTTTGTATTTCTCCTTTACTTTTATCTCTTCTTCACTTCTACAGTTTTCCCATCACTCCCCCATCTCTCCTTTACTTACTGTGTCTCTGCTTCACCTTTACTATTTCTTCTTCATCCTCTCTGCCTGTCTCTCCTTCACTCCTACGACTTCTCCTTCACTTTTACTGCCTCTCCTTCCCTCTGCACATCTCATTCACTCTCCCTGTCTTTCCTTTATCTTTACTGTGTCTTCTTCACTCTCTATATCCCTCTCCTTCACTTCTATCTCTTTTTTATTTCTACTATCTCTCTGTCATCTCTATTGTCTCTCCTACATTCTGTGTTTCTCTTTTTTACTTCTACTGCCTCTCCTCCATCCTCTGTATCTGCTTTACTGGTATTTATACTGCTGCACTTCAACTACACTTCAACCTTTATCCACTCTCTCCGTCTTGATTTGTACTTTGTTTCCATCAGTTTTACTATCTCCTTCATTCTCAGTGTGTCTCATTCACTTTCTTTGTCTCTCCATCACTTCTAGTAGCTCTCCTTCACCTCTACTATTTCTTCTTCACTCTCCCTCTTTGCCTGTCTCTCATTGACTTCTATTTTTCCCCTCATTTCCACTGTCTCTCCTCTCCCTGTGTGTCTTCATTACTTCTACTGTCTCTGTATATCTCCTTCAATTCTGTCTCTTCGTCACTTCTACAGTCTCTCCTGCACTCTCTCTGTTTCTTCTTCATTTCTATTATCTCTTTTTGATTCTCTATATCTCCCTTTCACTTCTATCTCCTTTACATTTCTACAGTCTCTCTGTTATCATTTTCGTATACTAGATTCTTAGTCTCTCCTTTACTTATACTATATCTCCTTCACTTCTATTGTCTCTCAATCATTCTCTGTTTCTTTATTTATACTGTCTCTGCTTCACTTCTACTGCCTCTCTTTACCTCTGCTATTTCTACCCCCTCTCTCTCTCTCTGTCTCTCCTTGACTTCTATTTCTCCTTCATTTCCACTGTCTCTCCTCTCCCTGTGCCTCTTTTTTACTTCTAATATTTCAATGTCTCTTCTTCACTTCCTTCTCTCCTTGCCTTATACCGTGTCCCCTTCACTTTTACTGTCTCTCGTTCACTTCTACTGACTCTCCTTCATCTTAACACCGTTTCCTAAAAAAAGCAAACTTCCTATACGAAGAATAACTGTGTAATTGCCCATCAACCTTATAGCCAATTCGCTCCTGCTTCCGAGAGCAGCGACCAGTGTTGTAATTAAGATAACGTGTGTTTTAATTTAGGATAAGTCCTTAAAGTGCCTGTACTCAAAGGTCTGTGGGTCTCAGATCTGCCAGTGCAACCCGTTGAGGCCCTTGGCGACCACTCCTGCGTCCAGTCCCTAGCTACGACACTGTTCTATTCTAGCACTTTGCGATGCAGCTTCATTACCATTGCGGAATTATTCCGTTGGGACAGAATCAAAAAAATCAAGTTTTCTTAAATTAATATTCAAAATTTATTATTATTTGAGTAATAATTAATTTAAATGATAAATATTTTAAAAACGGTCACAGTTATCCTACATTTGGGTAGGCGGAATCTTTCCGGCTTGATTATACCTTCTCACTTTTATCGTAACTAATTCATAATTCAAAGAAATACGTGTCCCATAGGAATTAATATCTTTCAGTTTATGGAGGGTAGAATTTATTATTCACCTTGTCTCATCTATAATGAAAAATATTGGCCTAAAAACTATTCAAATTTCTCAATGGATCAACCACGTGTATTTCGCAACTCTCATTTTAGGTTCTACAACTACGATCGGTAGCGTTTTTTGGAGGAAAAGCCCTGCTAAAGTATGATGTGAACGCCAAAAGTAACGCCCTCACAAATTTGAACGTCATTTTGGGACCATTTTAGCCATGCGTTTCTGTTTTGCAGACTCATCTATGTGAAGAATTGCACGGTGCGCACGGTGTTTTTGCTAACAAGACAAATAAAAGTCCCAAGAACGTGTATAACCACGGATACAAGAAGAATCTAGGCACCTCAAAGTTGTGATGTACGAGCAATAATATGAGTTTTGGGTTAAATTTTCCCTATTTCCCGAGTAGCTAGAAACTTCGTGGTGTCCTGGGTCCTTCTTATATTCGATGCTGTACACGTTCTTGGACCTTTATTCCTCTTGATTAACGGCTAATGGGAGATCTCGCACCCCCAACAGTTAAAAAAAAATGCCCTGTATGATATAAATAAACACTATATCGACTGGTAGGTATAATACACGTTACATAGAAGACTGCAATGTTCCGCAGTTCAATTCCGTGTAAAAAGGCAGCTCCGGAGTTGCCTCGTTTTTACATCCATCTGACATTCACATTCCTACCGCATCGATGCAGCACTTATAAATCTTAACACGTGTTTGCTAACAAAATTTTGTATTTCATAACGATTGGCGATACACATCATGAAATTCCAAAAGTGTTTCAATCATATGTGCTGATGTTTTTTCTAAATAGAAGTTTTTTGAAAGAAGGGTACTTATTCTTCTTCGTTGTAGCTTATTCTGGAATTTAATGCGTCCAATTCACTTCGCGGTGCAAAAACAAGGCAGATCTTTAAGACTTTTTTAATTACTTGGCTTTACCTAAACGACTTTAAATATAAAAATATACAGATTGTCCCAAGACAAGCGATCTGCACAAATCATTCTTTAAGCCAATTTGCTGTTTTAAGATCTTAGATTTAATAATGGGAGAAGTTATGAAAGATGATTCCTTGGTCTGGAACAGTCTGTATACAAAAAGTTATATTTTACACTCAGCCCTAACATGATTAAATGGAAAATAATTATACAAATCTCTTGCGATAAAATAGGTTTTTTTCCTTGTCCTGAAGAATTTATAAAAATGGAGTTGTGCCCTTTTTACACCGGTGTCTTCAATTATTCTAGACAGATTTCTGACCGCGGCTTTTTGTCTCTAATAAACGTTACACCAATCATACGGTACAAGATTCCCTAAATTAGTACCAACATTATTATTCTCTGATAGATGTCGCGGTAACTCTGGCGCCATATTTAAACTTCCAAAGCGGTAAATTTGATTTTTTCTTTAATTGATAATTGAAAAAACACAAAATCAAATATTCGGTGTTATCTAAAAATATATCATTCTTTTATAATATAAAAAATATTGGGAAAACCGATTTATCACAATATAATCAACAATAACCTTGTTGTTGTTGTTATATTAACATTCTGGAACGGTAATAAATCGATTTAAAAATGTGATGATAAGATAAACACTTTGATAGAATACGCCCAGTTGTTATCAGGTGGTCGGTGTGATTAGACAAAAACAATGTTTTATACAACAATTTATTTCTTATTGTTTATAACATTAATAAATGGACAAGAAATTCAGCGTAAGTAACAATTAAGTGTTAATTTATCACCTGTTGCTAGTCAACAGGTGATCTAATAGCAATAATATCTCACGAATTCTCTCTATTTTGACCAGCCAAATACAGAGTACTTATAGAGGGAATTCAATTCATTCTGTACAAATTACAAACAGATTATCCTCAATTAATTTCACTTCTTTATAACGAATTAATAATTATACAAGAAAATCAGTTCTAAGAAGACCGTAATCTTATCTATTATCCGCTTATCAGTTGCAGTCAAAATACAGTCCTAAGCGAATTTGATTTTCCAACTATCAAATGATTCATCCTACCGTAAGCTCCACCCTTTTTTGGGATGTGTAATTATCCAATAAACACAAGGGATGATGGAATTTACCACTAATACAAAGCGGCGCGTTTTAAATTAACCAATCACAAACGAATAAAGTGGGGATGCTACATTTATCTTATAAATAGACTCGTTACAGGTCTTTTTACCTATTCTTCTGTAAGAACTTTGTTGGAATTGTTGTGACTAGTGACTTTTTTACAAACAATAACAAAAAGAAAATGTTAAAAATAATCTTATTAATTTGGTGCTATTTACATTTAATTGATGGCCAAATATGGTGTAAGTTTATCAATTATTAAACAAATATCGATAAATAATTGGGAAATCTGATAAGAAATTCCAATAAATCATAAAATTTTTGTATTAAACGAAAAAAAACGAGGGAATTGGGGAACCGATAATTTAAACAAATATTTTCTGATAACGGCTCTAGTAGGCGGGAATATTTCGGAAAACAAACAAAAATTTGAGGTTATGTCAAAATTTGATAATATAATTATTTTAATAATTCATCAATAATCAAACAATTATTATTGATTTATTAATTCAAATCGTTACAAATTGATTGATTAATTAATTAATAATAAATAGACTTTGATTTTTATTGTTTTTTTAATTGGTAATTTTGCAAATTCTCCAGATAAACTATGCTCGCCGAAAGGTTTAGATGATGCTTGTCAACAATTAGGACGTACACATGATTTAGCATGTAGAACAAATGCTCATAAGTATGTACAAATCAGTTATACAATTAGCGTATAGATGGCGCTATTACTATAACTGTGGATAATTAGGCAACCAATTATACATTGATTTTTCAAATTTCAGTATTGATTGTTTATTGAATATTGATACAAATATCTCACATGTGGGCCGTATCAATTCAGAAGAAGCCTTCCTTGGTGCCAATTTAGTCTCAAATAATGTTCAAGTTATTGGTGAAATTTATACAAGTACGTTTCTATCTAGATTCTACAAAATCATTGACTCATTCGTTTGTTTTTTTTTTTGATTTCTAGAATATAATCCATCAGAAATTGTAGTTTTAGTAAGGAATACAATCGGTGATGGTATTGGTAATTTAAAGGGGAAACACTTCTGCCATCCGGGCTTCACACACGACAATCTCTCACCATCATTAATACAAGATTTAGAAAATCAGATAATCCGCACAATTGATAATTATTGTGTCGATGACAATACAACATTGATTGAGAAACATATTCGGGGTATTTCTGGATTTTTTGGCGATTCTTGTAGGCCTGGCGTTTGGACACAGGACACAACGCTCGATAAATTATTAAGTAATTTCAGCGATTAATTAAATTCATGGTTTTTTTTTTTGAAGTGAAACTTCTTTAGGCGCGGTAGGGTAGTAAATTTGTTCGGAAGCTTAACGAAAATGCGTGACCCCGTGAAGGGAAAATAAGGCAATAAAAAATGAATTTCGTCTCTAACCTAGGAAGTTTCACTTCTAACGCGCGTCGTTCCACGCACATTTAATTATTTTTTTTTGTATTACTTTCGATTGTAGAACAAAAATATTCGAATTTATGTCAATTATGCGAATCACAAAGTTGTGATTCGTATTATAAAGCACCGTTTGAGGATTCGTTGAAATGTTTGAAGGATAAAGGTGGTGATGTGGCGATTACAACAATTTATGATGCTAGGATTTTCATGAATCAAACTAGTAATCAACAGAATTTTAAATATCTTTGTAAAAACGGAACATCATCCGGCCTTGTACCGTGTGTTTGGTCTAAACAATTGCACAGTATCATCGTTGCGGAAAAGTATTAATTTTATATCGAATTTATCAGGAATTATTAATTGTAATTATTTGTAGGAGTTCGATTAGTTTCGTGAGTAATTTCCTAAGTGCCCATTTGGGTGATAAATTGAAAACTGAACAAACAATGCTACGAGGAGTCTCAGATCGGGTTATCCAGCAAGCTCTTGTATCGATTTTGAAATTAAACAATCAAGAAACGGTCAAATTACTACAGAATAACGAAATTAAAAGTTTAAAGAATTATGTTGGAGGTATTTTGGATTTTTACAATTTTTCTAAAAGATTTACTCGCAACAATTTTAATTGTAGAACGTCGTGAAGTGCCTACTTTAGAAAACAGTAAACGTTGTAATATGGCATTACGTTGGTGTACAAAATCGTTGCAAGAACAAAACAAATGTAAATGGTTGAGTCAAGCTGCACTAAATCGTCAAATCCAACCGGTCGTTGAATGCAAACAAACACAAAACAATAACGATCTATCATGTTTCAATGATATACAACGTGATAATGTTGATATTGTAACAGCATCCGCCGATTACGGTTATGTAGCATTGAGAAAGAAACTAATCGCTTTAGCTTATCCAGAAACCGATACACGTTATGTATCAACAATTTTAATAGTTAAACATGATAATGATACAACAATAAATTCGTTGGCCGATTTGAAACAGAAACGTGCATGTATACCGGAATTTGCCGGTAAAGAATTCTTGGCATTCGTTGATACAGTCCGTCAACAGAAATTGATTGATATTGATAATTGTGAATATGGACAGATTTTTAGTGATTTTGTTAGTGATTCATGCGCACCCGGTGTCTTATCAGAGGATCAAGGCAATTTCGTTAATGTTGATACGGATAAATTGTGCAAACAATGTGTACCCAACGAGATCACGAAAAGTAAACGAATCCGCAGGGACGGCTTCAATTATACAGTATCGGCGTCTCAAACAGGAGTATATCTTGTTGAAATGTCGTCACTGTATATATAATACTAATATATTGCGACTTATGTCAAAATAGATTCGGCTCTCGATAAAAGAGAGATAGAAAATACGATATTGTTTGACTCTATTAGGAGAAATCGTTTTTGCGAATGCACGAAAACTCAAATAATGAAATTAGACTAAAATGAAGTTGGCGCTGATATCACCAACAGCCAATAGCAGAACCGAAAAACGCATGTGTATGCGCACAACAAAATTGTCCTAATAGAGAAGTCCGATATTGCTATTCCGTTTTGGCGCAAACTTGCAATATATTATTATTTTATATGTATCAGCCCAAGCGCCCACTGGATCGCCTAAGGATCTAAGGATTTTTCTGATAAGTGGGCGCTTGTGCTGAAACAGTCTATATTTATCTGAAGCCGACCTTAATCGCCCAAATATCCGATGATTTTAACAACTAATTTTACAGCTGCTGTTTATTGTAATGCCGATTATATTAACAAATATTTCGGCAGTAACGGTTCCCTCCTGTGTTTACAACAGAACAATGCGGATTTTGCTGTAATTTCGAAGACTACATGTAACGTAATCCTTGTTATTGATATTTCGAAAATGATTGATTTAAATATTTTTAGTGTCGAAAATCAACGATACTAATCTACGTGTGATCTGTCGTAACGGCAATTTAGCACCATCACCAGGTCTACAAGTCGATACGAATTGTGCCTTAGCAACAATTACAGATAGTGAAATCGTTGCAAAATCCAATAATAAGAAAAATCCAGATATTATGTTAGCTTTGAAGGAATTCGAACGTTGGTTTGGACAGGATTTATATGCACCGTTCCATATTTTCGATTCGTTCAATAACACATTGGATCTACTATTTAAGGTCAGTGTTAAATCTTTGTATATACAGGGGACCAAATTGTACTAGGTACATTAGAAGAAAAGTGGGATGAAGTCTCATATTCACGGCACACGATAGAACAATTGTGTGGTCAGAGTAGGTCGAATAGGAGGAGTTTTTTATGTTTATTAATTAGTTAGATGCCCACTATTAAGACAGCAATATCAACAAACATGTGTTGTTTGTTTTCAGGATCAAATTTCAATCAATATTTATTTAAAAAAAACAACTTATAGAATAACGAATTAAATCCGTACACAAGTAAATTATTTAAAAATTCATAAATACCAATTATGGAACTGTAAAAATTACAAAAGAAAACGATTCTTTACCAACCAGACAACACTATCTAATAAATGAACATTGAATGTTATGTCTATCTAGCAATGGACTATTAAATTGTTTGTAACTTTGAAAAGAATAAGACATATCTTTGTCTGACTCATTTACAGCATGAGATGTACCTAGTTGGCTGTGGACAATTTTCAGCACTCATAATAGGTACGACAAGGACAACAGATATTTGTTGATATATCTTGCTTTATCAGTTAAATTAAACACGTATTTATAGCAACTATTAACCTTGACTAAGAATGCGTATCTTAACAGTGGGAGGTGTGTAAATAATAAACTAAAAAATCTCCGACCATTTGACTTACTCTGACCACATAATTGGAGGAGGAGCCTTCCTTCCACTTTTCTTCTAATGTACCTAGCTACATTCATTTTGCTGTATATGTGGACAGATCCATTACTTTTCGACAAAGGTGTGCGAGCGTGGGTCACCGATTTGGATACCGATTTTTTTTTTTTGAAAGTGGGTCAGAAAAGGAGGTGATCCTGAAAATTTGAGCCAGATAAGTTCAAATCCGGCCGCTAGTGAATATTTTGAAATTTGAAAAAAGTCGATTTTTCAGCAATTTTCAAAAATTTATATCTCAGCTTGTGTATAACCTAGAGATTAATTCGAGACGGCATTTTTTTCGGTCAACCCTATACTTTCAAGAAAAAAATATGCAATTGATTCAAACTTTAATTCGGTTTAGCTGTACGCTTTCAACTAAATCACTGTTTTCTCGAAATTTCACCTATATTTAAAGTCCTGTAAAATCTACAGTTTTTGGAATAGGAAGATGTTCAAGATCTCAAATTGTTTGTTAACGTATGGACTGTTGATCTTCACCCTACTTTATTTTGATTAAAGCTATTTCTTTATGGTACAGCAACGCAAACCTAGGGCATTTTTTTAAAATCGTCATTTTGAGATACCCATAAATTTTTTCTATCAACTCCAATTTTGTTGAAAATTTCAGAGAATATACTTCGTTTCATCTTTAAACAGCCCTGAGAATTTCAAGTTTGGGATAGTGAGATCGGAGCTATGAATTTTCAAAAATGTTTAATTTTCAATTCAATATGACATTATTTGGTCTTTTACTATTAGTTTTATTATTTTTACGTAATTGTTTGATTATTATTCAAAATCTTATAGTAAATGACAAAAAATGTAGGTCTCCTCTTTTGATGTCAAGTATTCTCTTCACGATTTCGTTTAGGTTTATTATCAACGAACCATCTTTGTGCTTAACCTGTTTCATCAAAGTTGCTTTTAAAATAGTTTTTGATTGCTGTGGCTGTCGGCTTCCATTTTCTTTTCAAACTCCTCCCAAGACTGTTTCTTCATTTGCAACACTTTAACAACTTTTCTTTGTAGTTTATATTCTTCGTAGCTTTCTTTTGTTTTCCTACGCAGGTATAATTTCCATTTTTTTGCATTTAACTTGTCTTCTTATTTCATCATTCCACCATTCGGTTTGCTTTTTTCTTCTATTTGCAATATTTGTTCCACAAGTCTCTTTTGTTGTTGTCAAAATGACTGTTTTAAATTGTTCCCAGACTTTCTGTATATTCTGTATTTTATTTTTATAGTCGATTGCTACTTTTAAGTCATTTAGTTTGTAATACATTATGTTAGTATTCACTTTATTATTTTTTTAAAACTTGACTTCTTTTCATCAGTGGTCGTTCAAACAGCTTAATCTTTCCTACTACTAAGTCATTATCGCTTTAGATCTCTTGTCCTCTTTGGACCCTAGAGTCCTTGATTTCTCTCCTGAAATCCCTATTGATTAGTACATAATCTAATATTGATTTCCCGTTTCTGTACTTCTCTCATGTACTTGTATATATCGTGTTATTCTCCATTCAAAAATCTATCTTCCTTCTTCCATTATTATTTCTGCGATCTTCTCCTGAGTACTCAATACGTCTACACTCTCATTATCTCTTTTGCCAAGCCTGCTATTCATATCTCCTAGAATGATTATTCATCCTCCTTCGTTCTCTATTGTGACGTTGAGTGCTTCCTAATAGTTCTTTGTATTAGTTTTATAAATCAATTTCATTGTTTTAGGATACAACACCGGGTCTAGATTTCGCCGATAAGTCCGATTACGTTAAGAATTTCGAACAGTTACTTGACAATGCAGAAAATTGTATTAGTGGTGATGTTAGTTCCGGTAATATTCAACAAATTTCTTTTATTTCATTTAGTGTGATTGTTCTAATTTATTGTTTGTTTTATCATTAATTTACATATTTATTGTTGATATTCCATTAATTCTATTGACAATTTTTTTTTATAAATGACTTATTTTCAAAAATAAATATTCGCTCATCAGCATTACAAATTATTTGTATTGAATAAACGAACAAATCGTGTATTTGCATAATTACTAATTGATATATAAACCCATTATTAAGGTTTAAAAATCTTAATCATGTTTAAATCGTTTGTAATCTTCCTATTAATCGGTCGAATTTGCGCCGATGACACTAGAAAGTTTCTCTGTAACGACGGCAATTTGATCGAACTATCGCAGATTTGTAACGGTCCTAAGGATTGTAAAGACGGTTCAGATGAGACACTACAACACTGTCTATATCTAATGTAAGTATTTTGATATTATTTGCAAATAATAATAATAATAATAGAGAACTTGTATTAATTTTTTATCACTGCAAATTTATATATACAGTTGCGAACAACAAATTTAGGATTTGACGTCCTATTTTATCGACTAAAAACCCGATGGTAAAGTGTTTAGTTTACCGCTGAGTAAACACTTTACAATCGAGCAACATCCTAGCAACCAACAGCAAATAAACAGAAACAATTGCTAGTTGTTTAGTGAAATCCAATAGCAATCAACAACCATTGACAACTGTATGAATAATTAATGTCATGACTTATTAGAAAATTCAAAAAACTAAATAAATTAAAGGTGTTTTAAGGGCAAGTATTGAAAAAAAAATCTTGCACTGTACACAGTGGTAAAGTCCCTTTAGCCACTCGCGGATTTAGCTCACTGAGCCTCCGCTCGTGTATAAAGTATGACTTTACCACCTTGTGTAGTAAATAACTATTAATCTGGACCAAGCATTACTGTAATTATTGACGTTTTAAATCTCAAAATAACTGAGTTTTTGAATATAAAATATTAAAGGCTGACCTTCACCAACTGACAATTACATGTCCGAAATTTTTTGATCGCAACTGTAACCTAGAGAATTATTTATTAAAATATATACTGATAATTTTTTTTCGATTAACAATTTCGGTTTTTTTTTATAAATTAGTTATAAAAGTGAATAAATTTTGGCTCCAAAAAAAGTACTTATGACGTCATTATATGCGTTGAGATTGAGAGCCAATGAAAACTGGGCTGTATACAATGACGTAGAAATGATAACTATACGTCATTGGCTATAGACATTTATAATTTGTTAATCCACCGTGTGGTGGCGCCACGGAACCGATATAATGACGTCACTGGCGTTTGAAATTTAATTTTAAAAATAATTTTTAATTTCAAAATTACCTGCAAAATAAATTACTAAAATAACTTTCTTTAAACTTAAAAAAAAATAGAAGACATGCAAGTTCTCTATTGTGTTTAGATGTCCGGCGGATACGTTCCGTTGTTCGTATGGCGCTTGTATCCCGCAACGTTACCAATGTGATGGCGTTACACACTGCGCCGATGCATCCGATGAAAATTACTGTAATCAAACAACGGCATCTTGTAAACCCGATGAATTCCGATGCACATCCGGCGAATGTATTCCAATGAAACTCCTATGTAATCACTTATTGGATTGTACGGATAAATCCGATGAGAATCCGGAATTGTGTAAGGAATTCATCTGTCCAAACAATACTTATCGTTGTCGAATCGGCGGTTGTATCCGTTTAAATCAACGTTGTAACGGCTATAAAGACTGTATCGACGGTTCGGATGAATCCGATCTACTCTGTCGTAATCTGAATTGTTTTGAGGATCATTGTAATGAGATCAAATGTCCTGCAATTACATCTACAACGATTATGGCGAAATGTACCGGTCCGGCGAGTCAACGCAACGGTTTACTACCGTGCAATCAACCGTTACCGCCCGGTACAACCGTTGATTACAAATGTAAACCGTTTTATATACCGATCAATGAGAAACATTCGGAAAATCGGCAGATTTTCTGCCAATTGGACGGTACCTGGAATCGTGAAGTGCTCAAATGTAAACCGGATTGTGGCCGAAATTATCCCAATGTTGCCAATCCATTAATTGTACACGGTTGGATATCACAACCGATCAATCTACCATGGCATGCGGTACTGTATCTGTTAGAAGATGGTAAATGGAATTTCATCTGTGGCGCTACTTTAATTACCGAATCGGTAGTTATCACCGCCGCACATTGTATATGGGAATTCAATGAGGAACTATTAAGAATCGGTCTAGGTAAAACGTTCAGTGATTATGATCAAATCGAAGCAACGGCACAGTATCGGGATATTACGAAAATCATCAAACATCAATTGTATCAAGATTATCTCGGCAATTACGGTTCCGATATTGCTATCTTACTTCTCAATGAAACTGTAAAGTTCACAACCACAATACTACCCGCCTGTATCGATTGGCAATCAAATCAACTATCGAAATACAACAATCTCGGATTAGTAATTAATAACTTTTAATTTGTTTCACAATTTATATGCGAATTTAGATTGCAGGCATGGGTGTGACTGAAATGGGCAATTACAGTCAGAAATTACGTGCAATCAATTTAAAATTGATCGATTATGAGGAGTGTTTAAAGGGACAACGTGATGATTTCCGTAAATACGTAACGTACACAACATTCTGTGCCGGTTGGACGAATGGTAGCGGTGTTTGTAATGGTGATAGTGGTGGTGGTTTAATGTTGACAGCGAATAATCGTTGGTATTTATTTGGGATAGTTAGTGTTAGTCCAAGCCGTCCGAATGCACAATTATGTGATCCAAAACATTATACAGTTTTTACGAAAATCCAAATGTATGTCGAATGGATTTATAAGAATTTAAATGGAATTATTGACGAATTAGTTTAATAAACAGTAATAAAAATGTATTTAATAAAATATATAGCATACAAAATTAATCGACCGAAGAGTTTCTAGATTCAAGTTGGTACCCTTGAATATAGTAATTTTCTAGGGATTTATTTGTTGGTGTCCATAACCCCACTTACAATCCTGGGAGTACGACATCTGTCAAAACTAGTAACCCTTCCTTTCCTAGATTTACGTTGGTATCCTTGAATATAGTTATATTTTGTTCATTGGGACTATGCACTCTATCTAACGACACATCTGTCAAATCTAGTAACCGTTTGGTCGGTTAAGTATAGCTTAATTCTGAATAATTATCCGGCCGGATACCGGATTTTTTAGTTTAAACCCACGGCATCCAGCCGTAATACATACGACCCAATAAATTATAATCGGTAGCATGATCCAATAAACATTCAACTTGTTCGTCTACTGTTAATTGTCTGTTGGTAAATTGTCGTCGATTATCATAGACAAATTCCAGATAAGCTTTTAAATAATTGGGATTTTGTTGTTGTCGTCCAGTTTGCAAATCTTCCACCATTATATCCACCGAACTAGTTCCATTCAATTTCTTTTCAGCTTGTTGGATCTTCTGTATTGGTGACCATTTAATATTACTATTTGTAGAACGTTTCACTAATTCACACCAATCAATTGATGGTTCTTCAATGAATACTTTTAATGTTGCTAATAGTGGTGATTGATTCGTACGTAATATATTCAAACAATGCAACATTGTTTGTTTGAATATACCGCATTCACCTAATGGTAACATTATATCGATTAGATGCGGTGTTAAACGGAACGGTACCAATTCGGGTACTGGTAACATTTGTGTTGCTGTACCAAATGCATAACCAAAATCGATACCAATCACACGACCAGTTCGGATTGATATTAACGAATTGTTTAAATGACGATCACCAATACCCAATAACCAATGTGTTGTACATAAAACAGCGTATGATTTGATAAAATTGTTGCGTAAAGCAAAGAAACTCTCCATATTCGCACTTAAATTAATCAACGATAATTTTAGAATATTCGCCGGGATTTGATTAACATAACTACGATATTTAGCAATCGTTTCTTGACGATTGTAGTTAATCGCAGCTCTACCATAACCATCGAAAGTGTCTTTGTCTTTACCAATCCATTTCGAATGTTCCTTTTCTATTGCATCTTTTATACTATTATCATATTGCATAAAATCACTTAATTGTATTGTATTTTCGACCCATTCAATTATACCTAAATTTGTTGTTAATGGTACAACTTGGTATGTATCTATTGATAATTGTTTGTGATTATTTAAATCATTATTAAAGATATCATTTGTTAAATTGAATAATTGTTGGATACGTTGATCTTGACGTATATCTTCACCGAATTTAACTAGAAACGGATATTGTTTCATATTATTACCGAGAATTGTTATTTTGATCGGTTGCCGTAAACTATTTTTCATTGGTGTTACCTGAAAAAGTTTAGATTTAGAAATATTCTTTTTTTTTTTTGGACGATCTGAATTAATTCTTACATGTTCAAGAAAACTGGAAATTTTTATATGGTATTGAGGTAATGGTATCCGTTTACCATGGTATTGTCCAGGTATTTCTAGATCTATATCCAGATTATTATCAATGAAATTTGCCAACCATGGTGAATAGTATTTGAGTAATTCATTCGATTTATAACGTGGAATTTCATTTAACATTTGTTCAAGTGTGGATAGTTTTTGTTGTTTAGTTAAACCTGCAATAATAGGTTAATTACAATTATGTCATCGTATAACACGATCTATAGCGTGTTATGTGAATACGTGTCTTTATTTGTGTTGATGGATAAGCCCCTATATTAACGCGTATTTTGCTATTTGAATTTGTTATTAAATTTGTTACAACTACACGAGGTGGAAACTTTCAATTTAAATGATTTTTAGTATATAGGTAGAAGAGACTATTCTAAGGGCTACGTATTTTTTTATTCGTGCCCATTCTCAAGTTTAAGGGCAAAATAGGCGTTGAAGTTAACCCTGTAAAATTAGTTTTTTCCAAAATATCTCCATAACGGCTTATTATTTTACAATAATGAAAAAATACTAGACAGCGTGCTAGATAAGATTACGAACTACGAGATATCACATAGTTGGCAGTCAACGTGATAAAAACGGAATGATTTTTGAATTGAAACTTCGCGGTAGGGTAGTAAATTTGTTCGGAATATTGTTTTGAGGTAAGTCATGCAAAAAAAAATCGAGCCTTCAGGCAACGACAGAAAGAGAATAAACCAATAAAAAAATGAACTTCATCTCTAACCTACGAAGTTTCTCTTCTAACGCGCGGCGTTAAACGCACTCAATTATTTTTATATCTAACTTAGGGTTGGAGCTATAATCAATAATATGCTTTTTTAAAAGTTTTTTAAACCTATCTGCTCTATAATTAATCCAATCAACATGTTATTTATTATGTAGGAGAAGGGGGGGCAAAGTGGGCCTCCCAAAAAAATTCATAATTGATATTTTTCATTCTGTATTTTTATTTTTACAATTAATTATTAAATATTCAATAAATGGATGGTCCTTTTACCCCTTATTATATAAAAAATTTCAAAAAAAGTTGTCCCCATATTTTTCTGAAACATCGAAAATTTGAAGGGGCCCACTTTGCCCCTCCCTCCCTTATAAGTAGCAAATTAAAAAATAAAAGTTACCTCTTTTTCAATTTTTTTATATTCCCAATAATTGAGGGTGCAATGCTTAAGATGGGCTGTAAGTTTGGGGTTGAATTATAAAACAACATATCGGTTTTCACTGTTTGATAGCTCTTAAAAGCAACTATCATTCGATTTTTAAATCATTGGAAAATAATAAGCTGTTTTGAAGATATTTTGAAAAAATATTTTTTATTATGCATGCGGCGAAAGTGTAAACTTTACGCCCGCCATTTCGTAGAGAAAGTAGCTCCTTGTTCCAGCACGCAAATATTAGGTTCTGAACAGACTGCGTAGCGAATTTCCTAAATTTAAATTTTGATAATAAAATTTTCGTAATAAAAAATAGTATGTGCAATTCGTGCGGGAAGTTGTCAGTATGTGCAACTCGAGCAGCGAGCGCACTCACTTCGTTTTTGTTCTCAACTCCGCTCTCGTGACGCAATTGAGAACTCTCCGCACAAGTTGCACAATGCACTATTGCAGAATGAACGTCAACCCCCATTTTTTCTTAAACTTGAGAATGGATACGAATGAAAAATACCCATCCCTGGTCAACAATATCGCTCGCAATGTCAATGTACCAAAAATTATGAAAATCTGGAGTTTCCACCTCGTATAGTTTACTTCTTCGAACAAAACAAGTAATGTTTAAATATCATGTGGTTTTATTTATTGAAATTGGCTTGATAAGCTAGATGGAGACGCGAGACAGCTTTTTATCACATTAGTGGATTGTTAAAAATAATCGAATTAAAAGTGTGATTCTTAAAGAAGGCAGATATAAGTTTATTTGTACTTACGTGTTAATTTTTTAATACGATCCCGAAAACCGTCTATTTGATTGAAGATTTTGCCTTTAAACGTTGTATTTTTATCTTTCGCTGATACAGTACAGAAAATATCATCATTTAGTTTTTTATATAAATCATCAAACCGTTTATCATCATCAATTCTACATGCTGTATTCATTTTTTCTAAATAATATTTCAAAACTACTGACGGCGGACTAACGAAAGATAATGCTTTCAAGAAAACTTCCACACCTTTAAAATTCAATAATAAATGATCTAATCTAGAAAATAAATCAAATTAATTAGAGACACAATAAAATGTTAACAAACTAACTTTTCGATAAATTGTTGTACTTGTTGTCGCTTCGTATCATCTTCAAATTTGTAATGTTCCTTACTTAAACGATACGCATACATTATTGATTGTGGATAACGTTTTGCGATACGTTCAATAATTGTTGATACTAATTCGAAATTGTTTGTATCGATATTAATTAATAATTGTGGTATCCAAATTAGAAACATCCAATCGGGTATTGTTTGGATTTCATTTAAATAAATTGATCTTTGTTGAATTGTTAATGATTTCTCCATTATAATACATGGGAAATATTGACGTGCTTCTATTGATTCATATTGCATTGCTTTTAATAGATAAAATAGGAAATTATCAAAATTATTTGAATCTTTTGAAAAATGCATCAATTTTATAAAACAATCAATTAATAATTCTTGTGATTTTAAATTATAATTTGAATCATTCGTTTCCATACAATTCTTGAGATTGTCTTCAAAGTTGTTTAAATAATTTTGGAAATTCTCAACAATAATCTCATTAAAATTACCACAATCGATTTGTGGATTATTTAGATTTTTCGATAATAATTCAAGTTTATCGTCAATACTTGGATTTTTACCGATTTCAATTAAATTAACAAATAATTGTTGATGTGTTAACAATTTCAAATCATCATTACCAATATCCGATTGTAGAACTGTTTTCAATCGTTGTACATTCTCCAATAATACCGACTTCTTATCCGAATCTTCGAGTGTTGTCGATTTTAAATAATTGATACGACTCAATGATAATTGTAAACGTGGTAATTCGTTTTGTTTACCACACAATTGATGATATTTCTGAGCTAAATAACAATTTTTATGTCGTAAAGCTTCATCAATTAAATCAACAATTGACAATAATTGATAATTATTTAATTTCTCTCTAATCGATTCGTTTTGTATCTTTTTACTGATGAGATGTGTAAAGTATCGCCGATATAAAATTCTAGTTTCATTCAATAGAATCGTTGGTAATAATTCTTGATTTGTTTCATGCCAATACTTCAACAAATTCTCTAATTTCCCATCATCATCATCATCATTCGGATTGAGATTTTCATAAATATTTATAAATTTATTGATATCGATAATGTTGTGTAATTTTAAGATTTTATTAAAACGTAAATTGAAATAAATCGGATCTAATAATTGCCAATTATTTAGAAAATTATCGATATAATCATGTAATTGTTGTTTAGCTTTATCAATATCATCTTTATTAATCCATAATATGCATAATTCTTCAGTATAATGTTTTTGGATAAATTTCGATTTTTCAGTACTTAAATTTTGTTTTAATTTCGTGAAAAATTTGTTGCATTCTTCTTGATTTAATTGTTGTAACAAAATCGTTTTCAGTTTACCATTAATATACCATGGTAATAATTTCTGTTGATTCCAATCATTATCGAATAGATTTAACCATAATTTATTATCATTATCATTATTATGTGGATCATTAACGAAATGTTCTATGGTTTTTGTTAATCGATTCCATTCACTTAAATGTGCAAAACATTTAAAATATGATTCATAATAGAAATCTTTTCTTTCTACAGTTTCATTATCATCATGTATTAATGTCTTATAAATATTTTGTGCTTTAGACCAATCTTTTTCAGATTCATATTTTAATGCGGTTGTTACAGCATCAGAACAACGGATTTTCTCTAAAAATATCGCTTTAACAACATCCCACTCTTCAATTGATTTATACAATCTGAAATAATAATTATTCAATAAAATTTTAAATTGACTCGATTGATTACTGACAAGATTAAACAGTGGCATTCAAATAGTCAACAAAATTTTTGCCTTAGTTAACGATTTTGCTTTTTGAATGTTCCACAATGATTCATACATTTGTGCAAAAAAAATGTTTTTCTTTTATGGTAATTATCGGTAGTTATGAGCTATAACGAATATATAAAAAATAATTCTCTAATCGAGTGGTTCCCAATTTCCGGTCTGTCGATCAAGTGGTACCGGTGCACTCAAGGAGCATTAAATGATATCCATTTTTATGGTATACTTCTCTGGAGCTTGTGCCACTTTCCACGAACAATTCAAATTACAAATGATAAATTATATGAACTTAATGTTTGAAAAGTTTCTAACATTTATATGTTTACTTAAGGGGGTTCTCTGGTTTAACAGATTCAAAAAATCGAATTTGTTTTTTTTTGCATAAATTGTTTCCTTAATGTGTCTAGAATGTGGAAGTAAAGTGATTTTTCGATATTCGAAGCCATTAAAAAGATACAGCAGTTAGAAGGGATAGGTGTTCGGAGCGTTGAGCGGAGCGCTTGAAACTTTAAACGCGTTTTTCTCAAAACCATGTTTTTCAAATTTTCCCCCATCATATCTCAAAAACGGCTTGGCCGATTTACTTCAAATTTATAGGGTCTACTCAGTACATATAGACGCATCGAATGGACTATTATCATCCCAAAATTTTGACAATTTCTATTTTTTTTGTTTCAAAAACTTGACAAAAAATACATGAAATTCGAGCTTTTTTGTTCCGAAGTCTGTCAAACATCCAATTTTCAAATTTTTTTTTTGATCGTAGTCCACTCGATGAATTTAGGTATACAGATTAAAGCCCCGCTGGATTTTTTTGTTTCGGATAAGCCTATCAGCTGATATCATGGAGGAAGTGGGCGTTCATTTTTTTGAGGCGGGTGTCTTCAGACCACTATAACTTTAATTCTACTAAATATTTTTAGCTAAAAATTCAACTGTATATTCTTGAAATACGTATAAATAACTGGTAAAAAGTTCAAAATTCTATCTCTTCATTGGTCTTTACAAAAAAATCCCAAAGATTGCTCAAAAATCAGGATGTCAAACCAGAGGACCCCCTTAAAACAAAAACAATATTGTATTGTGACTAGGGAAAAGATACTAATTGTGACCTTACTCTTCAGAATTTTATATTTCTTTGGCGATTCTAAAATCCTTTTTGAATCAATTTTCAGTTTAATGCAATATTCCTTTTGTAAGTTTTTTTTAATGCCTAGAAAACGTAAAAGTAATCTCAGTTCGATTACAAGAGCGGCTAAAAAAATTAAACGCTTATCAGAAAGTTCAGTTGAACACGCGAAACGATTAGAAAATAATAGAAAACGCTATGCAACTGTACGAAAAAATAAAATTTACGAGCAGCGAGAAAATCGTCAAAACTATGAAGCTTTAAGAATTCCACATCATCGAAAAAATGAATCACTCGAAAAACATCAGGTAATTAAAGATCGTCAACGTCATTCTGTATCACGCATGAATTAAACTACCGAAGAGCGTATACGACGATTGACCAAAGATCGTAACCAACACATATTGGCACGTTCTATGGAATCTGATGAGCATCGAATTGAACGATTAGCTTGTGATCGTGAATATCGTAGAGTTATCAGAGAATTGGAAACTTCTGAAATGCGCCAAGAAAGGCTACTTATTGATGCCCAACAGCATTATTTAAGAAGAGAATTAGAGACTGAACAAGTATATGAACAACGTTTGGCTCTTGATCGAAACAGACAAAAGGAGAGACGGACTATCCATAAGAAAGATAAATAGTGGCTTTTCAAGTAATCATCTTGTTGATTATGAGCAAGAATCTTATATTTGCTCCGATTGTGAAGTCCTCATGATTAAAGAAGACAAATTCATTATAAATTAAAATAATAACAACTTACTCTGCTAATTTAATCCAATGATTATTTACAGGATCAATCACAGAATCACGACTTTTCTTTGATGTAGTCGTTTCCATATAATCATCATTATTATTTAAATATTCTTCTAATATTAAACAACCCATTGTTATTAAACCACTAGCTTCACAAATTTTCGTTAATAAATTAACATCAAATCGTAAACAACATTTACTTGATAGAATCAATTCGAATAATGTACGAAATAGATTTGTATTATATTCTGAAGAATTTTGGAAAATCTTTGTTATACCATTAGAGATATCTTTAAGAAATACTTCGGAATCTTTATTGACATGCAAAATTTGTTTAAATAATGAAATATAGAAGATTTTCGATATATCATAATCATGCTAAAAACAAATTCATTAAAAAAAAATTAATTGATAAATAACTATATAGAGCAATTTTTACCACAATTAGTTCCAATAAAGGTATGATAATCTCAGAAAATTTAATCTGTATATCCGGAAAGTCACCTTTTCGATAATTACGCAATACATCAACTTGATTCTCTTTTTGTTTAATGCGTTCTTGTCGTTGTTGTCCGAATTCTACAGCTTTCCTCAAATATTGATCACGATAATTTCGACTAATTTTCGATGGATTATCCAAGAATCGTTTAATCTGTATTCGATTCGGATCGATTATTACATTTGAAGAATTCGTCTCGTCACTATTATCAATTATTGATTTATTTTCAATAAATGTGGATGGTGTTGGTTCGAATTCGAATACTTGTTGTGTTTGTCGTAATTTATTGTAATTCTGCGAACCGATAATCGATTGACTTTGTAAACTATTAACAAACATTGGTGTAAATGTTGAATGTCGTGTACGTAGATCGTTCTCTAAAATTTGTTGTTGAAAATCACACTTCTCTAATGGATGATCGAATAATAATTTATCATTATTCTTTAATAAAATCAATAATAAATGCGATGCAATTCCAAGAAAATCCTCCTCAATTTCTGGTAAATATAGTTGTTTTAATAAATACGTGAATCTTGTTGTTATATGGTCCGGTAAATTAGCTTGAATCTCCCAAAATTGATAGATCTTCAATCGTAGATCTTTCTCAGTTTCTGTTAATCCATTAATCAAAATCGGTTGAATTATTGTATGGATTTCATCATTGATTTGTTTGGTTTTTAAACAAATTAAAATATCGTACATACGGCTACGACAACGTACATCACTATTATTAGAATTCTTACAAATAACTTGAATAATTCGAATAAATTGTTTTTCCAATAATAATAATACATCTAATGTGTTACAGATTAGTTCTAATGTAAGATATTGGATTTCTTTATTATCATTTTCTAAATAATCCCACCAATCTATTGTTGAAAATTCACTGATTTGTCCTAGAATCTCGGTACGTTTTAGTATGATTTTAAAAAATCCAATTTTCGATTCAATTGGTACGGTATTTAATTTATTTAATAAACGTATCATATTGTATTCATCGATTACACCAGAATAGTGGCCTACTATCAATTCTAAACATGTCGAATATTTATCTAATTTCTTTGATTTATCGATTTTTTGTAATAAAATATGTGTATTCTTCAATACTATCTCTAATCGTTCTTTATCATTGTTATTATTTAAATAATTCAATAATAAACCGATCGTTTCAGCAGCTGCTTGATAATCAGGTTTATTATAATTATTTGAACAGAATTTAAATAATTTCATACAGAATTCTTTGAAATTATCATGCCATGGTTCGATTTGATTTGCTATTAATATTGCTGATAGATGTATACCAGTATTATTAGTAAATTTGTTTAATAATAAAGTGTATGGTAATGTTTTAATTGATCCACTCCATGATTCGATAATTGTACGAAATAATTCTAAATGATATTTGAAAATATTACGTTGTTCATTGTTGATATTTACAATTAGAAATTCTATTAGATCTGATAAGAGATTTAATTCGTTTTCGGTTGTTAATTGGATGTCTGTTGAAAATGTTGCCAGTAATACAATCTGAAATTAAAAAAATTATAATCATAGAGTAAATATATCTATAATCTTTGATAATAATAATTAATCTTAAACCAAGAGGTATTTGATTGTTGATGAATCCGAAAAATTCGGTTTAAGTTGGTTCTCCGAGACGTGTTTCTAACAGTGCTTATGATATATCTTTGAATTAAAATAGAAGATTAAACTTTGATTGATTTAATTCAACTTTATTTGAAATTACCTAGAAAGAGAAATTGGAAAATTGGTGGATGCGCCGGAATAGTGCACAACTATTAAATTTACTTTACATATTCTCGTGGAGAAAATACTAAAAATTCAAAATTTAAATATGAATCGAATTAATAAACAATTGATTAAATATCGTGTTGATTTATAATATCGTGTTGTAAAGGTATTCCTATAATTTAGAATGTTTCAGTTAGAGCCGGTTCAAGTTCTGGCGATCCAAGCACAATTATAAAAATAATTGGAAAAAAGTTAATAATTATCCATCAATACTATTAACAAAGTGCTACACATATAAACAAGTATAAGATGCTCTAAAAAGAGAACTCAGGCGGGTTCTGGCTTCAGTTATTTTATGGATGTTGAACTTTTCGTAAATGTCTGTAAAAATTGTTAATTTAACTGTTATAAAGACTTTCCTGATCGTTTTGATTATTTTTCTTTCGAATTTTACAAAATCTTGGCTTTCTCAACATAAAAATTATTGCTTCTAAAGTTTTTTTTCTCTATCACAAATTCCCTGAATTTGAAATGCTTTTGTTCCTAATTCGATTTCAATTCAAAACAAAAGTACATTCTTCAGTAAATTGGCGCTTAATTATAGTAGAAACTATCAGAAAAGAGCAAATAGAAGACAAGTATTGATATTTGTGCAAAAAGTCTATTATTTTTCTAGATAACAAGTTATCAATAGAAGCATGTCAAAATCGGTTCTATAATACAAAAAAAGGGATCTGTTATTAACGTGTAATAATGTTAACATCGCAATTGTTTGAAAATTATGAACCACAAGAAAACTGCTGGAATAAAGACAATCGCTTTTCTTGTGTTAATTCATAAAGTTTTCTAGTCATTTTTTTTTTTGAAAATTGAAAACAATCCTCAACTATCTAGAATTTGCTACTTCTCTTTAAACTTGAAAATAACTGCAGAATAGAAGGCATTTAGTAAAGAGGTGTGCTACTGATAGGATTAACAATTATTTTGTTAAAACTTCCGTTCTAAGCATTAGAAACAAGTCTTTCCAACCAACAAATGTTAAATTAATCCCTTGCCTGCCGCGGGCGCCTGGCTAAGTCGATGCGTTAACTGCCCATGGCGTATATATACGCTTGTCCGAAGTACGGTTCTTTGCAATGCGCCACTATTTTTTTCTTTTTTGTAAAAATAAACAGTTTTAGATTGAAAAGAGTGCCTCTTTTTTCCTCACCCCCAATACACCCTATAACTATGCGCGCCTGTGTGAAAACCGGTGCCACTAGGAATCGAATCTCGTAAGTTTTCCCCGGAAGTTAAGGGGTTAAGTCTATAACTATTATTGATAAAATGATAAGATTAATACTTACAGCATCTGATACGAAATAGTTGATATTGCCACCTGCACATTTATCAACAATAAACTTCAATATCGGTTCTATTAAATGTTGAAAATGATTCTTATCAATTTTATGTTTGATATTATGTAGAACTTTTATCCAAAATATTTTAATATTTGTATGGATTTTTGGATCAAGTAATAGATTACGTATCATTATCACCCAAAATGGTATTTCTTCATTATTCTTATCATTATCATCGTTAATAATTTGTTTATCAATTAAATGTTGAATTAAACCACAAACATTTCCCATACATTCATGATTATTGATTTCAACATTCTCTAATTCAACTTCAGTCAAATCTTCCCTGTTATTATCAACATTATTACCATCAATTCGTAGATGTGTATAAGATAGATCATATTTCGTGATATCTTCACTTAATGTATTATTTAAAAATCGTTGTGTTTGTAGATATTTTATCGTATTTTGATTGATATTATTTTGTCGTTTTTCTCGCTTTATTTCGTCTCTTATATTAATTAAGATTTTACGTGATTGTGGTAATTCTTTAAACATATTATTAAAACAATAATTCTGTTTTAAATCAATCAAATTCGTCCATAAGATGTCTTCATTGTTCACTTGACGATTAAACAATTTCTCATAGAATTTGATATCTTTAAATGAATTACAAATAATCGATATCGAACAATTATAACTATAACAACGATATAAACGTACAAATTCTTGATTAAAATCATTTAAGCCTTCTTTAATTGTTATGAATGACAATGATAGACATTTCTTTAATAATTGTTTATTTGTGAGATCTTTTGAAATTATTGATTTTTCATCATTATTCTCTAATGGAATTCGTGAAAATAGTATTTCAATTAATTTAAATTGTTGGATTTTCAACAATAAATCATACAAGTCTTTCGGTTTACAATCCAAAATCTCGAAAATTTTGTCGATATTTTCGATAAAAAATTCTTGAAAGATTTCTAAATTACATTTTTGAAATATCCGATCGATTACTGATATTAATTTATAAAGTTGTAATGTCTCATAACTACGATCATTTGATATTTCTATTAATTTATTTAAACAATTCATTTGTAATTGATTTGAATTATTGTTAATTATAAATTTATTGAAATTTTCAATAATTTCATCACTTTTATCATTCGATTTTAAATAAAGTCTTATGAGAAATTCGAAAAATTCTACACTTTTTGTTTTTGGTAGAATTAATAGTAACTTATCAAAAATTGTCGGTGTTATTGTATTGAAATTATTGATTATTAGTCCATTCAATAATTCCCTAAAATTAAAGAAATTACAATCGAATTTATTTCTATTAAAAAAAAACAGAAGTTACGTAAGTCACGTGGTGTTAGTTTAGTAAAGTTCTACAGTGAACTACAGTACAAATAAGTATTCTATAACACGGTAAACAGGCGCTTAAAAATTAATAAAAATTAATGTAAATAGAGCCTTAGATTGGTATTATTAGAAGACTTGTTATATTTATAATCTTGATAATGATAATAATAAGTTTCCTATCGTGTTACGCGAACCTTTTCGTTTGTATAATAACGTGTTGTAAAAGGTACTCCTGTGATTTAGTATCTATTTCAGTTAGAGCCGGTTCAAGTTGTTCTGGTAGTCCAGGCACACTTATTTACGCTCTGATAATTCAGTTTGAGAGGACAAAGTCCAAACTTTTAACCGTAAGACACTGTAAGCGTAAAATAATAAGACATCACGTGACTTACGTGTATACAGTTTCTACAGGAACTTACCTCAATTGTTTGTGTGGCTGATCACCGTCCATATTAACAACAATTAAATCGATTATTATAATTTTCTGTTCAATTTCCAATTCATCATTTGTTATTAATAATTTAATTAAATAATTAATCAAACCATCATTAGATGATTTTGATAAATTCAATAATAATCGAATAAAATCGATAGTTTTATCGAAACGTTCCAATAAATTTAAATAATTCTCAAAAAACTTCCAATTCTGCAACAATTCGGTTAAAACAACCATTTTCAATGATTCATCGATATTCTCTAATAAGAGATAATTAATAAATTGTTGAATTAAATCAATTGTTAATTCCATATTATTGTGATTTAAACAGAATTTTAGAAATATATCAAATTTCTTTGAAATTCGTTCCATTACAACATCACGAAACAAATCAATTATAAATAAACCAAAAGGAATCGATTCAAGGTGTTGTGATTGTTGCACTTGATACGGTTTATATAGATAATCAATAAAAATTTCAATTTGTTCTGGATAATTTAGAGCAAATTCGATAATCATCGAACAATGCTTTAATGTTGTATCTTGTAAATGATCGATGTAAATCATGAAATTTTCTGATCTCTTCAAAAATTTCTTCATAACAACATCAATATTACGTTGTGATAACGTTTTGATTTCATCAAAATTCAATAATTGTAAATATAATAAACCTTTAATCAGATTACGTTGTTTCAAAGAAACGTTTCGTTTCAAATCGAATACTAAATAATCCATTGTTTTAATGTAATCGTTTAGAATTGAAAATAATTCGTTTTGTTGTTGTGTTGTTAGTTGTAAAAGTATATTTTTTAATAATTCCATAATGTTGCAATTGATTTTTGTTGAATTGCGCGTTAAAGACAGTACTTCTGGTTCAAATATTAACGTTTTTACCATTTTGAACATTTGTAAATTCCACAATTGTGCACAATTTAATTGCAATATTTGTTGTATTATTTTTATTTTTAAATAATCGAATTCTTGTTGATGGAACGGTGTAATAATCCAGTCGTTTTGTTCGATGGAATTCAACATGTTTTTAAACGAAAATAACGCAATTTTCTCTAAAAAACAACCGATACTTTGCCATAGAATCTGATTGGTATTGTTGAAATCCCCATAGAGTTTCCCGATGAAAATCCAACCATCTAAAGTACACAGTAACGATTGTAGCCATTTTAATATATTTCCAATTTCAAATTTTAAATCATTAATTGTCGGATAATTCATTATAAAATTGGCATACGTTTGATGAAGTAATTGTTGTGGATTTATTTCAAGATTTATATCGAGAAAATTTTTGAAATTGTTGAAATTTTCCGTTTTTGGTGTAATTTCACAAAATAATTCCATCGATTTTTGACGACAAATCCAATTGATATTTCCAGTGTATTTTAATAATTCCAAACAAATCTCTGTTAAATTCTGAAATAAATCTGGTCGCTCAACGAGTACACGTTCCAGATGTTGTAAACTTTGTTCGATTTGATTAATTACATCATCATTATTGTAATTGTTATGAATTAACGATAAACTATTAATGAAAATAAATAAATATTCTTGCCAATATTGTTGAATTAATTTTTCTTCTTCACGTATCAATCGATAGATATTGTTGAAAATTAGTGCAGCACCACGTTTCTTTGATTGATCCGGATGTGTACTGAAATAACGTATTTTCCATAAGAGTTTCTCAAAAATCGTCGGATTATTTATTAGATTTTTCATTGATGATTGTTTAATTGTCCAATGGATCAATTCGTTTATACATCGTCCAGAGAAATCACGTAATCTTGAATCATTTGGATGTGTTATGCCGTCCTATTCGAGAGAAAAAAAAATTAAATTAATTATTTAATTTAATTCAAATTTATAATTTCTTACGATTATTGTATCAATTAGAATGTTTGTATGTTCGGTATTTAATTGTTTCTTGTTTGTATACCAATGGGTCAATTGTAAACATAATGGTTCATATAATTGTCGTACCAACAAATCGTAATCACAACCTAATTGTAGAATTGTTGAACAAATTGATTTGAATAAATCGTTTAAATCATCCAAATTACTATAAGTCATCTGGCGGGCTAGAAAATACAATTAACAATCAAGATATTCCTTTTATAACACGGTACTCTTGTTAAAATTAGTTTTCAATCATAAACTTAAGGGGCGGCACAAAATAGCAGTATTTGTAAGTAACAAGAAAATGGTCATCTCTATTTGCCACCACTGTAATTTTCTGTTTTGTAATAACTCTCAGGATCTTATAGCACGGCGTCAATATAACGCTATAATAATAGTCGTGTTATACGAGTGGTGACTACATTAGATAAAAAATTTCCTAAAGGCTCACATTCGAACAACACGGTTTAATGTTGAAAATAATGCAAATTCTTCATTTTTGCCCTCTTATGAGAAAAATTCGTGTTGTAAGAATGTCGAATGTATAATTTCTTGTCGTATCATTCGTGTTTTAAAGGACTGATCAATTGAAGCAATGTTCTCTAGAATATTCGATTTCAATGTTAATCATGTAGGGTATCAAGTGATAATTGAAAAAAATAACTACTTTCTTTAATTACAACTTGCACAGTAAATTGGGAAATTTTTAATTTTGATCAACGGTAAAAAGATTCAAGTATACAGTGAAATAGTTAACTGTCACATTTTGTATAAGATCTGTAATAATGCTCGAAATGCACAGTAAAATGAAGTAAATATTAGAGGCAGGGTTCGGAAAAGTACATGTAAAAAATATTTACTACATAAACTACGTCTACGCGTAGTTTTTGATGTAGTAAATGTAGTTTACGTAGATTATGTAGTAAATACTGTCTAATATCAAATTTCTAATATATAATTGAACACAGAGCCTGCTTTAGCAGCTCTGAAGCCCGGGGCAACATTTCGCTTGGGCTCTAAATAAAATGCAAACAACCATTAACTGCCTTATCTGTTAAATATTTATGTATAAAATGTATTTTTTCAATACTTGCTGTTAAAGTCCTACTTTATCGACTAAAAACTTGATGGTAAAGTAGCACTTTACCCACCTCAATGGTAAAGTGTTTACTTTACCCACCTCAACGGTAAAGTGTTTACTTTACCGTTGAGTAAACACTTTACCATCGAGCAACTTGATAGCAACACCATAGCAACCAACAGCAAATAAACAAAAACAATTGCTAGTTGTGGGCAATATCTTTAGTGTTACGCAATGGAATTAGATGAAATTTATATGAATCATGCAGCACAATATTTTGAAAATCTGGATGTATCCGTTTTTGAAAATTTTTACCCGTTATCGAGAACATTGAAGAAAAGTTTCACTGCAAACTATTTCCTGTTTTTCACTTACTATTCATGAATAAAAGTCTATTTTGAAAAATGGCAGTCAACTCAAATGAAACAGAGAATGAAGATATCAAGCTTTAATATATTAATTCTTGCTCTGAATTACAAAAAAAAACGATCCGCGTAGTAAATATGTAGTAAATACGTAGTTTTTTATGAATTTTCTACACGTAGTAAATGAAAAAACTACGCGTATTTTATACCGTAAATTACGTCGACATTTACTACTTCCGAACCCTGATTAGAGGTGAAACAGTGAGCTGGGACACTCTGCATAAAGAAAAACTATGTGTTCGTCCGTAGCCGACGTCAAATAACTAGCCGTGCTGAGAAAAAGGCAACGTCGCACTTCTCTCTGTTAGCGGACCGGCCGGTCTGATCGAGGGCATTTCTTGCTACAAATTGGCAATGTTTATGAAGTGATTATTGACATTTTTATTTGGAATTTGATGTTTTCCCTAATGATGATGATAAACTGCCATGCCTTTGAGATTTCTAAAGAGACTAATATTAAAAGTTCAATACGTACGTAGACAATTTAAAATAATTTTGATTGCTAGAATCAGAATTGCCGAAATTTGGAATGATGAAGATAATGATTGTAAATATCTTTTATGAGGTAACTTTAAAAAAGTTCGAATTAACTCGTAGCATGAAGGTGATTGAGAATATAAAATAAAGGCCATAATTACTGTAGAAGAAGAAGTCTTAGGTTTGAAATTTCTAATTTGTCGTAACTGATCAACAATGATTTCTAACTGTTTTATTTGTTCAAAATTTTGTTCTATGGCTTGTTCTTGAGGTGACGTTAATGAATTTAACCCCCTTTTTAACAAATGTAGAACTGGTGGAGAAACCAAATCATATGAATCTTTGTAACGAGACCACCTAGAAATTTTAAGATGAAAAGGCAAAACCCATTTTAAATCAATGGGAGTTAGTTTTTCTGTTTTGATAAAGACACTTACTTGAAGACTGTTACAAATATGTATTGATGAATTTATAGTCAATGATTCACTATAATCTAATGTAAAAAAATAAATTCCATTATCAACGATTTTAAATTCCCATCCAGATAAATTTAATTTGGTTGAAAAACTATTTATTAAATCATCAAAGTTTTCTATTACATCTGACCTCATAAAAGCTTCGATATCCTCATTTTGTCTTTGTAAAATAGATTCCCGTCTGGATTCTGGATCACTTCTTACAGTAGTTGCTACTTTTAATAAATATGAGGGTAAATTTGGAAAAATACTGGGAACAGCTGAGTCTTTCAACCGCGGTCGGTTTAGAGGAAGATGTTTAATGGTCCCATCTGGTTGTAAATAGTTGTCAGACAATATTATGCCGTTACTATTGAAATGTAATTGGCAAACTACACTTGAAGACGAAGGTGTAAAATTTTTCCGTGGGATTGCTTTCAACCATGCTTGCTTTCGTTTTTCGTTTTTGGGAAATTTATAAACACTTATACCGCGATGATTTTGTGTTTTTTTTAAAGCCGAATCATAATTACTCTTTCAGCCAGTAACGTAACATCTACTTCTCGACAAATTTTGAGGTTATGTATTCGAAACTGAAATAAATGAGTTTACGCTTTTATTATAGCTTACTGGGTGAATTCCTTCCAACAACACGTTACACAACCTTTAAACACCTTCATCAGTTAAATTTGGTATAAAAATAACGCAATTTCTAATAAATAAAGCCAAAGAAAAACCGCGAAGAAACGTACTGTTTACATTGAAAAACAATTGAAACCGGTCCGCTTGCATTGTTGCCAGATTTCTCTCAGCACGGCTAGTATTTTACGTCGGCTACGGTTCGTCAGTGTGCAATGTCTTTTTTATTGTGCAAACTGTTCTTTCCTTTACTGTACCTTTATTTGTGTCATTTGTTTTTTTATGTGCAATTTTATGAAGCATTTATTTAACATTAATGAACATTCTTTTAAATCTTTTATTGTTTAACCCTTTGCACTCGGTTGTCCCCTCTGAGGGGACAACGTAAGTCTAGCATATCACTCGGTTGTCCCCTCTGGGGGGACATGAAAGTTTATTAGCGATTACAGACAATGAACTTATTCCACCGCAATTTTTTAAGAAACACGTGTTCTCCTGTAGTTTTCTATTAAAATAGCACAAAAAAACAAATCGGAATATGATAAAATTAACAAGATGCATGATAAATAAATCAACCGTTTTACACGTCAAAAAAGAACGTGCGAAGTGCGTTCACGACGGGGTATACGCATATATGCACTAGCCGATGCAAAAACTGGATATTTATTTTCAATTCTTCCTTATTTTGGCAGCATAACATCCGATAGCATTTCCCGGCCAGATCTTCCTGTAAGCACGAGAATTCCATTGCATTTATATAAAAAGTTGATAGACAAGGTTCCTGATGCACAAGGATACCATGTAATCAATCTCCAGAACGTTACGTGGTGGAAATATTATATCAATTGATAAGCCTCAAATTTCATTACAATTCCTTACTTGGTTCTAAAATTATACTGTATAATATCCCGTTTCCAGGGTGTACGTTTTCGTGAAAAAGTGGCGTCGAGTTGCTGGTAGGTAACGTCCGAAACGGTGCCGAGTGCAAAGGGTTAAATAAAGACCAAAAACTTTCAGATTGCATAAATGAAGAGCAATAAATCTGGAAGTGCACAGTAAAATGGGAAAATTGCACAATATAAAAACACATAATAAAACAATTCGAAATGCATTAAAAATACTTACAAGTTCCGAGAAAAACCATAATTGTTGAATGTAATAATTCACATGCAGCAAATCGTATTTTACTATCACTACAATTTAATGATAAATGAATCAATCTCGGTATAAATTGATCTAAATAAATATCCAAACAATAATCATCATGTGGTAATGATAACTTTAAATATTGTTGTTTATTCCAATTTGTTAATTCTTGATTATTATTACTATTTAATACATATTCTTTTAATAATTTTCCATTTTGTTGTCCCAGAAATTTCAAAATCATCCTTTGTAATTTCAATAAATCCGCTTCTAATTCTATTGAAATCCGTTGTTTACCCAAACGTTTCTTGGTTTTACGTCTCTTTTTAATAATAGAAACTTGATTGAAATTACTCAAAGATTTACTTTGTAGAAACGTATCAAGTATTGGTAAGATTTTAATTAGAAATAGTTCCATTTTATTAAAATCTATTAAATTTTGCCAGATTTCCAATTTTTCAATTGCCAATACCATTAACGATATATTTATACGACCAATATTGAAAATTTGTTTAAATACAGTCTCATAATCATTTAAAAATTTTGTTACAATAACAATCGGATATTCTAATAGAACATTTAAACAAGATATCAATAAATCATCTTTGAATTGTTGGATTTTCTCCAATAAAACATTAAAGAATTGCAACAAAGACTCGTAACAAATCTTCAAATCTTCTAATGAATCTAATGAATCATTAAATTTATTTAAACGATTTGAAATCTTCAAAATAAATGTTAATAATTTATAGAAACCGCTCATGAATGGATTTTGATTACATTTACTAATCAAGCGATTAATTATTTTAAAAATACACAAATCTAATGATTTTGGATCGATTTCATTGAAGATATCTTCATAGAAATCAACTAAATTCAATAAAATCGCAAAATCGTTGATTTTCATTAATTGCTTATTCGATTCTAGATCAGTTAATGGTAGATCTGTTGTTTTATCAATTAAAGTTAGATTCAATTTCTCGATAGCAATTAATAATGTTTTTAATAGATGATCAATAATTATTGTTAGAATTTGTTGGCGATCGTGTAGTTTAACACCGAATTTATCTAAATTTGTTCGTGCAGTAGAACGTAGAACACCTTTCCAGAAAGGCATGAATTTCTTTAAAGTTACACTATTATTATCGTCCATAATTTCGTATTGATGTTGTTGTGAACATGTCCACAATACGCTCTGATAGATGATGTTATGGATAAAATTCTGATTTCTTTTGAAATAATTCAAACAAATTATCACAGAATCAATAGCTTGATTGTGATGGATTATTGGTAGATTTGGAAATAATCTAATTAATATCAAAATACCATTTTGTAGACAAAATATTTGATTATTTGTAATTTTTGTTGATTGTCCAAAACTGGTAATTGTACACAAATAATCAGGTAAATACTCCAAATCATCATTATTAATATTCGGATTTAACACAAATGTATCTTCAAAATCACGTAGAATTACTCTAGTTAAATCCGACCATTGTTCTGGTAATTGTTTAGAGAATTTATTTGAAAATAAATATAAACCTTGCAGAATGGATTTCTTTTCGTAAACGTTTGAATTGTTCAAATTATTCTTGAAATATTCGTAAAAATACAATAAAATCTCATCATTATTATGATTCGATAATTCACGATATAATTGTAAAATTGTTTTATAACCAACTTTAGATTCTTCTTTATTTAATTGAAGCCATTCTAAGAGTTTTTCATGCCAATCTTTATAAGTATTTATCAAAAAGTTTATGAACAATTCAATATTTTCACCGAAAAACGTTAGAGCAGCTGGAATTTTTGTAACAAGTTCGAATTAATTTAGAATTATTAACGGTCAAATCCGTGACTAATTGTTCAGATTTGTCATAAATCTATAATTTCATCTAAATCTTTGGATTGGAAAAGAATAGTGACTTTAATTGAATGTTCAAGTCTAAATCCAACAACAATGATCGCAGTTTAGTCACGAACCTGATCTTTTAATTACTTTAAATTACCTCGATTATGTACTTTCGTGCGTTCATTCAACTCCAAAAAGTTTCCAATGAAATCGAATAATTGTGCAAGAAATTTTGGATTATTGACGATTAATTTGAAAGATTGGCAGTAAGCGGTGAGACCTTCAAAGACACCAGTTATGATTTTATTTGATTTATCATGTAGCACCATTTGTTTTTCCAAATCTATTAAAAAGATTCGTTGTAACGTATCAGTGTCTTCAACAAGATATTGGAAATTCTTTGCAAACACTCCCAGAGTTGACAGGATTTTACCTTGCACTAAAAATTGAAACTGTTTCAAAGGGGAAAAATACATTTATACAGGTTGTTGGGTTTAAAGTGGATAGAAATAAAGTTAAGGCTCAGCTATTTGAAGATGAAACTCAATTTACTAATAATTATATTAATAGGTAGCTGTGAATGCTTTTTAGGTATTAACCACCTCTAACCCGAACACCCTGTATAATAGAGCAATAGCATGTCTTACCTGAATCACTCTGTTTACATTTCAAGCTTTCAAGAAAATTCTTGAATAATTGTTGATAATGTTCGACGTTCTCGATGGAATGGATCCTCTCAAAACTCAAACTAAGAACATCATAGGCTCGACAATTTTCATTAGCTTGTGTTATTGTACAATTTATAACTTTTAAACAAATCGTATTGATAGTAATAACGTATTTTTCTAATTTATAATTGAAATTATTGATAAATTTATAAAGTATTTCCAATACAATTTTTACACATTCTTTAAATTGTTTTCGACTTTTTATATTGTCGATTAATGTTAATAAACCATCATTTTCATCAAATAAATATATAAAATACTGATTTAATGTTGATAGATTCTGTTCGGTCTCCAAATCCGTATCGAAACATTTCAATAACTGTCGACAATTTGCCGGTTCATTATTTCGTGAATATTCAATTAATTGATAACAAAATTGACTCGGTTCTATATCCATTTTTCACACTTTCACACACATTTATTAATTATTATTAATGTTAATTCTTAACTGATATTTAACAAGTTTAAACTAATTTCGACTTGATTTTTTTTTTGACATTTGACAGAAATATCGGCTGAAATAAACAATTCTGGCCACCCGAACGTCATCGAATATCGACCAATTAAATTCGCCGAAATAACCGGGAAGTTCAAATTTTGTGATATTTAGTCGTTTTCCACCTAACATAAAGAGGGCGCTCCATCATGTCCCTGTGTAACGGTAGCAATACAAACGTTAAAACAACAAAAATCCCTATATTCTAGCATGCATAGAATTCCACATTACGCACTAGAGGGCGCTTCATACTATTCAGGATGACCAATCTTTACATAATTGCAACCAACATAAAATTTAGTTCGTTTAATTAGTGAAAGAGGTCACTGTTTTGGCGGGATATTTAAAATTTTAAAAATATGTCATGACAGCGGTCTCTCCTTCATCTTCATTAATATTTATGCATTCTAATAGCAACAAAGACATAATGTTTTATTTAATAATTGTAAAAATCAATTGTCATTGTTTTTTTTATATAATAAATAAAAAATAGAATCGAAAAGCTGAAAAAAAATGAGTTTCTCTTTCATTCTGCTTTAATAAGAGTAAACAAACAATAAAAATACATCGTAAAAGTAACTTATTGTGAATTTGTGCTGTGAAATTGTTTATAACATAATTCTATCTTAATTTGATTAACTTGCATATTTATTACCTAGATTTTATTGACTTTCTCATGATTATTGTTTGAATTCAAAATAGACAAAAAAGTATTCGTAATTATGTTTTTCTTAAATTAAAGAAATGCGAATAATGTATAAAGTTTAATAAATAATCTATTGCAAAATTAACATTATTACACGCAAATATTGGTATTTATTTCAAGTGAATATTGATAAAAAATAAATAAATAAATTATTGACCTGTTCTTGATTCTGCTTTTCATAACAAATTGTAAAAAATTCAAAGAATTTTGCAATTGTTCTACCAATTAAATTCACAGTTTATCACTTTTCTTTCGTCCAGACAACTGAGTAACGGATTCTTTTCATGTTTTCATTAGAATTAATTAATTAACATTGTATAATTTATTTCTAAGTATATACAAGTTATATAATTGAGATTATTTTGAATAGGTTTATTAATAATGAATTGGTGCGAAACTTTGCAGAAATTTTATGAAAATTCTTTTTCCCTCCATGATTTATACTGTGTCTAATTAACGTTAATCGACTTGACTGCTTTTTTTTCTTGTTTTACTCAAGTCTTCAGGTTGTTCTGTTCACAGTTGACGTAATATACACGCTTTAGAAGATGCATAGTGGAATCTTTAGCAACTATACAGTTGAGGCGAATGAAATAGGCACATACCGAATTCTACTGATACCATTTACACTAATTCTAGTTGCTTTGCACTTCACTGTTTCTTATTATGCTATTTATAGTTTTGTTCAGGGCCGGAGTAGATCTCATTATAACGCAATTGCCAGTCCGCTTCAGGTCTTGCCTCTATCCATAGATAGCCAAAGTGTTTTCCAGAACTACTGGTAACTTTGTTGTCAATAAGCAAAACTTATAAAAACTATTTGTCGCTTTGGTCAAACAAAAAGAACATACGTTTAGATGATGCTTAATGAAAACAGGGCCGGCCGCAAGGGTAGTGCAGAAGGCGCAGTGCATATTACAAATTATTCTTTTTGTATTTTGTCTAACTTTTTATGGAAGGTTTCTTGAGTTTCTTATCTTAAAGGATGCCAAAGTATCATTTGCACCCGAGCCCCTTTGTAGCGACGGGCGGCCCTGATTCCTGTAATCTCAAAATCGACTCTTCAATTTTGTGGGCTTTGCATTCTAAATTAATTCTTGTGCAAAATAAATTGATCGTGATTGCTAATTGCAAAATGTGGAAAAATTAAAGAAAAGCATGCACAAAGTTTAAGAACTTTCAATTTTCCATTTGTAGCACGCCCTTAGTACTTACTACACTGACGTATAGGTCATTCCATATGAAATCTTAGATTTTGCTGTAACTTTAAGAGACTGTACTTTAGGATCCGAAATGCACCCCAATGCACATTTAATTTTTATAAGCGTCCATTTCGGCGTATTCGAATTAAGACTTTCAAGAAATGTCATTTTCGGGCTTTATCAATTTGAGCTGTAAAAATTTTACTGTTTAAGATATATGTGCGTTTGGGGCGGCATTTTGGAGGTGAAAGATAGTAGTTTTCATGTGATAGTAAAGATTTGCTCAGTTACAGCAAAATCTAAGATTAGTCGCTTCGACAAACAGACGATTTCATATGGAATGACCCCTATCCTCTACCTCTGCCTACACTTCAGGGCCTATAACATCTACCCTATGGGGAAGATAATGGCTATAGAAGCATCTCCAACTCCTCAGAAAACAGATCAGCTGGAAGCATCCCAGAGCTTCCCTAGGGAAACCAAGTGGACTTAGCGCTGCGAAACGAAACGCTGTAGCATCCCCAGGGGAAGCCAGTGCATCCTCTTCTGCACTTTTGCGAAGAACATGTTTAATAACCAAACAGTAGTAGATCTGTATTTTTGGATCTTTTGTGAAATTGCAACTGAAGAAAGCCAGAATAAAAAAGTAAAGCTATTCGTTTAAATTATTGCAGAAAGGAGGCGTATTTTGAATTCTGGGAAAAAATAACATGCAAAATCTTGTATTTTGCACCTTAGGGTGAAACAATGTAACGAAGAAATTCAATTAGATATTGTTTTTAAAATTTGCCTCGTAGGAAAAATTATGATTAAATCAAAACGAATTATTGAAAATCGTTTGAAGTTATAAGAATCCCAAAATATTGGATCTTAAGAGAGAGAATTGAGACGTAAAATTTGCAAGAGTCTAAATTTTGCTCTTCTAGGCCTTTCTAAAGTGAAAAATTCAAACGGAAGCATGAGGATAAACGGAATTCACACAGAATTTTCCAGTTCTCTTTTCCTGGAAATATTTGAAAATATGAAAAAAATCTAATTAAATTTATTCGTACATTATAAAAGCCTCCTGTACGTACGTATTTGAATACGTCTTTCTTTACCTCCCTTTTTTTATTTTACTCAATCATAAAAACGCTGTTTGTTAATAATAAAATTGAGGAGGAAGTAAAAAAATCTCTAGCTATATATATATATTTATGTATATACCTTTGCTTATTCACTAAATTTCTCCCTTCCGCTTTCAAACCTAATATAATCGCTTAGAATACGTTGTATTATCAATTTAATTATAAAATTTCGCTTAGTATTTTCATATTAGTTAAGAATAATAGAGTGTGATGGCTATTTCAGATTTTTTATTTATTTGTCTAATTAGTGTACTTCCAGGTAATTGTTTTATAAATCGGTGATTTAATTGAAAAAAATAATTAAATTAAATTACCCTTATTCAACATAAATTATGTACTGTTTGGGTAATATTACAGGACCACCAGGTGTTCAAATAGACCAAAGTTATTTCCAATTGGTCCCTTTAAGTAAACATAAGTGTCACAAAATTGATCCTCTACGAGATATTGAATATGAATTATATACAGAGTAAGTACGTGATTAATTAGACTTTTTTTATTGTTTTAAATTTTTGTTTTTCAAAAATATTTTATTATATTTTGTAGTGTTTCGGATAAAAGCCTCATAAAATTATTATTCACTTTTTATTTAAATTACAATAATAATAATAATAATAATTAAAAAATCAACATTGTGTATAATTAATTACAAATATAATTATTGTTTTAAATAATTTTAGTTATTAAAAATTAATCAATATGTTTATTATTTTGCAATATTGATTGATTGAAAAGAATTTTTTAAATATCTAAATAATTAGGAAAAATCGTTCACTTATTTCTATAGGGAAAGTGCAATAATCACAATTGACCGATAAATTTAACTGTTTTCTGTTATTTAAACATTTCTTGCAAATTAAGCCAAATGTCCCTGTTACGAAAGTGACAAAGTTAGAATTAATGATAGAGGGAAATCTGCATTAGAAAGTTGACAACTATTCCTTAAAAGATAAGGACACATATTAACATAACTTTATCGCTTTTCTACCCGATTAAAGTCTTTTTATAAACCTGTAAAATGAATGTTTATGTAACGATTGAAAAAAACAGCATATTTATTTAAGGGCTTCGAAGCGTTATTTTTTCGTTTAGGTTTTCGGTTTCGGAGGAAATATACGTTTTTTCGGTTGTATGTGCTAATTTATAGTAAGGTCCCGAACCATTATTTTTTTCGTTCCGGTTTTCGGTTATGATTCGATTAGAAAAACACATATCGGTTTGTTTATAGTATTCTATCGGGAAGATGTATCGGTTTTTTTCGGTTTTTGGTTCAGTTCCGGTTCGAAACCCTGGTTTACTTATTTATACAGTTATTGTAAAAAGTGTAAGTATTGGTAAAAGACACTTTATTATGCGGTCTCTGAAAATAGAATTAGTGGAGTTAGTAATGGAGTTAGTAATTAATTTCATATTGAAATTTGAAGTGAACTGTTAGCAAACTGTTCCAAATCCAGTACATACAGGATGGGCAAAATATATAGGTGAGCAGGAAGAATTTCGTTACGGTTCACTGTTACACTTTGTGCAGTCGTTAAAACAAAATAGAGAGAAAACCGAAGAAAAAAATGAACAATAATGTGGAGTTGTAAATTTCATCTACCCTTGGTGATCTTGGTAGACATGCCGACCAAGATCCATTGTGGTGTCGAAGAATTTACCTACGACATGCCAAACATCTGCTATCTTAAATTAAACAAAGAGTTTTCGAATATCTTCGCAAACGACCAGGATTGTTTATTTTCTCATTATTTTTCATTAATTTTCTATTTTAGCGAAAATATATAATTGATGTCTATAAACATTAGACTGATGTACACAAAAAAATAATAATTAACAATTCTGGTCGTTTACTGAGATATTCTAAAATGTTTCGTTTAATCTGCGTCCTTCTCCGACACGTTACTGGCCGGTATCAATCATGATATGTCGGAGAAAATTATTATACTCAAAATGAAGATAGCATATGTTTGGCATATGGTTCGTTGAATTCTTACACGTCACGATAGATGCCGTTCCAAAGATGACTAAGGGTGGGTGAGATTTGCAACTTCATATTAAAATTTCATTTTTTCAGTTTTTCGCTCCATCTTTTTTGGCTAATGTAAAATTCCATCTGGATGGTCTGCCCACCCTGTATTTATTTTGTATGTTTGTACAGTATGTAAATTTGAACAGTCCCAAAAACATGTACAGTAGGGTGAGCCAAAATGACTAGCCTATCGAATTTATGGTCTCAAAAGGGCTTATATGTTCAATTTTAAAAGGTGGCCATTTGAAATTTCCCATTTAAATAACACGCAAAAAAATTTTTGTACATTAAAAATGCTATAACTTTTGAACCGTTTAAGATAAAAATTTTATCGAGACATATTCTTGTAGGGCATTAAATTCTTTAAAAAATGCTTCAGAGTTGATTTTTTAACTTGAAAATTCATATACTTACGGGCTATGAAAGTTGATGAAAAACAGATATGTTTAGTTTAAAGCTATTATGGAAATTTTCATTAAAAATACTATAACTTTTGAACCGTTTGGGATAAAGATTTTATCCAGGCATATTCTTATAGGGCATTAAATTCTATAAAAAAATACTTTGAAGTTGATTCTTTTAACTCAAAAATTCATATACTTACGGGCTATGAAAGTTGAAAAAAACATATCTATTTTTCATCAACTTTCATAGCCCGTAAGTATATGAATTTTTGAGTTAAAAGAATCAACTTTAAAACATCTTTTTAGAGAATTTAATGCCCTATAAGAATATGTTTGGATAAAATTTTTATCTCAAACGGTTCAAAAGTTATAGCATTTTTAATGGAAAAAATTTTTTGTCGCATGTTATTTAAATGGGAAATTTCAAATGGCTACAGACACCTTTTACAATTGACCTAAAAATTTATCTCAATGGGAGAATTTTTTTTACAACATATTATTTTTTTCTTCGTGGTAAATGAGAGATTTCGAGCATGAAAATTATATGTTCTTTGACATTATGAAAAGAGCAGTATTTTCGACCAGACCTGCACACTTAAGGTCTACTTAATCTTAGAATTGTGCCACAAAGCGCTTAATACTCTGCACGTAGATAAGTTCAAAACAGACTTGTATAACTTATGAGAAAACTGCAGGCTCTCGAATAATTCATTCACATTAACTAATTATTTTTATAACTAGTACAAAAAGTTTCATTTGTTTAGATATTAGAAAAAGTTTACTTTTAAGCTTGATTATTGAGACGCAATTGGTAGCTCCGATTTAAACAGAATAATTCATGGCAAATAAAAAAACGCTACTTTTCTCACTAGTTATACAAATTGTCAAAACTTAAGATTCTGTAGGAATTCGATCAATTTTTGTAACCCCTCCAAAATGAATTGATTTTTGCCACTCGTTGAGCAATCTAATGAACGTTTGTTGTTAAAGACGAATACTTCTATAATTTACTGAGTAGTCAAGAGCCGAGCCTTCACGTTTATGACTTAAGCTTCAAATTCTAACGCTTATTAAACACTTTAGCCCAACTTAACTCGATTTAGAGTTTTATGCCTGTATTTTCCACTGCAATTAAAATGAGTTTAAGTTTGTGCTAACTGAGCTGAGATTTATGCTTAAGAAATCCCTGTTAAAATTATCCTTTATGGTGAAACGGTCTGTATAGTTTGTAGCATATACAATACATGGAAAATTTGCACATCATTTTGACTTATTTTAATTGACTTTCAAATGTTTTGCGTGCCTAAAACAATACATTCCTCAGAGGAAGAAAGAATGCACTGGAAATAATTTTAATAACAATAGTGATAATAGTAGTAATAATAATAATAAATGAAAATCCGCTTATTCACGTTAATTAAAGTAGATGTAGACAGTTGTATAATTTCATATAGAGTGTATCATTAATTTTAGACCCGATTACGCGGATTGTCACGTAAAAATTAATTGCTTTCTACCTTCCCTGTTGTTGTTTTGTGTAACTTTATTTATTTATTTATTTTGTTATTTTCCAGTCGTAACCCTTTACAACCACAAAATTTAATTATCGGCGATGATCAATTACTTTCCAAATCATATTTCAATATCTCACAACCGACAGTAATTTATTTCCATGCCTTTCTCGAATCATCTCAAGCCTCATCAGCTACTACAATTCGTACAGCATATCTACAAAGAGGCGGTTACAATTTGATCTTTATGAATGCACCACGTCTAGAGGCCGGTCCGTGGTATTTAACAGCCTCGAAAAATACAATGGTCGTTGGTCAGTATACGGCGAAATTCGTTGATTATCTAGTATCGCGTGGCATGTACTTGCCAAGTTTACATTTGATTGGGCACAGTTTGGGTGCTCAAATGGCGGGCGTATGTGGTGCCCATATCAGAAGTGGTCGTAATTTCCGAATAACCGGCTTAGATCCGGCAGGACCGCTCTTCACGAAATGGCCGAAAAGCGTCAAATTAGATAGTAGTGATGCTGATTTCGTCGATGTCATCCATACTGATGCCGGTATTTTCGGGTATCCACGACCGATTGGTCATGTTGATTTCTGGCCAAATGCCGGTAATGCACCACAACCTGGTTGTACGTTGGCAGAGATCAAACGTAGAAATCCGGATGCACTCTTCGAACTTGGTTGGTAAATCGAAATTTTTGATCTAGTTTGTTGTATTGTGTTTTGTTTTGTAGGATTTTGCAGTCATTGGCGTTCGTATCAGTTTTATGGTGAATCAATCCTTAATCCTCAAGCGTTTTTAGCGTACTCTTGTAAAAGATGGGAGGACTATACGAGAGGCAATTGTGACCCCAACGCACCGACTACGTATATGGGTTATAATGTTGATTATAGGTAAAAATTAGTAGTACTTCAACCGGACTGTTTAAAAGCTTATGTTCGTTTTGCAGTGCTCGAGGTAACTTTTTCGTGCAAACTCGACCAGAATCTCCTTATTCGATGAATTGACGTATAAACACTTGAAATATGTTAAAAAGCCAAAGTTCAAAATAAAAATAATTATAATAATTTGTTTGTTCTTTCTCCATATTGAACCGTCAACTCAATCCATAATTTTGCCCGAAAAAATTTCGAATTTGGGGGATGGACCGCCCGATATTTTTCGCCCAATTTCAGTTGAATTTGGTGGATGAGCCGGGCGGGCAACACTCGTCAACTATAACGCCTCTAATTTTGTTTAAGTATCGTTGACAATAATGGTACTTTAGTAAAAGATGGTAGGATTATTCAAAAGGCAATTGTGACCCCAACTATTTTGTGCAAACTCTACAAGAAATGCGTGTGAAATGTATTAAAAAGCCAAAGCAATAAATAACAAATATTATAATATTGGGTTGTTCGGAAAGTAATTTCGTTTTTTCCCGACAGAGGATTTAATTGTATTTTTTTGCAACCAACTTCACACTTAAGCCGCATAATCATTATATGTTTTGAGAGCTGATATAGCAAGACTTGTGTGCGAAAAAGTCCAATTGATTCTACGCAGTAGTTTTTGGTTGGTGCCTTTTTAAATATGGAGAGCAATAAGCAGCATTTTCCTCATATTTTATTCTTTTACTATAGAAAAGGTAAAAATTTCGATCCGGCAATTTTGATGTCGAAGATGCACCACGTTCTGGAAGGCCGGTTTAAGCTGACAAAGACACGATAAAGGCATTAATTGATACAAACCGGCGAATAACAACACATGAGATCGGTGAGAGGTTAAGTTTATCAAATTCAACTGTTTATGACCACTTGAAAGGCCTGGGTTTAACCTCGAAGCTCGATATATGGGTTCCCCATGTTTTCACGGATAGAAACTTGTGTCGTCGCGTTGACGCCTGTGTTTCGCTTCTCAGACGTCATGAAAACGATCCATTTTTGAACCACATCATTACTGGGGACGAAAAATGGGTTGTATATAACAATGTCAAACGCAAGAGATCATGGAGCAAAAAAGATGAACCGGGTCAAAGCATTTCCAAAGCCGATATCCATCAAGAAAAGGCGATGCTGTCTGTTTGGTGGGATTTTAAAGGAATCGTTTGTTGTTGAGCTTTTACCGGATAACACAACAATTAATTCGGAAGTCTACGGTCATCAGCTGGACAAACTGAATGATGCACTTCAACAGGAAAGGCTAGAATTAATCAACAGAAAAGGTGTAGTATTCCATCAAGATAATGCGAGACCTCATACAAGTTTGGTCACTCGCCAAAAGCTTTTACAGCTTACACCATATTCTCCAGATCTGGCACCTTCGGACTATTATACAAAATTTTTTAGACGGTAAAACTTTCACTTCTAATGAGGAGGTCAAAAACCACCTCGATCAGTTTTTTGGCAGCAAAAACCAAAAATTTTATGAGCGTGGAACCATGCTACTACCAAAAAGATGACAAAAGGTATTGGACCAGAATGGCCAATATATAATTTAATAAAATATTTTTTTTCATTTTCACAAAAAAAAAACGAAATTACTTTCCGAACAACCCAATAATTAGATTGTTCTTTCCCGCTATTGAACCATAAAACTCAATTCATAATTTTGCCAATCTTAATTTGCTTGAAAGAATGTCGAATATTCATCGCCCGAGATTTCTCAATTTAGGTTGAATTCGGTGGATGCGCCGGGCAAAAAACACTGTTCAACTACTGCGTCTCTAATTTTGTTTAAGTCTTGTCGATAAATTAGCGACAATTGGTAAATCTTGTGTTGACAATGATGCTACTCTTGTAAACGATGGGAGGATTATTCGAAAGGCAATTCTGACCCGAACGCACCAACTACGCATATAAGTTATAAGATGGATTATAGATAAAAATTAGTACTTCTACCGGACTCTTTACAATTTCTTTATTTCCGTTTTGTAGTGCTGAAGGTACCTATTCTGTGCAAACTCTACTAGAATCTCCTTATTCAATGGAATGACGTCTAAATAGTTGAAAGATGCTAAAAAGCCAAAGTTAAAAAGAAAATAATTATAATAATCAGTTTGTTCTTTCTCCATAAAACTCAAACCATAGTTTTGCCGACTTTAATTTGCTCGAAAAAATGACGAATTTTGAATGATGCATCGCCAGAGATTTTCGGTTGAATTTGGCGGATGCGCCGAGCGGAAACACTCCACAACTACAACGTCTCTAATTTTGTTTAAGTATCGTTGTTAAATTAGCGACAATTTGTGAATCTCGTGTTGACAATGATGGTGAATTGATGTCACGAAACTCCCATCGTAAAGCAATTTGCGACCAAACTCTATCAACACTTAATCCCATTGGAGTTTGTAATAGACTAAACCAATTCGGTTGCCATTCATTAGTTAATAACTACAGAAACAAACAAACCCCCGAAAAAAAAAGTAGAAACACAATTAACACAGACAGAAAAACAAACACAATTATTTCTATGATAGCTCACTTGATCGAACGGCTGATTACCAATATGGAACATAACATGTAATAATGGTATCGGCATTGTAATCACTTTATTTGGAATTACACACTCATTCGGTTTGTTTATCGCTAATTTTTGTAAAAACCAATCATAATTCGCTTTGATGAAATGATACAAAATCTACAAATCGATTTATTATCACACAAAAAATTCTTTGATTTGTGCAAATTAAACCTTAAGGCTTCTTTTGCCGTGTTTTTGTGTTAAAATGTCACTGGTTAAAATCTCAATAATTGATTCGTTATGTTCATATCGTTGTGTTTTCATTACACAATCATTAAAACGTTCTAAATCGTTGTTAACTTGTTCTAAAAACTCTTCAATTTGATCTGTGTGTTTATTATCCTCATCAATACTACATAGTGATTCTGCAATAGCTAAGGCTATCGATTCTGCACTACTATCAATACTACAAACAGAACTCTGGCTATCTTTGCTTTTATTGCGGTTCATTTCAATTTTAGATTGCTGTTGAAATCTAACTGTTTTTTGTTCGTTTTTCGATAGAATCAACAATTCACTATAGACTGCACTAATCAAAATTTGAATTAATACAGAATTACTTAACGGCATCACATCAGCCGGTAACAGATCTTGAAATAAATTTGATAATTTTGCTAAAATTGTCTCAAAACAATCCCATAATTGACTGAAACAAGCTAATACAATCAACATAACTTGATACATACTAGCACCAGTTTGATAAGCATTAATTATTGTTTTTATAATAATTGGTAAATACGGCTTGATTAGATTTATAATTGCCTCATACCATGGTGGACGGATTTGATTCCAAACATGACGACGATCAAAACATTTCGCCCAATCTGTTTGTTTCGTTATCAACGATAACAAAATATCATTCAAATCATCGATGTTACCTAAGAAATTGATTAGAGTAGAAATCGTACAAATCGGACCGGTTATTCATCGTACACTTAAGCTCTAATTAAAGCCTCCTCAAAGCTATCTAAAATATGTGACACAAAATGAGCATTATGTTTAGAAAAGTTTAAGTGAAATAATCAAAAATGTATTCAAAATAAAACTTGAAAAGTATGTGAGAGGCTGGTTGAGTTGACTTCAAACTTTTGCTTGTTTAACCTCAGACATCACTCCTTAAAAATCACCTGCAAATTTTATGTAAAACAAGTTTTAGTTGGTGAAGAGTAGAATTTAAGACTCTTAAGCAATTTTTGGATTCGATTTGTTTTGCCTTACTAAAGGTAAGCTGAATGTTAGAAAATAAGCTTTTTCATTCTATATCGTACGATGGTGGAGTGAAAAGTTCCGGGCGTGATATAGAGATGACGTTTTTTCGGCGATTTTGTATTGTTTCATTCTTTATTAAGTTATTGTCAAAATTTCAAGTCGTTAGGCAGAGACGGATCGGGGCGTAATTGCGCGCGAGGCAAACAAGAGTTCCATGCGCCCCACTGGAAACGGCGCCTGGATGTCCCACTGGCCTTTGTCTCGCATCGGCACTGAAGTTAGGCATTATAGTTTTACCACTTGAATTACTTTTCCGAAAGATGGAACAATTAGAAATTCGTGCTGTGATTAAATACCTTTTCTGAAAGGCTTGACTGAAAAGGCAATCAAAAAAATAGCTTAATTTAACATTGGAAGAGTGCGCTCCATCAGATACGGCCGTTAAACATTGGATTGCAGAATTCAAGATGGATGGAATAAGCATCAAAAATAAGCCACGAAGTGGACGTCGCTCTGAGTTGACTACGCTGGAAATCATCGAAAATGTGCATACACTCGTTTTAGCTCATCCACGAAAAAAAATCAGTGAGTTATCAGAGACTGTGCAGATGTTAACAGAAGCCGTTCGTAATATTTTACATTAAGATTTGGACATGAACAAGCTGCGTTTGCTCACCTCTCAACAAAAACTGCACCGAAAAAGGATTTCAATGAATTGCTTTCAGCAGCTCACTTAATGCTTTTAGATAGAACCTAATTTTGGCAGACTGCGGGACTATTTATTACCAACATAAAGTTGAAAAATTAACAGTTCCTACATTTATATAGTTATTTCTTGTTAATATAATACAAAAACGATTGCAGTGTTTCGGATGCAAGAATGGCGGAATATTATTTGTGTTGAAAATGTTCAATTTTGGGGCATTTTTATTTTCTTCAGTTGGTGCGCGTTAATCCCGTTGCTTGACAAAATTGGGTACGGTGGGGGTAAAGAGTGAGCTACCCCTGAGCTCTTCTATTGCAACCACTGTAAACCTGAAACAAAAGAACGCTCAAACCGATGGTCGAGAAGATACAACCTGCTTTAAAAGAAGCAAATACCACTTTGTCTTTCATCAAAATGATGATAACAGTTTTTTGGGATGCCAAGGGATATATCGATTATCTAGAAAAGGCTAGAACAATAAGTGAGGAAAATTATGCAATCCTACTTCAGTGTCTGAACGATGTATAGCCATCGATGGTGACTGCATTGAAAATCAAATTAAAAAAATCCCAAACAACCCACGTATAAGAGAATTGTTCTGTTAAGCTGAAACAAGAGGCTTTGGAACGATTTCAGACAATCCGTCATGGTGTGCTCGATAAAAATGCTTTGTTAAGTTGATCTTTTTCTAGTCGATATTGGAACATTTTCATACAGTCGCCTGCGGGTTTAAGCCTTCAAAATATCATGTTTTTGACAAACAATTTTTTGCCTATATAGTTAATTTAATTACCCCAGCATAAGCATATTTCGAATAACTTATCCGATCTCTTTTCTCTAAAAAATTACCTATTAAATTGATCAAAACATAAGCCGATGACATTATCAGATCGTAATAGTGCAATTGATTGAGAACCGAAGTAGACGTATCGATATTCTCACAAGAACCATCTGAAGCGCACAAGAATAAATTGCATGTGGTGGATTTGTCTGGTGGTTTCTGTATGTCAGTATCGAATTCTTCCAAGGATAAACGCAAAATCAATTGTAATATTTTACAATTTCTCATCACTAAAATCTACAACAACAACAATATAATTGAATCGAATTAATACACTCAACGCTATTTCAATCAATTCGAATACCTTTACTAAAAGTGCCCAATTCGGTTGTGGTTGTGCTAATAGCACGCATAGTTCTAATGCTATTGCTATATTCTCGGGTAGATCGGAGAATTTCATGATTTTTCGTGGGACTTTATTGAATATGTGTCCCATTGCGAATACCATCCAAGGTGAAGGACCGGCAGTCTTCGATTTGAATAGAGGTGCATTTTCAACACCCTTTCGAAATACCTTGAAAATATTAGTTTTATTATTGGAAATGTTTCATCAGGCACTAAAAGTGTGTTACTTTGTGTAGAATATCCAGAGGTGTTCCACGCAATATGAGACAATTTAGTAATTCTTGGCATTTACTGTGGATATCGCGTAAAATCTTATTTTTATTATTCAACGTTAAACCAAGCAAATCTTCAGCTTTATCGCAAATACACGGTAATAATTCTGTGAGACACAAGAGTAAATTACTGATATCGACGATTAATAGTTTCGCTCTAGCTTCAGACGGGCATAACTGAAAATAATCGAATAATAACAGAACACTGTGTGAAGCACACAATCTTTGACAGTCTGAGATGGGGGCAAATAAGCAAATCTACTAAAAGAACGGGGAGAGAAGCAGTGCTGATCAAGTGTGATTGGAGCATATGATGGTCGTCTTCGAATGTAAGGGAGCTACACAAATTTTATAATATCTAAGGGGAGTTACAGCGAGTGATTTGGGATCGCTCTGATGAGTGTCACTCAAGTCTAAATACAATTTAATTGCTCTGCAATAAAACTAACTTGCGTATATCGGACGGTTAGAATCGTTAATGATTCGTTCAGCATGCCGGCAAATACGCGTTGTGCCATCTTCGGCGGCACAGTATTCCACAGATCTTCTCTAGTACCGTACATATACAACCACCACATCTGTATAATGTAGGAGCCACGTTCCGATTCACAAAACACCTTATCATTCTCCCAATCCATAGATTCCGGTTCTTGTAAAATATAAAGCGATAATAGACGACAATGTAAATCCAATAAACGTTCAGCTAACGCCTCACACATCTCCTGATACTTCTTATAGCTAATTTGTAATAAATCATTTTGATTGCGATCATTGATCGTCTGTATATAGAACCATAATGAATTCTTTATTAATGCAGCCGCACCAATTGTACCAGTTAATACGGTTAAATCGGCATGATCTAAGGCTTCTTGTGTTAGAACATGTAAATGTTCCAATAATTGTTCGGATGATTTATTGATGAGTTGTACGAATTTAATTGGATCGGATGTTTTAACAATACCACCACAATTACCGGAATTATCATTTGTTTCTTGATTATTACGTGTTCTCTGTACGAAACCGGAATTCCGACGGAATGCAGCATAATACTCATCCTCCCACCATAAAACGAGTTTTATTGAAGCAAACGATGCTGATCGTGGGAAATCTAAACGGCCACCAACAATACCCGGACAGATCGTCTCCTGGAGTACACTTTGTTTCTCCTAGAATTACACCACACAAACAATTGTTGATTGTTTCATTTGTAATTTGCCTAATTTTACCTTGTAATATTCCATATCTCTTTGGATTAATATATGGACTTTATCCATTAAATTACCATCTTCCATTACTTCCATTTCGTATAATTTTTATTAACGTTGTAAACACTAACGAGAAGAGTTTCTTGTTGAATATTTGATCAATAGTTGTTGTAGTAACTACTTACAGTTACAGTGATCGCTGCTTAATTTGTTCACATTAATGTTGATATTAATGTGAAATTCGAATCAATTGCGAGCGTATTAAACGGCGATCGCTCTAATATTGTAAAACCCTCGCCGATTTGTTTGTGTAGGATGTACGTATGCGGTTTTACGGAGATGTACTGTGATTAACACATGGGTTCTTTGACAAGCGAGGTATGTGTTCGGGCGTGCGGATAAAATGCATGAGTGCTTTACGCGTGTGTATTGATAAAAAAAGCGAGAGTAATCCCTATAAAATTGTCTTTGTAAACAATCCAAAATCCATTTATAAAAATATTTGCATTTGCTGTAGTTTAGTAGATTAACCAATTGTATACTTACTAGATTATTGGCTAATCTCTTGTTGTTGTTGTTGTTTTATTTTTTGTTTCGATTACGGTAAAAAATATCTCTTATCATTAAATTTTCAACACATGAGTGGTGTAATCCGAGTATTAAGAGAGAAGGGTTGAATTTACCACATGATCGAATTGGTATTGATGTAGAACAATCTACCTTTATTATTATATAAACCACCACAACAACAACAACAACAAGTATAATGTTCACATGAATCACTTTATTATTTTTAGTTCATGAATAAGCCCCATCGATCTGCTTTCAGTCGATGATTGTTCAAATAAATTCTCTTTGCTTTGATAAGTCAGTTGTGAGCAAATACCTCTATTGATCGTTGCTAAAATTATCAAAATATTTATACTATATTATACGTATCGATTCACGCATACAGTGATGGCGAATTAAACAGGCACCATTGAGAATTTTCAACGTTTTTGCAGGAATGATGGAGTGGCAAACAAAACAATGTTGTAAAGTAAGTTAAAGCGTCTTTAACATATAAAAGGAGACCATTCGGACGAATAGTGTTACTAATTTTCGTCTAATGAGCGTGTTTAATTTGCCGCCACTGTATATTGAATGAAGTTGTTTTTAGCTCTTGCTAATAGAATAGTCTTATCTTCTGTATTGTTTCATTCTTTATTAGGTTATTGTCAAATTTTCAAGTCGCTACGTTAGGTATTCTAGCTTTATCAGGCACTTTTCACAGGCGGAAAAAGTTAGAAGTTCGTGCTGTGATTAAACATATTTGTTCTGAAACGCTTGACTGCAAAGGAAATTACAAAAGAGCTTGATTCGATATTGGGAGAATTCGCTCCATCAGAGTTGTAGAATTTCAGATGGGTCACCAAAGACAAGCCTGGAAGTGAATGTCCCTCTGAATTACTACGCTAGAAATCATAGAAAAAGTATACACTCGTTTTAGCTCATCCACGAAAAAAATCAGTGAGTTAGCAGGGACTGTCAAGATGTGAACAGAATGCATGTGTAATATTTTACATGAACATTTGGGCATGAACAAGCCGGGCGCAAGTTGGGCGCCGCGTTTAGTCACTCCTGAAGGAAAACCTCACCGAAAAAGGTTTTCAACGAATTGCTTTCAACTTTTCCAGTGCAATCCGGAGGATTTTATGCGCCTATTTGGGAATTTGGATGAAACTTGGGTTCTCCACTATACACCTGAAGCAAAAGAGCTCTCAAGACAGAGGGTCGAGAAGGGACAGCCTGCTTCAAAACGAGCAAAAATCACTTTGTCTTTCAAGTGATTGGCGACAGTTTTTTGAGATTTAAATCGATTATCTAGAAAGGGGTAGAACAGTAAATGAACGATGAACTCAAAACAAAACAACAACTATATTCCAAGGCACTCCCAAGCAATACATTTTCGTCGTTATGGATCTAAGGAGCTCTAAAGGGCGTTCAAAGTTTTTTAGCCCTACGCGTTTATTAGTTAAGTGATGTCCATATATGGATTTGTATGGTTGCAGTTTAAGGTGCTGAAAACTTGATTTGAAAAGCAGTTTGATAAGCAACTCATTTTTACCATCAAGGATTATTTCAGATTTAATTAAGATCCGTGTTTAGAAGCTCTCGTTAATTTTTGTATAAACTCTAGAATTTAGGGGTAAAAAGAATAAGAAACGTCAACAGAAATGTGTACATTTGTTTTCCAATCAAAATTTTAAAACACGGTAATCACGCCACTATTACGTAACGAAATCGATCGTAAAACGATCAATAATTGAAAAAATAATTCTACCCGGCACCTCCACCATTTTTCCAATAAAATAAAATCATAACTTGTAAAATTGAATATTTATAAGAAATAAAATTGGAAAACGGTGTGTTTTTCTATATTTGGCTGTCAAATGGAATTTCCCTCATCGAGAAAAGAAAATATTGAAATTTCCTTTAAGGTATCTGATTTTTTTTTACTATCCAAACTAAACGGAAAGCTTAGGAAATGATTTTTGAAATAATAAGTTTTGTATTCTACGTACGTTATTTTTGTAGTGAATTTTCAACAAGAACAACCTCAACGGATTATTAATAAAATATTCAACAATATTATTAATTAAAATCTAAACATTACGGGTAAATATCATCGAAATCGAGGTTGCTGTTGTTTTTATGAATATTAAACAAAATTTAATTTATTTGTACAAGGGGTAATAAACGGGAAACAAATCGAATATTGAGCAGGAAATAATATTACTACTAATCAACAGACTAGTATCGATATTTACCTCCATTCATCTCTAATTGCCAGAGGCTAACTGGCAATTATCTCTAGATAACAGCTCTAAATCTTTACATTCCACATTTTTTGCAGGAACGAACCAGCAACTCGAGACGTTTCTTGAAAGTTCTTTCGAGATTTGTCCACGAATAACTAAATATGCCCTACCACTTGTACATGTTAGGGGTCGCCCATAAATTACGTGAGGTGATTTTGACGATTGTCTAACGCCTCCTGCTGGTCGAAAATAATTTTCGTTGACCGGACAGTATATAGGATGCAAGATTATGAAGAAAAAACAATATCTATTAATTCTCTTTCATATTATATATTTTTAAAATAATACACTTTAATGAAATCAGACGACTGGAACGGAAAAAAAGCTTTGGTAACTGAGGGCAGACCTACGACCGGAAAGGGTTAAAGAATATTTATTCTAATTCGTTCCAACTTCGCTCTGATTCAGCCACTCTAAACCGTTATCGCTTGCGCACAGAAGCTCAGTAGCGTGTCTTGTGAAATATTTGCGGGTGTAAAAAAGGCAGGTAGAAACCTGCCCGTGCGTCGCTGTTATTCGGCTCGTACGCTACAACCTAACCAGCCTGCAGCCTAAACCATCGAAGGGCTGTTGTGCTGCTTTGTGGCGTTCGGATAACGACGATAAATATTATCGTGTTAGATTTTACCAAATTTTAGTCAAGAAGCATGTCTTACTCTAATTTAATTCAATCTTCTCGCAATTGCGTGATATTTGCCGAAACCCCCTCCCCCACATGAGACTGGGTGAGATTCGACTCGACCGCCACATCATCGCAAATATTTCGCTTGTTAGTGAATTAAAGTGGAAAAGTATCTGGGGAAATTAGACTACTACGTTCATATTCTAATTGATCGGCACGATTTTTTTCTATCTAATTTAGAAATGTCAAAATGTCATATAGGATCTTATTCATACGCCGCATATAAATTAACCTTCCCGAAATAAGAAATGTTTATTTCTTGTTGCCGAGTATTGGCTTATAAGTAAAGGGCGGATTGAAGGTCATTTGGATAGAATTACAACGTTCGAAATGCACCATTGGCGTAGTTTAATTTCAATACATTTATTTATAAAAATTTATAAGAAAAGACATGTAGAACAAATCAACAAAAATGTGTTGATAACTTTAAAGTTTTTTTTTTATTTATTTTTGTCAGAAATTGTTGTTTTTTTGTTGCCGCTGACGAACCGCCTTTTAAAAAATGAGAGACAGCGAAAAGAATTTCATAGAAATACGGTACAACTAGGCACCTGTTTTTCGCCGTAACGTCGCGACGTCACGGAAGCAGTTCAACTGGTCCACTGCTCTCTACGTTCGGAGTAGTTCGGACTATATTTGTAAAGAAAATCGTTTCACAAGAAAAGATAGATTATGCAAATACAACAGCTGTAGCTAATACGCTCTATACGAATTTGTCAGAAGACTAGAATTTGCCTTGCTCCATCTTGGAGCAGATATCCGGCCCTTTACTTATAAGTCAATCGTTTTATGATAGTCCCCAGGGCTGGCGATAACGGGCCTGCAAGGGATGCACTGCAGGCGGGCGCCACTGTTAAGGGGGCCGCAAAAATGAGCTTTGAAGATTAAATTTAATTAAAAAAAATAATCTGAAGGGCGCCTATGTCAGTTTTGCAGGCAGGTGCCTTATCCCCTAGCGCCGGGCCTGATAGTCCCAACAAAGGGGCTCGTATAAATCCTACAAGATGCAACTAGATAATTTACATCTCTCACCAAATGTGCATAAAGATATTTTCTAAAGCAAGTAGTTGGGTCGAGGGAAAAGGAATGGTCAATTCACCATTACTTTGAATAATAGTTCATTGGTCAAAGACTAATTATAAGCAAAATAAAGTAAATATTTATAAACTTGTGACTATCGCCATTTATATCATTAACGACACTACCACTAATTGTATTATTTGACTTTCGAACCCGATGTTCCAGTTGACTCCACACGAGTCGATTTTCTTTAAACCACTTTTCAAACAGCACTACGTCTATATCTTGATGGTAATCTGGCGGCCAATTTTTTCAGCGGACACGCATCAAAATTAGTTATGCGAAAAACAAGGAAGACACTATCACAAAGCCAATTTAATACAATGGAATATACGTTCATAGTTTTTAGAATTTTGAAATGCGTAATTTTTATTTTACTTGTCCATTCCTTTTCCCTCGACTCAACCACTTGCTTCAGAAAACATCTTTATGCACATTTGGTGAGAGTTGTGTAGGATTTATGGTATACGAGTCCCATTGTTGGGACTATCATAAAACAATTGGCTTATAAGTCAATACTGAACAATAAGAAATAAAAAGTTCTTATTTCTATGTGCGCCACAAGAAATCTTTCAGGTACGATAATGTGTTGAGTGAGTGTAAAGGGTTAAAAAAAAAGACTCCAAAGAAACAAAAACAGTAGCGGCCTACCTGCCAATTGCACCAATTCGAGTTTGTTTACAGTGCTATTTATAGGTAGAAACCGTTTTGCTTGTTTTTTTTTTTAAATTAATCTATTTATGAAAGAAATCAATATAGAAATATTCCTTGATATCTAAATAAAATCCAATTGATACTGTCTATGTTCATTTCATGTTCTACATGACAGATTCTCTATTCAAACAGAACTAATTCAGGGAAATTGGATTTTCAGTCTTGCAGGCGACTACCTATCTAAACTGTACAAACACAGAACCCATCATTTCTGTTTGATGTCAGTTTTGACCTGTTCCCTCTCTCTACTCGTTGTATATAGGACGTGTGTGCGTTGTTTATTTATAACTATATGTATGTTTGTATACAAAGAGAGATAGATATATACACACACTGTTTTAATTAATTCAGATTTTAATAGCTTTGTTTCTACAACTTTATTCAATAGGAGATACACACTCATACACAAATAATAAATAATAAAAAAAAACCCACGTATTTCGAACGCTATTGACACACGGATATAGAATTTCCGAATTGTGATTTGATAGAAATACAGTGATCGCCGATTAATACAGAATACAATAAATAACGCCTACTGTAATTACTGTATTCTCTACAATAGCATCATCAATAAATGATTGCTAGTATATGGCAAAACTTAATTAAAACAGCCATCTAGATGAAATCATTATAAAAGTGTGTTGTTTAATTTATATGCGCACAGACACAACAAACGCTTATAACTGGACGCGCCGGTAGGTGCCAAGATTATAACATAGTAGCCGCTTGTTACCGATCAGCGAGTCAGCAACAAAATGCTAAAACAACAAAAGCGGAATTATGTATGACTCTATCGGCTACTTAAAAGTACCGATCACTGTTAACAAACGTGACCTGCAAGAAATGTATAACGGTTATCCGCGCTTATTGTCAGAGAAAAGATGAATCAGCATTTCCCATGTTAAAATATATATGAATCTACTTCTACCAGCGACTGTTCGACTTGAGCCGACCGACCTTGAGATGTTATCTTACTTGCAACTGTCCGCGTCAGCGTTTGTTGTGTCTGTACCCTATGAAAGCATACCTATTCCTGCGCTACACGATTAGATGTGAGTGAGATAGATATATTCGAAACATAAACTCGGTTACACTATTACCATTATCATCATCAAGGTAAGGTTAATTAAAAGTTATAGTTGATCCGTGCATGTTAGTGGTTATTGTACTATGGGAATGTGTAGTGTGTAGTGTTGTAATAGTTGGAATTTAGTCAGATTTTCTGTTTGTGTTTTTTTTTACATCTTTCTCTGCTTATATTCCAACATTGATACGATTCGTTATGTCTCATAGTGTGCTCCCCTTTTCATATGTATTATCAAACTGTATACATTTAAATTCCATACATTGGTTACGTACCGTCAATTCTATTCATAATTTCAAAATATTTCTATCTCTCTCTTTCTCCGTATATTGTATTGGAAGAATACTGTTTGTTTTCTTTGTTTTGTTTGCTAACATTTACAACTATTGAATCAAAATGTTGAATAATGAATAGACAAGACTGTGACAATCTCTCTTATCAGTGTGTGAATTGTTAGAAATTTGTTTTCTTTTCAGTTTCAGTCTGATTTCATTTTCAAAACTAATATTTCCGTATTGTTTCCAGTTCAACACATCAACTATTGTTTTGTAAATAATAATAACTACAGTAGAGATGCAAATAAATCAAACTATTGATTACTACAAAGATTTCTTTGTTTTTAGCATACAGTTGAAAATTCGTTCTGAACAGATAAGATTAATAATTTTTCAGGGAAAAGCTTTTAGACACGACCAGCGTTCTCCTCGCTCTTCTTTATCCATTCACATAAGCGTCTTTGGAGGCTCCGTCTAGAAATCATTACAATCTATACTGGTCGTCAAACTGATTACTACGTATTATATTGAGAAAAATCCGCAAGATGGGGTACAACAGATGTATGTACTTTTTGCATACTTTAGCTTGTCGCCGCAAATATTCAATTTCAACAGTATCTAAATCACTGGGCACATGTGGCTCACTTGGTGTTTTTTTCGACCCCTTTCAAGTATCCTCCTCATACAAACTCTCTCTCATAAAGAATAAATACACGAGAACGTTTTTCTAAATCTATAGACTGTTTCAGCCCAAGCGCCCACTTTTCATAGCTTCTTTAAATATTAAAATCTTTATATGCTACCTTCAAAAGCTAAAAACTATTTCACCAAAAGCCCTTAGGTCCTTAGGTCTTTAGGCGACTTAGTTCAAGTGGGCGCTTGTACAGGAACAGTCTCTATAATTTGATTGATTTACATTTTGTAAATGTAATTCTAAGTTTCTTGAAAGCTCATAGATTAGACAACACAGTAACAATATTTTCGGATTCTTCGCCTTCAGACGCTACCGATTCATTAAACGCTATAGAATCATCATTTAGATCAATATTTTCGTCTTCTGAAACAAACTGTTAAAAATTGCAATTATTCCTTGGCCAATGGGCCAATGGTTGGCAAACAAAGGAACATTTTGACGGGAGAACAACAACTTGAACATTCTCCAACTTAAATCTCTTCATGTGAGAGGTAGCGTTATCCAAGAAGTGCTTCACTTTTCTGTTTCGTCTGACCGTTCTTTTATCGAATTGCTTTAACCATTCGTTCAATATTTTCGCTGTTATCCACGCCTTTCCGTTTGAAGAAAACGTTCCTGAAGGATTCTACATTAACGGTCTTGAAACAATGATATCATGTTGTTTTTTCAGTAACTAACGGTGACTACTTTTTATACAACATTTTAGCACAAAACGGAACAGTTACACGTTCTTTTGTCATCTTTTCTCCCACGCACTTTTGATTTTTCAAGTATAATGTCTTATTGAGCATTACACGAAGAAAAAGTCTTGTTTCATCTGCATTAAATATGTTTCTCAGATCAAATCCCACAATGATAGTTTTTTGAGAAAATTTCTCCGCGTCTTTAAAACGCTGGCTGCTTCTCCCGAAATTGCTTTAAGTTTTTGCAATTATCTTGACGAGGCCAGGGGTTTATTACATCTCTTAAAATCAGCAATTTTCTTTCCTTTTGCTTCAATCAGAATTACTATGACCTTTAGTAAATATCCACATCTCCAGTTTTAAAGGAAGTCCGTTTTTAGTTTTCATTTGTATTTAATTTCTACTTGTTGTCTAAACCTACTTTCTGCTTACATGATTAACGTCATTTTCTTCGTTTAAACTGAACACATGTTTCACTTTTCTTTTACCGATCACATCTTATCGCTCGTTTGTAGCAGATCTTTGGAAAAATTTAATAACATGCCCTTATAGCTAATTCTGAAAATATGGAAATAATTAGAATAACTTCTGAAATTCATGTAATAAGCAAAAGAAGAAAGAAAGCGATTTGTTTGGCTCTAAAATCCAATATTTCAGCTCAAAAATACTCATTTGTAGCAATATCAATAAAACGAAAAATAAATAAATTCTGCAGATTAATGCTTTTTTCATACGTTACAACTATTTATCTCATACTTCCTAATTAGCTACATAGCCACTTTTATGAAATACTGTGTATAAAATTTGAGGTCGACAAAAAGGCAACACAATCTTTTGATTTTGGGTCTGCAGACAATGTCGATTAGATCCCGTTGACTTAAATTTTCTTCAGCATCCTTCTAAAAAGAGATTTTGCTGCGTCCATAAATTAATTTTTGATTCTTTACTTTTGGAACTCCAAATGTAGCCGAAACACTGAACTACGAATGATTCGGCAGCTCTGCAAAAGGCTGTTGAAGTGATTGTAGAAATTGACTAAGTAGTAGAAGAAATGAAACTGAAAGAGAATAAATTTCATCCGAAGACACTTGCCACAGATCGGATTATTCTTCTTTTTCTCTTTCTTTCCTTTTTCTTCTTTTTCCTCTCTTTCATTTCGCATTTCTTCCTACTGTTCCCATCTTTTTATCTTTATACATTTTTCATTTTTCTTCACTCTCTCTCCTTCTCTCTTCGTTCCTCTTTTTTCCAAGTTCTTTTTGCTTTTCTTTCCCCAACTTTTTCGTCTTCCTTTCCCTATTCCTTTTTCTTATTATTTTCTTCTCTGCTATTTTTTTTCTAGTTCACAATCGCTCGAATCTACGACAGATAAAATCCGCAACGGACTGGATCTGTTCTCGGTCGATCAATTATTGTAAACCCTCACCTGGTGGTGGTCCGATAGACAATTTGCTAGCAAAATATTGAGCCTTGTCGAGATTACATTGTAGAGAGTAAACAGTTCACAAAAACACATCTTGGACCTTCGATATTACCACAACAGACTCTAACGCGTAGTACATTTCATGTTTTGAACTCCTTTATCTGTGTAACTGAAACTTTTCCCATCTTGAAAGTTTCTCAGTGGCTAATCTAAAAAATTTGCAGTATTCTGAATGCAAAAGGCTTGGAAAATAAGAACCTTGAATGAAATCAAATTATCGATACTTTTCCGTGATTTTACGAATTCTACATTGACGCCCCAATAATATTTCCTCTTTGATTGTAAACTGATATTATTCGAACTTATATTGCGAACCGGACGCTAAAAGTATCCAGAATAAAACCATCACTAAATGTCACAGGTAATTTGAATTCAAATTTTAACAAAAAAAAAACAGTCCCATTTAATCTGTGTTCTTCCATTTTTGCTCGGCCTAACGTTGACAAATTGATTTAAAGTATATTACAGCCATGCCATTGATGTTAGTAAGTCATGACTTAAACATGACACAACCAACAAAATCACTTAGTTAATTGATTTCGGGGAGATCATCTAGAAAATTAAGAAACCCAACAAGAATACCAACAAAGAAAAATCGTTTAATATTGTTATTTTAACAATGCAATATGGAGAAGTGTGTTTTAATTACGTTATAATTAAATGCATGTTGTGGATGAATCTAAAGCAAATTGCCGTCTATAACGAAATATAAATGTTTGAAAGGTATATATGGAAAATTACACACACATACCTGCTAACACAATTTTATCAACTAATAAAGCCATAAAAGCATATGCTTTGTAACGTCGCCGACGTAGATATTTAGAAGCATTAAAGGAAACTCTATGATGGCGTTTGTAATAGAATTAAATTAGAAACTCGACATTTCATTTTGTCGATTTTTTTGTGTGCCCTCAACTTCCTCGAATCGAATTTAAAAAACAGAAAAAAAAAACAAAATAAATAGAACCATTTCAAATATCATATAATTTCACCCCATTATCAGTCAGATAAATGTATTTCAATATTTATATTGAAACTGGAACAAAAGGTGGTCGACTCGGTGGTAGAATGGTGTTAAACACTCGACTAACATTTGTTTTACAACAGACAATAACTGTCAAAAATGATATCAACAATACAACGTTCCACTGGAGCTTTTGTGTTCAAATAGCGTACAAATATTTACATAAATGTATTAATGTAGAGAACGCGCCGTTCTAATAGCCGTTGATGTATTAAGTATTAAGCACAAGTTCACCGAAAGTAGCACTTAGTGTATGTTTATTTTTCAATAAAATTCGACATAATGTTTTAAAGTTTTAACGTTGATAATCCGACATGATGATGTCTTGTAAAATTAACCGTCAAGTTTTCGAACATTCAAGTCGTATTAGCGATAGAGGAATTGATAGAATCGATACTTGAACTTGAATCGTTGTTTTCTGAGAGGTGAATTTTTAGACAAATTCTACGAATAGAATGATAGATGTTGTGTACTAATTTTGTTGATGGAATCGTTTCAAAGCTGAAAAATAAGAACGTTCTTTATTGTCGAGGAAAACAGCAAAAAAGAAACAAGAAAAAATGAGGAAACATTGATACCGAAAAGAGTAGTATAAGAATAAATAAAATGTCTCGATTGTTGTTGTGTACGTTTTTCTTTCTGTAAGACTCTTCAATAAGAATCTTGAATAAATATTTACATAAATGTTTTACAATTTCAAAAATAGATATAAGCTCTCCAATGTAGATATATTTGAATAATATTTACCTTTAATGAATATTGTTTCAATTATGTTCAATTATACGATTGTAGGTGTTTTATTAGTAGTAGAAATTTCAAATTGTTGTTTGCTGGGAATGCTTCAATTTCAATAGATAAACACGTATAACTACTAAATTAACAGTTTAGGAAACTATTTGTACTAAGACAGTGCTAACAAATCTCCTTCACAACTAACTATAGACATCTATTCTAGTTATTGTTGGTCTTTGGACCTCACTTGGCCTGTTTGAAGCCGGTAGTATAAACGTTTCCTGAATCTCGCACAATTCACAATTTTATACGACAAATACGTTAGGATAATTGAAAGGTCAAGACTTGTTTCTTTGTAAAAAATCTACAAAATTAGTAACACTTGAAGTGGTGCTGGTGAATGTAAATCAAGTTGAAGTGAGACTTTATTATCTACAAAGTACTGAAGTTAACGAAACGGAAATATTATGAAAATGGTGGAGGTGCCGGGGCTCTCATTCGTATAAGACAAGGCGAATAATTACTGTTATGAGTTGAAAATTCGCTAGGTGCTTTGTAACTTGGTGTACATGGTGTAAATAGCTCTCAGTCTGTTCGTATTCACTTTATGCCACTGAACAATGCATTTAACAACTTATTAGGAATTATTTTAGTAGCAAAGTTTCAACTTTATTCGGTTTATATTAGAGTACCGAATTTTGGTGTTTAAATTATAACTAATTTTTTTTAGCTTCATAATATTAAGCGTTTTAAGAATTAATTGTTGGGACAATAACAACAGAACTATTTGCCTTTTGACCATCATTAAAGGTAATCGTATTCGTTTATCTGACATTAATGTGCGCGCCCTATTTTACTGCCAATTGTCTGCTTTTAATGTTCAGTTTGACTGAAGCATTGATTCGGATTACTTTTCCAACTATTACGAAGCAATAAAGAGGGGTTATTGTCATCTTACACCCTTACAATTGGAATGGTTTTTAATTTTCTGAAAAAGCTCAAAATTGCTGAAACAATTATCGATCTGGTACTTCATCATTGGAGTGCTCCTTTTACATAAGAATCCAGTTTTCTTTTGCGTTTCACCTTTCTAAACGGAAACATCTTTCTGGCAAACGACCTTTTGCCATTTGCAAATAAGATTAACGTAGCAGAATTCAAATGTATAACGATAGCGGAAAAAACGACGCCTAAACCAGGGGTTCTCAACCTGGGGTCTATAGAACAATTTAGGGGGATCCATGGAACGATTTCTGGATGTTGTCAATTTAAAAAATCAGAGGCATTTCCAAAATTTAGATTTAGATTTTCACAGAAACCTATTCATGAAGCATATTATAGAGTTACTTTCCGGGTGCCTTTATTAAAGGATATACTCAATTCAATTGAAGCAGGTCATTGAGAAAGTAAGGAATTCACCATTTTCTTTTATAATTTATGGACGTGGTTCAGTGTAGCGTGTTAATGCTATCAAAGAAGAATTGTTATTTGTGAAGACCTTTGCGAGACTACCAAGGCTGCTGATATTTTAAAAATGATAAAAAACTTTTTTATAAAAGTACTTTCAACAGGCAAGCCAAACATTACTCTCTTTGTACTGATAGAGCTCCAATGATGATTGGTAGTTGAAATAGTGTTGTTACTTTAGTAAAAAACGAAATCCGTCAAGTTGTGGTCACTCATTGCTTTTTACACAGGCATGCACTAGCAAAAAAGACTCTTCCAACAACTCCAAAAGAAGTTTTTTAGTTACCAAAAGCATCGTCAAATTTGTTAAAGGCAAAACTCATTTTGCAAAGTGAAAAAGTAAGAAGTGCGCTGGCTTTCTAAAGGACAAGGCATGTAACGTTGGTTTGAATGAAGGACAGAAGTTTCAATTTTTTTAACAGATAGAATGAGTTCACACACTAAGCAGTTTGGAAGAAGCGGCTTTATTCAGGTGTTGGCTTTTTTTGGTAAGTATTTTTAAGCGTTTGAAATCTACTACATTATGGATGCTACTGAGATATTGGAAGAACTTACTGGCTACAGTACCCTTATGGAAGAACAGAGTAAACACCGACAAATTTGCAAGTTTTTCAATGTTGGAGGAATTACTCTGCGAAGATAGAATTCAACTGTCCTAAAAGATACCTTAGACCCCTTAGTAAGATCTGATGCTCAGTGTAAGAGGCCTATCCATCCACATATTGCTGAGCGAGCCCTGGAAGCTTTGATTCTATTCACAGCTACATATCTTGGCGAATTTGGATTTTTAACTCTCAACCCTTAAAATAAAAAGTAAATATTCAGCATGGTATTTGGCACGCACCGCATCACAGTACAGTTTTCTAGTCCAAAGCAAATAACAACAACCATCGCATTAATGCTTAACAAGTGTTTTGCGAGTAAATTGGAAGAAGTAGTTTCAATAATATGATGCACTTAGTTACCTTTTGAGCTTATTTGCTCACTTCACTTCACTACACTGACGTGTCCCACTAACTCTGTCTACACTTCAAAGCGCATCACATCTACCCCTATAGGGGAAGATAAGGTCTATAAGAGAAGCATTTCCGACACCTCAGAAGACAGGTCGGTGCATCCAATCTTATGATTTTGTCTATATGTATGAAACCGGAAGTAAAGTATCTGGGTGTAGATAAACGTTTGAATTTCAAGAGCCACTTCCGTACCCCTGGCGTAAACGTATTCGAAATGAGCCTGAATTGTAAAACAGGTGCCAAGAGAATTAACTGATCGAATTTCGAAGTTGCTGTTTGTTTTTTTGTTTTTCGAAAATTAAACATATTTCCAATTCTCCAAACTAATTTCGTTTCTACTACATATATAACGAAGTTTATATCTAGACTTCAAGGGTATGGATGCAATCAAAAAGTTTAATTAAAATGAATGAAGCCGGTTGTGTGTTGTGTGTATGGATACTAAGTCAATTTCTGTGAAAATTTTCTGTAATTTTAAATGAAAATGTCAGTTACAACAAATCGCAACGAATATCAACAAAACTAATTAATATTTTATCCCTGAAAAACCCAACAGGTTAATTTTAGAATGCCTTCTGTGATAGGGTTGTAATAGTCAATTTCCAAATAATTAATACGGAATTGTATAACGGATATTGATCAGTATACCGTAATTATTTGTGAATAAATACATTAACGTTTACTTAATCAAGAAATTATTTGTTTATTATCAATATTTCCATTATAATAATTCAACAATACTGTATTTGTAAAGAATTAAAATAGCTATAGTTCATTCAAATTGTGGTGTAGCTGTTTACTTTTCTATATACAGGAAACCAAATTGGACTAGGCACTTGAGAAGAAAAGTGGGAGGAAGTCTCCTCCTATTCACGGATTACGATAGAACAATTGTGGGGTCAGAGTAGGTCGAATAGGAGGAGTTTTTTATGTTTATTATTTAGTTAGACGCCCACTTTTGTTTAAGATACGCATACCAAGTCAAGGCTAATAGTTGTTATAAATACGGGTGGAATTCAACTGATAAGAGATAACAATATCAACAAACATGTGTTGTCTTTGTTGTACTCATTATGCGACTTGTCAGAATCAAATTTCAATCAATATTTATTTAAAAAAACAACTTACAGAATCACGAATTAAATCCATATACAAGTAAATTATCTAAAAATTCATAAATACCAATTATGGAATTGTAAAAATTACAAAAGAAAACGATTCTTTACCAACCAGACAAAACTATGTAATAAATGAACATTGAAATAAAAAATCAGATAGTTGCTTTATTTTCGAATTATCAGATAATAGCTCTAAGAAATTATATATTGTGTGCAAAATTTCCTTTCATTCCATACACGCCAGTTGAATGTTATGTCTAACAAAAATTACAGAGAATCAGTTTAAAGTAGGCAATTTTTCTTATGAAAAAAATTCTTATCTTCTATTGTAAAATTGTGCACCTCAATTATGGTTGCTAATTTCGAACTCCTTTAGACACATATTGGTCGTAAAAAAAAGTATTTTCATTTATCTGTTTTTTATTGACGATAAATTAAATACAAGTTAACTAAACGTTTATAAAAAGTTGTATGTCTCCCTTTTGTGAATTATTATTATTTCAAAATAAAGAAAAAAGAAAATTGTATCCACCAAGAGATTTGAACCTATCACCTCCTGTTCAGCTCATGATGCTATCTAGCAACGGACTATTAAATTATTTGTAACTTTGAAAAGAATAAGACACAGTATAATGCTTTCTTGTCTAACTCATGACAGGATGAGATGTGCACAAGTGTGTATGGAGAATTATTCAAAACTCATTATGAGTACGACAAAGATAACATGGAAGAATATTTACGACTATTGTCTCGCTCTATTGCCCCACCCTTTCACCTACCCTTAGTCGCATACTGCCACAACCCTGATACCTTTTTGAATTTTCTATATAATATCAATATTCTAATTAGCTTTTAATCAAAAATTGAATTCAATGATGTATTGTTACCAAACGCAATTTATGTTAGCAGAATAAACTAGTGTATTCGATTTTATTGATGTACTCGCCCTAGGGACGAAACCAGTCGTAGCTACAATATTATCAAATTCATGATTATTATCGCCAAAAATGTTAACAACAAAGTTGGCATTGATTTGTTAATCTTAAACGTTTTCGAAATGGAAATGTCGTTAGATCCCCGGTAAAAACCTTCCAATTTGGTGGATTATACTGTAATTACTCCGGAAATGAGTAGAATTAAAAAAAAATCGTGCCTGCCATATCCACCATTTCCAATAAACTGTCTTTCTAATCAAATTAGAAAGCTTTTGTGAGTCGCCGAAGACTGTTCTTTATTTCAATGAGAAAATGCAAATTTGAGACGCTTCGACAAGAATTTATATATTTATGGAAATTGTAGTGTTTTAAACTTGAATAGATAAAGGAGTTCTTTTGATAACTCGAGTCTAGCAAGAAATTGTCGATTGTATTGTTGATATGGAGACGTAATTAAATCGATGCAATCGAGACCACAAAATCAGTTATTATCTAATTAACATCTCATTTTTAATAAACTGCTAAATTGAGCTTTTCTCTTTGAAAAATACTACATTTGATAATTATAGAATACGAAAACATGCTATAGCCACTGGGACCTTTAGGCTGTAACGACCACAACCAGGATTAGCTTCGTGTTCACAGTTTTGCTAGTTTTTGATCTCTACAAAAAATAGAAAGTAGGGTAAATCACGGAGAGACGCCACGGCAGGAGAGATGCCACAGTTTAAATATCTTCGAATGAGAAAGGTGGACAACTATATGTTTCACACTTTATCATAGCCATATCGACGACTGTTAAGATATGTCAGTCCCTATTTAGATGCCAGTGTTTAAATCGCTTTGATAAAGCATTAATCGAAATTTCGTCTAAAAAATTGTGTTAAAGTTTTGTATTTAACTTATATTATAGTTTACTACAAGTGTAAAAAAGACAATATAAAGCAACTATTTGCTTTTATAGTCAATTTAGGTATTTATTAATTGGTAATTGGTTTTATTTTTTATGGTTTATGTTTCTGATTGGATCTTTAGAGGGGTGGCATCTCACCACCAAAAAGAGGAGAGACGCCACCTAAATGAATATGTGTGTTTATAAGTTCGTAATGGCCTAAGTTTTTTGTACTTGAGGATGCCTAGAAAATATATACGTAAGCATAATGTAATTAGAGCAAATTGGACGGAAGAAAATTAAAGGTCGGCAATTGAAAAGGTAAATAATGGTGAAATATCAAAACATCAAGCGAAGAGAGATTATGGCATTCCAATCAGAACCAATAACTTCTTTAGATTCAATGCAAACTCCTCAATCTCCACCACCTCAATCCTCATCAAAACCATCTGGATCTGGGCTCCCAACCAAGTTGGTAGAAACGAAAAAAGCGTTCTAGCTTCTATTTATTGTAATTTGAAAAGTTTACAAATCTATACTTATATAAGCGATTTCCCTCCCACTCACTCACTCACTGATTCATCACGATATCTCCAAAACTATCTGTCTGATAGACTTTAAATTTGGCACATATATTCCTTTCATGATATTGACGCTCACTAAGAAATGATTTTTGAAAACTCAACCTCTAACAGGGTTAAAACGGGCATTATTTTTCCAATACGTTTATCATAGAAGGTAACATTAACAACGCAAATATCAGCTGTCTGATTATTGTAAAAGATAACATTCCTCACAATGCCAAGAGAGAAAAAGATGGAAAGACAGCGGACATTTAAAATTGGCGAAAGATTTCCTAATTCCTCTACACACAAATAAATAAATTTACTATATTAAATTAATGAGAAAAGTCAATATTTACTCAAAAATTAACACAAACTTTGTTCAAGGCAACATTATGAACAAGAAAAAAAAAACAAAGAAACAAGACAACATTGACGACGCTCGATATTTAAATCACTGCAGTGTCGCTTTGTCTTCCGTTTATTTGTTCCGCTCTATTGATTCATAACATGCAGTTCTACAACATACTAATAAAAGAGTAATAAAAGTTACGAATCCATCATTTTTAGTGTAATATATCATTCTCCCATCCAAAGACTAGATATAAAAATTCATATTCATCCGAGAAGTATTCAGACCGTCGATAGCTCAGTGGTAGAGCCCTCAATGTCCGGCAAACAAGATATTTTCTTGGCCTGGAGAGTCCATAGCGGTTTAAATAGGTGGTGAAGAAGTTTGCAACTCCAACGGAAACATTGATCAAGCACACTTCTGGCCGGCACCGGTGTTTTCAAACGGAGGTCGACTAATTTCGTATTTTCCGATATTTACAATTGTTTCTCGTTTTGAATTTCTTTAGTGTTTATTGAAATCAATTAGCAGAGAAATACTGGGAAAATTAATTTAGAGATTTTCGGTTTCGAACAACAATAATTAAACTTTATTATAAAACTTGTTGCTCGTGTTTATTTATTTTATTACCCTACCATTATTAGCGACTACCTATACAACAATATAAAGTTTGACAGTTTCACGTAAAACCAAATATGTTTACATTTAAGCTTTTAACATCAACTTCAGGTAGAAATGTAATTAATAAAACTAAACAGTATACAGTAATGATGGACATGATTAAAATTAAATTTTCACACAATAGAAGCTGTTTGCTTTCATAATTAGTTTAGATTTCATTAGATAATTATTAAATATCAACCCTAAAGCTTATTGCTATTATTATTATTATTATTTTTATCGGTGGTTGTATTTATAGCCATATGATCATTGATGTCCATCAATGACAATGAAAGATATATGAAAATGATTTTATGTAAAATAATTGGCGTTCCATTCTATCTGCGCTGCATTCGTATTAATATGTCAAATTTCAAAACATAGTTCGAAGCTATTTACCGCAATAATTCACTCTTCCATTGGGAAAAATAATTCACCATTGACCATATTAATTAGAATTTATATTAATCTTTGTTTAAAGAATTGTTAAAAGATACAAAAATCAATATGGAAGAGAGATTTATTGCGAGTATCATCATAAAATGAAAGACAACTGACGGTTCATTAGTAATGCCATTAATTATTCAGACGTTTAGATTAGGTTCGTTCCAGCCTTTAATTTGCGATTTTATCTGAAACTGCAAAGTCTTATACTTAGCACGTGCGCATTTGCCAACGGGTCATTCCATTAACATATATATGAAATCCTCTGATTGGCGAAGCAGACTAATCTTAGATTTGGCTGTAACTTTGTGGGACTGTTCTTTAGGATCCCAAAGAATAAAATTTATGCACATTTAACTTTTATAAGTGGCCGTTTCGGCATATTCGAATTAAGACTTTCAAGAAATGTCATTTTTAGGCTTTATCAATTTTAGCTGTAAAAATTTTACTGTTTAAGGGCGAATTTTACAATTCGGTTTATTCCGTCAAATATTCTCTCATATATTTTATGTCGGTATAAATCGTAGAATTTTCGTTTCTACAAGTCGAGAATAACACGCTGTTACGATTTTCGGTAACTGCGCCGATTTCAGAGGTATTGAAAATATGTATTATGTAAATAAACAAAGAAATATTTACTATAAAACGAAAATGTTTGATTTAGTGAGTAGTAGAAGAATATTTAAATCCTTGAAAAACAAAGAAATTTTTGACAATCTAAACTAACAAGATTCATAATATTAGAAAAATGAATCGCTTTTAAAAGGATGATCTACCTGAAAATTGGGAAATTCCAAAATGTTATTACCGGTGTATTTAATTGTGCCGTTTATTTTGAAAATAATATAAACGGCTCAATTTTTGCGGAATGATAAAGCATCCCTTCATTACTAGTCAACAAGTCATTATTGGAATTATGTAAATAAACAAAGAAATGCTGCAATATATTGTAACAAGAACTTGTTTAATTTTGTGGACAAATAAAGAGTTTATGAAAATATGTAAAACGAATGAATATTTCACGGTTTTCATTATGTTTCATAATATTAGAAGAAGGATGGCTTTTAAAAGGGTGATCTACCTGAAAATTGGCAAATTCCAGGGTTGCAACATATAAAAAAAACATCTGTTTAGACCTATCCCAAGTTTCTATATTTTAACAAAGAAACATTTTACAAAAGAAACGTGCTTTCTTTGTTATAATTTTTGAATTCTGTTGCGCCATGTGTCACTATTCTAATATCAACTTAAGACTTCAAAATTCCTAAATGTATTGGAACTAGAAAGTGGGAATTGTAGAAATCAACGAAGATAAAGTGGGATATATTAGCCAGCATAAATATATGTTAAAAGTAACCGAACTTTTATTTATTCTGCGCATCGTAGTAACCGCCCTTAGTCAGTAAATCTGTCATTACACGGATTTCCACATCTTTATACATACGAAAATTTTCAACACTGCTCATAGTACTCATTTTATAGATTTTGGTTATGAAAATATGCATTTCTAACATAAGAACCGCATATTAAACTATTTTCAAAGAGATGTTCTACGATATAGCGGTGGTAAATTTCTTACGATTATTTTGGAAAACTAAGGCTTATTACTTAAAAATCTGACAAACATTTTCAAGTAAAAAAATATGGTATATATCAACTGTCCTCCAAAATTCATTTGCTTGGAGCAAGCGTTGGTTGGTGTGTATGTAATAGTGGTAGATCAAAAATCTATCCTGGATAGGATTTACGTAAAATCCATTCTTCGATACGGGGGATGTTCCCATTCTTTCGCACAGAAAAGCTGGAGAAATTAGGTACTAATCAAGCTTGACTTCCAAAATCTCCTGGATTTCAACGTGTTCAAATTTTAATGTCCTATTTAACCCCCTTAGAGAGCGAAATGTCAAAAATCCTTCTTAGTGAGCGTCTACATCGCAAAAGGAGTCTCCATGCCGAATTCAAAGTCTATCACGGATATTTTCGGAGATCTTGTGATGAGTGAGTCAGTGAGTGGTGTTTTGCTCATACTTATATAGATTTACCAAGTCTTTCATGACTTTAGTAGCATAATGAAGAAACGGGAATTTTGTGTGAAAACTTTTTGAAAAAGCAGAACTAACAACTTCCAGTTATTTGAAGTTTACCATTTTCATATACATTTATCGAAGTCAAACGATCATAGATAGATTAATTAAAGAAGCGTTAATTAATAGATCCCTTTCGATTCGACCTAAAGTCAATTGCAGCTTAGGTCTATCTATGGACCAGGTATTCATGGAATTTGGGAGCTTCCGCCCAAAAATTCTGATTATATTGAACAATTGAACTCTTTTAGTAGTGAAGATTCAAAAATGCTACTTCTATAATTACTTTCTAACAGAATGAAAATTATAAATATCCTGGTTGTAACAAAAGTTCTGTCTGAACAATTTGAACATTTTATTACTAATTTTTTAACGAAATTCTCATTTATCAATCATGTATGTATTTTCCCTCCGTAGATAGCACTTTTTAGGCAACTTTTGAATGCCTCGACAAAAAATTCTCGGAAAAATTGTTTTGCTTTTGAATAAAAAAAGTGCACCACGACAGTTTTAATATCTTCCTGGGAATTAAAGATTATTTTGTAAACTCCGGAATAAGTGAAAATATTTGCAAAAGTTTGCAAATGTTTGGTTACACGATGCGCGTTTGGTGAGAACACGGCTTAATACATCAATCGCAAATGTTTGCAAACGTTTGCAAACACGATGGTTGTGTCCGTGACCAAAAACGTTTACAAACGTTCTATTACAGGATACGCGCTCGGTGAGTACGGGGATTAAAGTGATAGTTATACTAGAACAAAATCTATGAATAATTTAACAGGTTCCAATGGGAAGATTTCTGGAAAGAAACGAATATTATTCAAAATCAAAACGAAAAATGCCGGTTGTGAAAACGAAGGCGAAACATTGCTAAAGCGTTTACTCAACCAAGATGTCAAGAGACACAATAAAGTCATTTTACATCAAAGATTATAATTGTAATGTTCCTGCAACAATATTAGATAATTTTTAAGTAGCTTCTGAACGAAAAACTTCGTCCAAACTTCAACAAATTTTGACTCAATCTACCAGCACGAAATTGTTGAATTGTAACTGACAGCTGAGCATTTTTAAATTGTCCTCGAAGCCATCAACGCTTCTCAACTGACGATCGACACAAACCTATTAACAAAAATCATTGATTTTAACGAGTGTGGCAGAATAATTGGTTTGAGCAGCTTTGATATTCATTCACTACACTCATATCACATTCACATTATAAATTAATGGTTTTGAATTAAACAAATCTGTGAGTTCTTCATGAAATTATGAGTATGCAATTGTCTCGTACAAGTGTCACATTCTATTTAAAATCCCATAAATATAGATGGGGCGGTTTATGAGAGATTTGATTTTATTCGGATAGCTAGCTAGCTAGCTAGCTAGTTAATTATAGCGGGAGTCGAGAAAAAAATCAGATGGATGCTATTGTTTGAACGTAATTGACATTGCAGCCAGAATAACTCTATTATAACGCAAATTAGTTATGGAAATTTATAGCATAAATTGAATTTTCGATTATACCAAGATAACTGTGAAATTTTCTGTTGTTTCATTGTTTGATATGATAAGAGAACCTGTGAGAACACCTTAAAGATTATTTCGCATGTCTAACAATCATTTGTAAATAAACTGGACAGTTATTGTGTCTCATTAATCAAATGTCTGAGGGCGTTTGTATAACGAATGATAACAACTGACAGATCATTTATATAAGTATTTATTGTTGAAATTTAACTACGCAGTATTATGTTTATTAATTTTTGTTTTGAATATTCTATACAGGTAGAGTATAGGTTGAGCTTTGAAAAGCAAACCGATGAAGTGTCCCCAGAGACAAAGAGCGAGCGAGAGAGAGAGGGAGAGGTTGGTGATTATAAATAATCCCATTTTCTATATAACACCATGATCCAGTTCAATTAGCATGATTAATTTAGCGTAAGCCGGTTGACAGAATATATAGGCGTCCAACCGTATGTGAGGATCGATATGTATGCAAGCAAAAGCGACCATTTCAATATACATATACATAGCTATCTGCATCTTTCTCTTTCTTTCAAATAACATACTCTAATTCTCTCTACATCTGTCTGTATTTACGTGTATGTATATGGGAATAACTCAAATTCTATTCAGGTCTCCTCACCTGATATACACACACAGGTGACCTGTTGTGGGATTACTACTGCCAGTGAAAGAGAGAGATAGATATAGAGAGAGAAAGATACGTCTATCCAACTATCCTGATCATTCAACCAACCATTTATTGTAGCCACTTTAATAAAAGTGAAATAAAGAGCGAATTTTGTACAATATAAAGTGTAAAAGGGATGACATGATAAAATAGAAAAAGATAGTGTATGAAGGTGACATGTCCACATATCCTGTACATATCCGTTATTAAATCCGGTCAATATAGGAAGAGCTTGTCAAAGTATGGTATATACTTGCACTAATAACGGGCAATAGCAGTTACCAGTGGGTAGTAGTAATGTACGGTCGATCAACCACTGGTTATCAGTTAATTAAAACGTATCACTCTAAATGCACCTGCATTTAGCACCGTCACATGCAGCAGCAACGACAAACGCAATTAACACACGTTTTTCTCTTGATGAGACACCGTTAGTTTTCAATTATTAAATACAATAGAAAGCTGTAGTTTTTGAATAAAACTTTAAACTTTTGTACCGATCAGTTTAAATACGGGCGGGTTTGGAGTCACACAGTCCTAAATTTAACAATTTCCGTTTCTTAAGAAACATTAAAGCGAGATAGTTCAGTGGTTCAGAGCACTCCAACGCCGCGATAGCACGGGGAGACCCGTGGTTCGATTCCCGGTCGACGGTTCGAACATTTTTCAGTTTCGAAATATGAAACAGTGATCGATTAGGTCGCGGTTAATTAATTAATTAATCGATTTTATATTTCATTTATTCTACTACTATTACTATTACTATTCTAATAGTAATTAATGTATCATGGGCGTTATTTAACATTATTTTTGTTTTTTTTTAAATTTTTTCTTTAACATCTGAAAATTTGAGATTATGATTACATTTTTAATGACTGCAAAAAAGATTGTTTGTCATAGCAACGGGCCTTAACAGCAGGCTATTATTTTTCATAACGACATCGCAACGCCATAATGGCCCGTCGTCTAGTAAGTAATTATTATTTGCTTATTAATGCAATCGTTTTCATATCTATAATTGGTCCAATAATAAGATATTAACGAATTGTTTTTGTTTTGTTTTTTCAGATCCGAGATATCATGCTCACTGAAAAACGTATTTTTGAGAATGTAAGAGCTTCAGCAAACGGTCTATAGCAGCAAGAAATAAAAATTAATAAAACAATGCTAAAAATTGTAAATTTTTACATAGATTAAAACATGAATTTGAAAAATCTTTAAGAAACTCTTTTTTAGGCTACTAACTGCATTTAACCCTTTAAGTAGTGTCACGAAGCACATTTTAAGATTGATAGCAGGATGTGATGGAAAAAGACTCCTGTTGCCAAATGAATAACAGAGAGAAAGTAACTTAATCTGTCGGATTTATTAACTGATAATGCGTATCTATATTATCTATAAAATAATAATAAATAATAATAATAATCATCCTCATCAATAAATTATATTGATCGAAAATTACTCACAATTGTATTATCTGGAATTGTGTAAAAATAAAAATTCAAAAGAAGCTGAGTAACGATTTCTCAGCTAAAACCAAGAAAACCCTTACTCACGACCCGTAATCAACAAACCAAGGAATTTATTTTAGAAAAAATATAAATAATTTATCAAATACGTTAATATTGATTGATTGATAACGTTTTATTTTGATATATAAATGTTACATTTATATTTTTAAAGATCAAAGACCGTACATTTGAGCATCAAATAGCTTCAATAATTTTGTAAAAGCCAACAATGATACGATGCTCTGTTGGTATATATGCGGACAAAAGAATAAAAGCCGACCGATGTATAGTATAAAAGCCTATCTCCCAAAAGGACCATCTACTTACTGCACAACACTCACACACATGAACATTTATATATGAGAAAAAAAAACAACAAAACAAACAAGAAATGTAATATAATGAAAGCAGTAGGAGTAGTAGTCATAGTCGGAACATCAATTCTTGTTTGTCAAATGTTCAAACTTCTCAATAATTGTGTATTGATTGATGTTAGATATTTATCGATTCCTATACATCTACTGAATTATCTATCTCTATACTTTTCAGTGTTAGTAACGACCTAAAATAAATATACATCATATCTCATGGGTAACATCAGCACTTCAGTAATGTACCCTGAAAATTTGCTACATGTCATCCATTATTCCTCCATAATACACGCATATTGTTGGTCTATTTTTATTACAAAATCAGACTAATTTATTAAATTATCTGTCTCTACGTATATAGTGTTTTTATTGGTAATTTTTTCTATAATTGAATTTTGCCATCCTGAAAATATCCATTAGTCCCTTTTATAAATGATTGTACAAGGTGGCCGGTTACAATATGATTATTAAAATTTGAGAAAAATATAAATCGTATCAAAAAAGTAGATTTACATGGAAATAAGTTCACTACAATTAAATTAAGTTTCTTTTTTGATTTAGAAAAATACTATGATTTGCCACCTTTAGCTCAGACATCCTGTATGTTTGTGTGGAGGTAGATAGAAAGAGTTTTATTGGTTGCTAAATGACGAAAATCAATAATGTCTCTCTAATGAGGATGCATTAATATTTAATAAATTAAAAAAACATCACTGCATCAGTGCTTTAATGTAACAATAATAATAATAGTAATAATGATAGTAATAAATGGTGTTTCAATGCTTTTATTGTTTTTTTTTTATTCTATGAAGCTTCAACATTTGTAATGCGCTTATCAGTAAACTTGACATTTTTTTTCTTTTATTATCGACCATTACGAAATGTTGTATCATAAAATATATTCATTAGTTATTTAGGTCGTATGAAATATTATGAGAATTTGAGATATTGATAAAACTTGCATTTATTTCTAATTTCGTTATTCATTTAGAAGAATCATGGAAAATAATATTTTTCATACGAAATAATCATCAAAGGTATAAACAATGCTCAATCAACTATTATACCATAGCCTTTAGATATCGTTGGAGCTTTTCGGAATAAAACTAGTTATTCGTATATTTATAAATAGCTCATGTAGTCGGTTACCTTGGTTTCTGATTCATACAGCGCAGATTATGAAGAGTAGGAGGTGCCTTTATATATGAAAGCACTACTTTTTTCGATAAGATATCCAATGGTGCTTCACTCGGTTGCAGAGAGTTTTGTAGCAGATTTTGTTGATGTTTCTTGTGATTCGTTTCAGATTCGTTGTGGACGAACCGAATTATGTAGGACATCAAGTAATAATTTATGTTGATTTTAATACAACAATCTAATTGGATTACTTTAAATAGAGTAACAATACGAATTGAAGATCTAGTAAAGTTTATTCTTATTAGTGCTTGGAACAAATGTTAACATTGCATGTGTTAAGATAGAAATCTGCAGAAAAAGATTCCATGCCAAAAAAGTGGAATTTGTCGGAAAAAATGAAATTCTACCAGCGAAACGAGGTTCCGACAGCTGCAAATCACAAACTTGATTAGTGATGAGCAAAACTGGTCTTACTATACAACAAGACAAGACTGTCTGATACAATAAGACCAAGACCAAGACCAAGACCAAGACCGAGCACATTAGACGAACACCAAAACGAAGGCCGAATATGCAAAACCAAGACCAAATACGCAAGACCAAAGGAAAATTATTACATCCGGTGAATTTATTAGTTAAACAGTTTTAATATGTTCTTTTTTTGTCACAAAACATTTTTTGTACTTGAAATTTTTAATTTGCTTTTACTAGATTTTAACACTAAATGTAAAAATCAAGAAACTTTACCACTGTTTGAAAAACGGCATCCACAAGAATGTGCTCGGCGTAAGTGTTCAATTTACAATACTAACAAAAAACTGAAATTTTTGATACCGAGTATAATAAATATTTTCTTTGACCTGTTCCTCCATTTGAGAGCTTTGCATAATTTATAATTTATACCTATAAAAGACCTGAAGAAATCCCCAAAAAATTATATGCAATAGGACATATGGTTAAGACTAGGACTGAATACGCAAGACCAAAACCAAAACTTGATGAGCAAGACCAAGACTAGAAAGAATTGTGTAAGACCAAGACCAACACTGACTAGGAAAGACCAAGATCGATGCCAAAACTATTGTAGTCTTGATTTTGAATTGAATTGAAAGTTTGTGGAACGTCACGCATTAGAAGTGAAACTTCTCAGGTTAGAGATGAAGTTCATTTTTAGGATTAGCATTAGGATGCGGAACTCAATTAATGAATTATTTTCTTTCTATTGTTGAAGGTACAAAAGTCATTAATCGTGGTAGGCCAGGAAATTTTATTTCTATTTCAGATGGCGCTGTACACCGATCAATGGTACCAACTCTAGACCCTATTGTTTATTTTACACAGTTGACGTAATTGACAGAGTATAAGCAATGCTATTACAACGCTCCCACTCTTCCCTTTCAGCTGTCTGTTAGATGGGAAAGGTTTCCCCTCACGAGGTCACACATTTCCGTTACACTTTGAAAAATTCTACTACCCTATCGCGCCTGAAGAAGTTTCATTTCACAAATTCTGTAAAAAACTATAAATGTCTCTCCTAAAACGGTTTCTTGCTTATTATAATGTTTTTAGACATCATTCATATTTTAGCAAAAATACAAAATCTCTTAGGCAAACTCTTACGACAACGGGCGTCGTTCTAATAAGGAAAGTCGACACGTTTACTAATATTACCAAGGATAGGTGGTAATTGCAATTCCATTTTATTGTTTAGTTTTTTCTATTTTCCTTGTGTGTTTGTAGAACTGTACAAATTTTAATAGTAAACGATAACGAAATCCTTCCTGGGCACCTAGATGGTTTGCCCATCCTGTATGTAAATTTCAATATAAAATAAATATAAGACCCCAGCCGATCTGGCGATACGTCAATACTGCTCTGGTGACTACCATTTCAAACCAACTAAAGCATTAGAGCTCCAACAACCAAGAGTTCATGTCAAAAAATTTAATCTGTCTTGAGATATCAATAAATTATATTTTATAGAGTTAATTAATTTCTTTCCTATCAACTTTGATGCAAATCTTAATGTTTTTGATACAGTCTGACTTACTTAATTATTGATTTGTTAGCATTATCAACTCCAAAGTCATGCGACTGCAGCCGCACTACTTTAGTCGCTTTAGCATCGTGCTCAACACTCCATCTTTATAATGAAATTGTATCACATATTTCGTGTTTATTTAGTAATTAAACAACAGAAAACATGAAAGCCAGACTTGTTCCTTTGCATGCTCTTCCTTTTTTTTTAGTGTTTATACAAGCGAAATGCGTAAAATTTTTTCTTTTAAAGCCACAAATATGTCTTTCACTAAGACTCAAGAATAATAAACAACGAGAGACGGTAAATGCAAATAGACAAATAGTTGTAAATCCTGCATTGTACCGATTTTTACTACAACTATCATGAACGTTGGAATTTTCTTTCTACGATATTTAAATAATCAAATTTTTAGTTATTATTATTATTGCAAATCGAGACGCTATACTGTAGGTAGGTTTTATTATTTGATGGATAGTGTTAAGAGGGCAATTTTTCAACGAAAAAAGCTTACCTTGTCGCGTTGCAGTTGTGTCTTGACAACATGAATATATCTTAGCACGTACACATCCTGTAACACAAGAGAGAATTGTGAGTTAACGTTTGAAGAACACGTACGTTTATCTGGGAGATTGTAATCCCTGGCCCGATTGTGTTTTAAATAGGGAAAAATACGCCACAACAACTCATTGAATTGTTAAGTTGAAAGAAATTGCACCAATTTCTGGTATTGGTAATGGTATTTATTTTAACCAAATTCTATTAATTTTAAATCTATTTATTCTAGTTGGTTAGAAGGATCGGTGTATCGAGCGGAGAGAATTAACAAATCAAACCCAATCCTTGAGATAACACTCCATAATACATCACAAAATAACATTGATTTTAAATCAAGAAATTGTTGAGAATCTATCAAAAAAAATTATAAACAATTTTAATTTAATTTGAAATTTAGTGTATCACAAAATTAGATGTTGATCAATTGATATTATGATCAAATAAATGATAGTGATATTAATAGGACAAGGGTTTATCAATTAACCGATACCAGCGGTCTTGTTTTGATAAATTTTCTTCTATTGGTAAGTTTTAATGAGATTTCATTAATTATAATTTAAATATTAATTTCAGACATTGACAAGGGATAATGGAGTTACAACAAAATGTTATTATAGCAGAAATTATTATAAATCATTAAAAATATAAATATAAAAAAGCTGAATTGAATTTTTTTCTTATAAGGTTATTGATTATTGCAGGAGTTGGAGTTTTTTTTCCTTTTGGGAGGGGCCCTACGTGAGAGCCGCACACTGAGGCCATCTGGCCCATTGTGTGCACCTCCATTTACCAGAGCTGTTCCAATCCTCTAATAAAGCTCAGTAGCTTGCAGTGTTCTGCTTTCCAAATGTCTTCTGGTTCCAAAAATCGTCGCCCCAGGTGTTGCTCTCTGAGGCCAGCCAACGCATGACACTCGCAGAGTATGTGGTGAGGAGAGAGTTTCTCAACAATGAGAAATTGTAATTAATGGACAACTGGTCTTTTCTCTCTTGAATTTGAAAACAAAAAAAAAGTATCCTTTATTAAGGTTTGCTCTATCTGAGTAGTAAAAATCATGAAAATCGGAAGCTTCCACGTTCTCTAGTTTATTTGTTAATCTAGGCTCTTTATTAGGCTTACATTATAGCCTGTGCCATGGTGTCGGAGTCGGAGCCGAACATCAGGAGATTTTTCAGAATGTCGAATCAGTTCGACTTCGACTATAACTAAGACTCGATATTTAAATTTCCTCACAGTAAAAGGTAAATGTGAGTCGAAATGTATTGAATAACGATTAAAGGACGTGAACGAAACAAAAGCTTCGTGGACAAGCAAAACCTTCAAATACTTCATATTTATGAATCACAAAATAAAAATAACGAATATTATGACAATTTATTTAAAGAAAACTTTTTGAATGCACTAACGATAAGTAAAACTGAGAAGTACGACTGCTAATCGAAGTTAACTCCCCAGTTAGAAATTTAGATAGGCTTGCCAGAAAATCAGAAATTTAAGGCAAGCCAAATTCTAACCTTGTAAGTTCCACATGCGGTAAAGCGAAAATTGGCATATCGAAAAATTTCCCAATTCGGTTGGCGTAGCCTAAATCTGGAATACTTTGGACTTCTTAATTGGTACCTAGTCACAGTAACCAAATATTTAGGAAAGCCTGTGGCATGACCCAATTCTGGCATACTATTGGGATTCCAAGGGTGTACCGAAGATACGAATGCTTAGTTGTTTGTAAGTGGGCATATCTAACGTCTTTATGATGTTTCAGTTCGCGTTATTAATATTTATACATTTAAGAATGTCAATAGGTCAAAAATAAATGAAACAAATTATCGCAATGTGAATTCACTACTACCGGATCATGTTACAGGTCTACGACATGTAGCACCTAAAGGTTTTTGCTTCCCGTGTACTGGCTAGCGCATGGTTTCAATCTAGGCAAACTAGCCAAGCTAAATAAATATTCCGATACTACCTAACTTGAAATTAGGTAACTGAGGAAAGTAATAGCAGTGACGAATAATTTGGAATTTCCGATAGTGACAGTGAAATAAAAATATCCAATATACAATTCAACTGGAATAGATCAAATTATAAAGATCCTCACGCTCGATAAATTACAGCATTTCATCTGAAGCATTATAGCAATTGATGGTGGGCGAATTTATAGAAAAACGTAAAATTTGCAAAGAAAACATTAGAATAAATAAGTTTAAATTATAACAAAAGGCGTATTGTTGATAAATTTGTACGTCCAACAATAACGGCTTCGAAGCTGTTGCCTAATTAGGAAGCCGAAATTGACACAAACTAGCCTTAGGCTGCTGGTGTAGTTTCCAAATTTTGACCTAATCAGGAAGACTAATTAGATACGAACTCGCCACAGCGTTACGTTTATGACTCGGGCCTAATGTGGCTGTCTCCTTGACCTATGTAGGGAATTTGGCATGCCTTGTTCGGGCCAAAACCTAATAGAAATTTCTGTTCAGGCATTTGCTTCAACCGGAGTCGGAATTAGAGTCGAAATTAAGCCTGTACAACTGTCAGGAGTTAGAGTTGGAGTCGACTATTTTTTTAAGAGACTCCACAACGTTCACTGTAACAATTTTAACGTTTCTTATAATATAATTCAATTTTGATTGGTCATGATCAGGGGCTCAATACGGAATTAATTTGAACATAGCCTTCAAGTTGAGTTAATCTAATTTTAAATTCCATATAAAGTCGATATGCAATATAAACATTACTTTAAGTATATTAAAAGTTATATACACGTTTAGTTTTAAATTAAAACTTCTACCTGTTAATCAATAATGTTTTATTATTAATTAGAAAAACTTGTAACTTTGAAATTTCTGTTTTGATTTGCTATACAAACTCCACTATGTTTATATCATAAATATTGATTACATTAACTTTATAATTATAACTTCCAGAAATAAAGCTCTTATATTTTTGCGCAAAAAAAAAACGTAAAAATTCCTAATATTGAAAGGATGATAAAGCTTATTAATAATGGTGATTTTTCAATATTATATTATCAATCAACATTCATTGTTATAGTCCGAATTACGCTAAATTCGAAACTATCTTGATAAGTATAATTCAGTTGTACTATTATGAGTTGTTATTAATAAGTTATTGATAAGTTGATAGCCTGTTCGGTTGGAGACAATTTGCACTAATAATGACATTTCATTTATCATTTTTTAGTGCCAAAAGCTTGAGGAAAGACTTTCTGTCTTTAAAGATTGTAGCATATTTTGCCTATACGACTGGAAAAACTGCCTTGCCTCTTAATTTTTCTCATGCCTATTTGTTGTTTCCTCTACTTCGATAGACGTATCTTATCCGAAACTTGACCACACTCCTAGCTGAGATATTCTTATCTGAAACGGACGACAGTATATGATCTCTACAGTTTATTAACTCTCTAGTTTTTTGGTTGCATTGACCCCTTTAAAATTGACAATAAATCCACGAACCTCCTGAAAATTGGCTGAGACATCTTGTAACTGAATCCTAACCGAACAAAACTTTATTATAAAATCGTTAAATGGATTAAGAACTTTATTCAAATTGACGACCCAAGACAGGTTTATGTTAATATGTATGCTGATGTGTTTTGATAAAATACCAACACTTCATATAATCTCTCATAATATTGGCAATCAGTTTGCTTTTTGATTAACTTTCACAACGTCGCATCTGAATCATGCAATTGTTTGTATTTATTTATATTTGGAAATTTATGTTTACTATGATATATTCGCTATGATTTCTCATCAAGCATTTCACTATAAAAACATCTACACCAAACTATCCGGTAACTATCTTAACAACCACAAAGTTCGAATCAAAACATAGAGAATAAGAGGGTCAATCCATGGTAATGGATGGGACATTTTAATGGACTTTTGTATATTTAGAAGTGTTATTGAAGCATGAAAGGAATTTTTTTCCTTCTATTCTACTCTTAGATACGTACTCCGGAATATAGTGCAGCAAAAAACGTGAATCTCTATCTTTAAATTGCAGATTTCCATCAGTGACGGGTGGGATGATGATTTTTGCATCCAGATACCTTATAGTGAAATTCAGATCAATCAGACCATTTTGAATTCTAGTTTTAGATTTGTAAGTTACTTAAATAGTGTTCCGAAAGTTACTCACTACTAGGAAACCAATTACCTACAATGGTTGCAATGTCAATGTTATTATTACAACTGTTGACAAGATTTCATTCTTAACAATTATATCTATAATTGTATTTATAAACATTACTATTGGCCTTGCAGTTGTTTTGATTCAAATGTTGTCAACAGTTGTAATAATAACATTCGCCTTCCAAGTATAGTAAACAATTCTGACGTCGGCTTTTTTCATCAATGGATAAGTTATTGAACCCCAGAGAAGTTCTAATTTCTTTTTGAGCAGCAAATGAGAAGTTTTTTAAAGAAAAAACTTATTTTCATATCAAATTCAGTCGCAGTATTCATTGTAGGTAATTGGTTTTTTAATAGTTAGTAATTTTCAAGACCCTATATGACGTTTTGGCATTTCCAAAATAGCTAGAACGAAAATCGTGTCGGTCATTTGAAGTGTAGACATTGTAGTCTAATTTCTTTAGATACTTTTCCATTTCAATTCATAAACAAACGAGATATTTGAGGATTCACACTTGACGCGAACACGCGGTATATCGTTACGTATGAATAATCATAAAAAATTGTTGTCATTTTCATTGTATAGAGTGAAATTAGACGGTGATACTTTGTCTCTATCATCAAAATCTCCATTTGAATCATCATGATTCAGCTGTTGATGCAATTTTGAACTTTTTTCATTTGTTCAAGCTTATCAAGTGCACTTGAAATTTCACCTGAACTCTATTATCAAATCATGCATTCTACACTAACACTATTCAACAACTATTGTTCCATATAATAAACAAAAAAAAATGGTTAATATTTGTGGAAAATATCAATTAGTTGCATGCGAACAATTCTATGAATACCTTGTTGCTCATGGTAAGTTTCAATAATAATTTACCAATTGATTCAAATGTAACGATCAAATTTGTAGGTGTTCCGGAAGAGGATGCAAAATTTGTGGTTCTTTTAAGACCCATCATAGAGGTGAAATTTGATGGTAAAAAAGTCTCATTAAGAAATGATCATGGTATTTTAGTTCCAACAACCGATTTAGTGTTAGACGAACAGGTTACTGAACGGTTCCCAAGAGGATTTGTTTTTAAAGTTATCTAAACTAATTTTAGTATTTTAATTATTTCTAATTGCTCTTTTTTATTGGAACGTATAGAGTACCACAACTTTAGTGGATGATGCTTTGATTATAACATCAAGAGCTCCAGATCGTACAATCTTTACTAGAAGACTAAAATTCAGTGATACTGAATTAATTATTGTAGGTCTTTAAAGAATCAGATAGAAATAAAATATAGTAATTTTGTTATTTTTATTTCAGACAACAGAGAGCAGCAATTTAAAATCTCCAATAGCTACACATTATTATATAAGAATTTGATTTGTTTAATAAATTGTCTATTATAAAATTTTCTTGTAATCATTTCTAATAATAACTCAGAATACGCCCACCAAATTTAAAGTACGAAATATCAACAATTTGTTTCAGATTAGCACTGAAAACTGACTAAGATTACAAACACTTTTTGTAGAAAATTTCCGTTGATAAGAGAAATTGTAAGCAATTAATTGTTTATGTTTCCAAGGTGTATTTATAAACTCGTCTAGAATTTAAAACACGAATGTTGTATCTACTCACTGATAATGAGATTGTGAAGTAAATGCAAAGAGATAAGATAATTGAGATTATTGGAGCCAATCCGCATTTTTCCATTACTTTTTAAGCCTTTTTTGTTGAGTAATTCGGTGGAGCATTGCAAAGAAAATAGCAGACTTGTTATTTTCGAAAATATTGTAAACCGCCTAGTTATAATATTTATCACGTGATTTACGTGACTGAATTACTTCGTCTATGTTTTGTCGATTTTAACAAAATTGCCGCTACAGTTTAAGTAAATATTCATCATTATTTTCAGTTTTGTTTATGATTAATATCTAGTAAATTTATTTATTTAATAAGAAATATTTTAAATCTCCATCAAATATTTATTTTAGCCCCACCTTCATAATTTATCAGTTTTGTTATTTTTAATTTTTTTCTAATGTATACTTATCAGATACTTGAAGCTATATTATAAGCCTCGTACAACTTATACTAGAAATCATTCAAGATTAAACCGTATACGTAACAAGTTAGAACAAAATTTGTGACCAAACATGGTTAATATTGCTGGAAAATATCAATTAACTAAAAACGAAAATTTCGTTGAATATCTTGTCGCACATGGTAAGTTTCAATATATTTTTCAATAACAAAATTTATAATCGACGATTTAGGTATTGAAGAGGACAAGGCCAAGAAAGCTGACTCTTTGAAACCGATCCTCGAGGTGGTACTTAATGGTAAAAAGGTCTCATTAAAGAGCGATTCCGGTGTTGATAATGCATCATCTGAACTGGTCCTGGATGAGGAAGTTGATGAGCCAATGCCACAGGGAGTTGTTTTAAAAGTAATTATAATTTTGTGTATTTTATTCGCAAGTTTTCTTTAACTGTTTCAATTCGATAGAGTACCACAAAACTAAACGGTGATACTTTGACGGTAACATCGAAGACCCCACAAGGCACCACTGGTTCTAGAGTATACAAATTCAGTGATACTGAATTAGTTGTTGTAAGTAAATCCAAAAATTTCAGGAGAGAAAGTGGATGTATAATTTTTGATTTCAGACAATGGATAGCAGCAACAGTAAAGCTCCAGTAGCTAAACGTTATTATAAAAGAGTGTAATTTGTTTTAAAAATTCAATAAACGATCAATTATCTTTTTATAAATTCTTTTAAGAACCTTTCCCTGTTTTTTTTTTCTAACTGGAGATAACACGAATTTATCGCATTTATCTCTGTTGTGGAGTCGATTTTATTATTATTATTATTATTATTATTATTAATAATACTCTAATCAATAATTTGATTGATTCAAATTCTAAATTACATTTCTAAATAAATCCTGGGTCTCTATCGTTTATCGTTTTGTCATGTTGTGGTGTTAAAATTGCAATTTTTCAAAAAAGCTTACCTTGTCATGCCCCTGTTGTGTCTTGACAACATGAATATATCTCAGCACGTAGATCCTGCAACAGAAGAGAAAACTGCGAATTAATGTTGGGACTTTAATCCCATGACCAGTTGTGTTTTAAATAAATAAAAAATACGATCAAATTGATTAATTGTTATCAGATAAATATTCAAGTAGTCAGTTATCATAACAGTATTTTGTCGTTATGTCGCTCAAAAATGATATAAATCTCTGGCAAATACCAACGTATAAGAAATGAGAACTTCTAGTAAATCGTATTTTATTTTAATTAAATTTTATTAATTTTAAATCTATTTATTCTCGTTGATAAGAAGTATCAGAGTATCCAAATTAAACCCAATATTTGAAATAACATTCCATAACAACGAAATACCACTGATTAGTGATCTTTTACATCACAAAATTACATTGAATTTTAATTAAGAAGTTGTTGAGAATTTACCAAAAATTTATTAACAATTTTAATTTAATTTAAAATCTAGAGTATCGCAAAATTTGATGGTGATAAAATGATATCATATCAGAAAGTGTTACTGGTATTAATGGTACAAGGGTTAATCAATTTACTGATACCGGCGATATTGTTTTGGTAAATTTTCTTCAATTGGTAAGTTTTAATGAGATTTCGTTAATTTAAATATTAATTTCAGACATTGACAAGGGATAATGGAGTTTGAACAAAACGTTATTATAACGGAATTTAGAAATTATTATTATAAATCATTAAAAATAAAAGTTTTAAGAACTATGGTTTTATATTTTTAAGGCTATTTTACGACGGGCGACAATCCACTGTTGTGGAGTTGTGCACCGTTGACATTTATATTATTTTTTACAAAAATTTGAGCATTTTAAGAAGAAAATCTTTTAAAATTCGTTTCCAATGTTAATGAGCTACAACCTCAAATGAGAATTTTTTGGAAAACTTGTTTAGTTTTTACGTAAGTCGTGAAAATTAGCAATCCTAATTTAAATCGAACTTTTGTCTTTCTTCTTTGTTTATTAATAAAAAAAATTATGCCTGTGATAGTTCATAATGGGCTTGATATCGGTATGGACTTATTTTTCCAAATTTCATTCATTTCCGTTGATAAACGAAGGAGAAAGACAAAAAAATTAATTTAAATCTCGATTGTCGTTTAAGTTGAACGTCTTATGGGAAAACTAAATAAATTTTCCAAAACAAATTCGTTTGAGAATGGTTAATTACCATTGCAAACGAATATAAAAGAATTTTTTTCTTAAAATGTTCAGTTCTTTGTAAAAAAACGGTGCACAAGTCAATTTGTTTTATCTGCTTTTTTTCTGGTAGTACATGTTAATATGGATATGCCACAAAATTTTGCCATCATTTTTATAATATAATTTGGATTAAGGCTCTATTGACGAGACTTAAGCAATGTTAGTTGGATAAGAAGTAGGACGCTCTTCGAGTTACCAGTAGGGCTACATATAGTCACATCTTTTTCCAATTGGAAAATATAAGAAACGTGCCATCTCTTCCGTCCTGCAGTACCTCCGTGATTTACCCTACAATTTATTATATTTATACCTAGTGAAATTGATAACAAAAATATTACAAATAGAACACAATCACTCCCCAGAATATCAGCTTTGCACAATGGTTTTTAGCTTTGACAGACTTATTTCTGATCGATATTAGAAGTTTGTTGTATGGAATAATTGGGTAGAATTTTTCCTATCTGTGCACAGCTCTTAGTGAATAATTTTGATTATCGACCATGTTTAGGGAGAATTCCCAGGAAATAAACATTCTCAAAGCCGCCGCTGTGGTTATGTGTTTAGTTTGTTGTACAATAAGGGAAAATTTATAGATGATTAAGATAAGTCGAACACTGCAGGAGGTATACAAAGAGTTTCTGGTTGTTGGATTTAATATTATTCACAGCAAGACAAAGTTAGTTTTTGGTTCATAATAAACAAATTTCTTGGAATATAAGAAAGTTTCTCTGGAATTGTTGACATAAATTTATGGACACTAACTGTACCGACGACTTTGTTCGCTTAGATTATGGTAAAATTAGTATGTACGTCACACGGTTTGCAGTTATTCGTTTCTACTTAATCGTCCTTGTTTCTGTATAATCATTTTCGTAATGCAGAATCGCTGACCAAGCGATAGCATTTCAATCGGCGAAAGTTTACCTGTCTTGCCTGCGCGCACATGTCATTAGTTCGTATGACAAGTTTCAACTTTCCGCACTTCAATCTCCATTCTTTACGGTTTTCTCCAATCTCCTTCATTCATTTCTCTCTTCCTCCTGGCTTCTTCTCCGCGACATTCTTGGTCTGGCTTTCTTTCTTCTGGTTGTTGGGATATAAGTTATCATTCTTTTTGGTCATCTTTCATTTTCCATTCGCATTACATGTCCGTACCATATCAGCTGTCGGTTTTCTATTCGATCTACAATGGTATCTTCTACATGCACCCTTTGCCTGATATCGTCATTTCGGATATGGTCTAACCTAGATACTCTACACGTTCGGCGTATGAAGTCTATTTCTATTGCTCTTAGATGGCTTTCTATTTTTGATGTTAGTTGCCAACATTTTGCCCCATATGTTGTTATTGGTTCTACTGTATAGCTGGTATAGCTGGACTTTTGTTTTTAAAGGTATTTTCGAGGACCATAAAATTGAGTTCAACTTCTGAATTGCTGCTTTCCCCTGAATGATCCTGTTTTGAATATCTTTTCTAGTTGAACCTTCAGATGATATACAGCATCCCAAGTATTTGTAATTGTCAGTACTTTTTATAATTTCATCACCGACTTGCAGATCATTCGGTTTTTCTTCGATAACCAAGTGTTCGGTTTTTCTAATATTTGAGGTACTATTTACTCGGCCATTCCCTCTATTCTCCTGATTTGGCACTCTCAGACTTCCATTTAATCTCACACCTAAAGCGATTTGTTTTTGGAAATCGCTTCGCGTCCAATGAAGAAGTCGAAAGGGCCATAAATGAATATTTTAACAGCCTTCCGAACTCTCACTTTCGGGAAGGAATACTGATGTTGTATAAACACTGGACCAACTGTCTTGAAGTCACCTGGCCCTCAAAAATTTGCGTGTCTCGATAACACTTCAAGTCATGGCATAACTTGACATACATTCTGATAAAATGAGTGGAATTAGATACCATGGGTTGTGTAGAATGATTGATATGTTGTGTATAATATAGTTCAGTTTCTTCATGATTAAACTTTTGGCGTCAAATTGGCAAACATTTAGACTAAAAGCCCTTATATACACAACGATCAATCGATGGAAAATATCCGCAGATTTGGATTGTTCACTTCTTGAAATATTAGCCGATCATTCAGTTTCTCATAACGCTATAAAATTTTCATTGATTTCTGAGTTCCATAAACGATCAATCCAAAATGTGCTCGGAGAGTTTTTCAATTAGGGCGGATGAATCTTAGTAGCCTGTGGTGGCCAGATTATTCTAGTGACGTCTGTCTAATCTATTGTTTATTATTCAGTCCCTGATGCCAAATCACCATGACAAATTACACGTTTGAGCAACATGTCCAAAAGATAAAACTTTATTATCAAAATGAATATTCATTAGTGCAAACGTTACGGCCATTTTATGGCACACGTAGTGGCCCTTCAAAGTCGACTCTCCCACGTTTGGTGAGCTAATTTGAGACAACATCGTCACAGTCCGTGAAAGTGTGCATTAGAACATGAGGCAGTCAATTTCTCGCCGTGCACAAAAACTCCGTCTTTTGCAGACTTCAACTTGGCAAATTTTGCGTGGGGACTTGGTTCTACACCCGTACAAGATCCAGTTGACCCGGGAGCTCAAATTTAATGACCATAGACAATGCCGTTTATTCACTAACTGGGTTTCGAAACGTTTGGAAGAGGACCCCAATTTTAGCCCAAAAATCATCTATAGAGACGAGGCGCATTTTTGGATAAAGAGCTGTGTTAACAAGCAAAATTGTCGAATATGGGACAACGCCAATCCATAAGAGGTTTCAAAAATAATACTGCTTGATGCAGATATTGCATTGACGGTGTCATTGATTCCTACTTTTTTGAAAACAATGTTGATGAAGCCATCACCGTCAACGGCGAGTGCGAGCGATTTCTTTTGACCCTTATTGAACGACATGAACGTAAACCATATGTGGTTCCCACAAAACTAGACTTTTTCTTGTGGGATTTCTAGAAGTCGCAGGACTAATAAGCCACAACCAACTGATGTCCTTAAAGTCAACATAACCAGGGCCATTGCTCAAATTCAACCGGATCTATGCGGCTGAGTCCTTGAAAATTGGACTACTCGGATCCGTGTCAAAGTAAAAAGCAGTGGCGGACATTCGAACGATGTTACATTCCATTCATAATGACATATATGATGCTTTCAAACTTTGTCAATACCTCACAGGCAGCTTGTTTTATTTCACTTGAACATTGACCCACCGTAATTGGAAAACCCTGTATGAAAACCAAATTAATAAACTCTAGCTTTCAAATACCTTATAATTTGTTAGCCTAAATGTTACACCACTGAATAATGTTCAATCATACCAAATTTCATAAACATCTCTCCAGCAGTTTCAACGTGATTCGCGCACAAATTATTCATAATAATAATGAGTGAAAAAGATTTTTGTAGAAGAGGAATGAACCACCTTTAGTCACCCCAAAAAACAGGCCGTATTAACAACATGAATTAAAGACATGAAGAAATATTGAGCTGGAAGAGCGGCGTGTTTGATCAGGACATTGCGTAGTCTCTTGTGTCTTTGATAAGTCGTTAGAACGCGTTTCTACTGTATCCGCAATATAGTCAGATCTTGTGTCCTATGATTTTCACCTTTTTCGAACATTACAACGTTCTCTTAGCGGAAAATCTTCAACTCTTTGTTCGAAATTAGAAATTAGAAAAGTTTTTTCACTCATTGCTGCGCTTGTGTGGAATTCTTTCAATCACCAATACCCACAACCAAAAGTCCTGTTCATAATTAAGAAATTTAAATTTATACCGAATTCAAGGATTTTCAACAAAAAGTGGATAACATTTAGAAAATTATAGATAAGTATGTGACGCCTCCACTTTTGAGCTTTGGCCACTAAATAAATACGTAACAATAACATTCCACATTAAAGCGATTTGGGTTTGAATCTTGCGCCATATTCTAGCCAATAACAATAATAGAAATAATTGTATCTATTTCTTTTATCGATTGTGATAAGCCGTTCAGCTCAAATTCGATCTGTTTGGAATTGATTTGAAAATAATGTTATACATAAGATTTTTTTTAAATTTATTCCAAATAAATAGTATAAAACGTGGCCTTAAGTCGACTTTAAGTACGCAAAAGTTATGTACATTTTTCGTCTTACAATGGAATTTTTTTTTGAAAAATCAATAATACCTTATTATTAATTATTTGAAAAAAGCTTATAACTTTGAAACTTCTAAGCTGATTTCCTAGACAAACTATAATATATTTGTATTATAAATATTGATTTTATCAACTTTATAATTTCAGTTTTCAACAAAATACTCAATTAATACCCAATAAAATCGTAAAAATTCTAATCTTCACATGGCGACGATACAGATGTTGATAAGGGTTGAATTAACGACAAAAATATTTGAGTGGAAAAAGGGTTGAAAGCCTACATGAGTTTTTTTCCCTCATTGTTAAATATCCGTAAATGTCGACTAACATACGTGACATAAATTTATCGGTAAAGACGCTAATAAATATTCATACAATATTGCGTAATAGAAGCTTTAATATTTCACTACTCGAACGGTATTCAGTCTAATCACAGCCACATAATCCATATGTATTTAAATGAATTATTAACAAACAACCATTACGTTAAATTACCAATCACTATTACGATAAGCCTTTGATTTTTTATTGATTTTCGAGGTTTCAATTTTTTGCTGGAACGAAAGAGAGATAGGATCATTTTATTGGAGCTACAATAAAAACGCGATAAAAATAGAAATCTAATCGATGTGGATGAAAGTTTAAAGTGGCATATCTGGGAGTGCTTGTAATATATGGAAAAATGGTGAATGCGCCAGTTGATCGCAAATATTTGCAATGATTTTCAAAAAAAAGAAGCACAAAATTCGTAATAAACTCACAATGCATGAGTAAACCGTACCGGTTTTTTCTCCGAGTTTTCCATTCTCTTCATTGTTAATGAGAATAAATGATAATAGAGAAAAATAAAGGTAGGTCTAATTGTTCTGTTTTTGTGGAAAAACTCGAACTATAATGTATATAATAGACTGGAACTAATTGGTAACCCGAAACGAGCAGTAATTTCGTTTCGTTTTCTACATCTTCATATAATTAAGATTGAATTTTCTCTTACATAAACAACTAGAATTCAATAGTAATTATTTACCGATTATTGGTGGGAATAAAATACACGTCTACAAAAGCCTGAACGATATCGTATTGTACGGATGAACAATACAGAATGTAGAAAAAAGCTTGCCCGATTTTAACGTGTAGACTTCGGCAAATATTTCAACAATTACCGGATAATTACCAGGATTCATTAGATTTTTCCACATTTTTCTTTCTCAATTTTCTCTTTACCTCCAATTTGTACGGGTAAATTTGAATAAGTTTAAAATTGGTGGATGCGCCAGACGGGAAGTTGCCAAACAGCAACAAAAAAACTAATTTCGTTCGTTTTACAACAATCAACGGATTCCAACGAAACCAACAGAAAGTCCATCAGCAAAGATTTATTTACCAACGAAAATTCTCGCTGTTTTCATATTTGTGATGATGTGTGAATGAATCCGGGTATGGGAAAAAGACACTAGAACAGTTGTCCTCGTTCTTTTCACAATTACTCTAGCTCTCTCTACATTTGATTGGACTGAAAGGAAAACCATGTCTCTTTATTATTGTCTGACATAAAGCAACTTCTAGATAGTAAATAGTGTATCTTTTCTAACAATATATGACAAAGCATTCAATGTTAGATTGCGTGTTCGGATGATTTTATTCAATTTTCTGCCCTACCTTCGTCTCGATTTATACAGGGTAGGCGATAGGAAGAGTTTTGTCAAAAAAGGTAGAAAAGATTGGTAATAAGATGAAGTTGTAAATCCCACCCCACCATTACTTTAGTGAATGTGTTAACATGCCTTTTTGGAGCGACATCTATTGTTGTGTGACTTTACCTACGACATGCCAAACATCTGCTCTTATTTGTGACTATAATGATTTGCTCTGACATAGTTTTTTTCTACCTACCAATAATGTGTCGGAGAAAGGCAGAGACTCAACAAAACATTTACGAATATGGTCGTAAACAATCATAACTGTGTTGTTTTTTTAATTTTTCTAGTAGCAATATCAATACATTGACAGCATCTGCCCCGGGCGCCGTTTCCAGTGGGGCGCAGAACCATTTAAATATGAAGAATATTATTGAATAGATAACGGAACGGGCGCAAGAAACTCTTGTTTGCCCCGGGTGCAATTAAGACTCGGTCCGGCTCTGACAACAATAGTAGAAAGGTATTCATTGAATAGTAGCAAACTAACCACCTCTTCCAAATTAATCATTTATTTTTATTAATTATAAAGAAAAAGTTGTGAATTAATTGGTCATTTTATCAACAAGAAATGCATGTGCTGAGGATAGAAGAAAATAATGCAATACATGGAATACCAATTATTTTTAAAAGCCTTTGATAAGTCGTTATAAAGCAGCGTACGCACCAAGTGCGCCTTCGCAAGCCATGCACGCTTGAAAACTCCTATCGCAAACGTTTGTAAATGCTTGCGAACAGGATGCGTATTTGGTGTGTACTTCATCGCAAACGTTCGCAGACGTTCACAAACATTTGCAAATGTTTGACTACACGATGCCCGCTTGGTGAGTATGGAGCTTTAGATAAATGTTCCCAGAATTTTATTGCATAAGACATCAAAACATATGAAATTCTAAATTCTGTACGGTATTGTAATATAAATTGTGACATTTCAAAGATGTCAAATTTTATGCAACTCAATATTCTGAAAGTCCCTAATTATTCAAGCTCAATGCCATTTAATGATTTTCTCACGAAAATCTCACCGTCAAAATCAAACTACCATAAACTAAGAAACAAAATTAAACCTTAACTTAATCTTTTAAAAATATATAAACAAGAACTTAAAATTTCGTTATCTCAAGCATATCAAAATCTAGGGACTTTCAGAACCTAAATTGAATAAGCTTTGATATTTGTTTGTCAAAATTTTATGTTACAATAATGAACCGAGTCTATAATCATTATATTTTTCTATATTGAATAGTAAAAATTTGTCAGCATTTTAGGAGACTACAAATGTGATGGAAGGGATTGTTTCAGCAGCAGTAGATTAATTAAAAATGCATTGTTTGTGTTGAATAATGTTCATTTGTTAGAGTATCTATGAAAAATTACAAAGAGAAATTCGGCGAACAAATGAAATAGAATAAAATACAATCAGGGCCGGCTCGAGACCACAGCAAAACAGGCAGCTGCCTGGAGCGGCACTTTACTAGTGCATCCTGGGTAGAATTTTGTTAAAACTCCTCTATTGTCAATTGAAAAAAAAACTTAGAACAGCCTTAAGGCTGATGAATTTGCTCGATTGGGTCATTACCTTAGAACTCTGGGGAACTGCTGCCAAATACGGAAAATTTGATTCAATTCGAAAAATGTTATTTACTTATTAAAGGTGGGAAAGTTTCAAATTCAGTGATAAACAATTGAGCGGTCCTATGTCAGGTCTTCAGACCTCGTAGATCGTAAAAGAGGTTTAGTTTTTTTGAAAGTACAAAAATTGACAAGCCTGCATTGCGTTTTCCCTCGGACCTGAAATTTACCAAATCCAACAATCAAGTTCTTTTGAAGCTTCCAATTATCTCCTTAACTCCAATCCCTTTAACTGTATTGTGCCCTTTGTTTAAGCAGCCGTATTCTCATTTATAAAACACATTTTTTTATATTTTTTCACATTTCTTATTACTATGAAGAACCGGACAAATGACGCTTACTTAACACACTTTTTAGATTAGTTCAGTACATCTTCACTTGTGTTCTAGTCTTTCAATTATTAACGTTGCTTCTAAAAATTGCCATCTTTTGTAAAATTAATAATTAATTGTATCTAGTGTTAGTGTTAGTGTAAGTGACCATGCCGAACGGCGCCAGGATTCCTATAGAGATGGTAAATTTTCAAATAAGAATTTTGTTGCAGTACTAACAGTTGTCCTTTCTATTTTTATTACAATGATGCAGTTATCGACTTTAATTTGCTATCCTGCTATCAAAAGAAAAACCATTTTCGATCAGATAAAATTTAGTTAAGGTTTACTTTTTTCCAAATTTATTAATTTATGATGGATTATTATTAAAATAAGCAGAAAAGTAATTAATGAAGATGTCATAGAATTCGGTTCCGAAATACATAAAAGTTGATCACTCGAACATTATTAATTTCCGGAGAGGGGCGCTGAAAATAAACTTGCCTGAAGCATCGGAAAAGCTCGTGCCGGCCCTGATGCAGATGTTATAAAAATATATGGAAAACTTTTCACAAGTATCTGACGAAAATCTTTAATAGACACATATTACCTGATAACAGATCTTAGCAAAATTGGCTTAATGCAAGATGCAATAAGACTAATAATATATGCTGTTCTCATTATGAAATGTCTACCAATTAATTTACATATTTGTCTTTATAATTATTCTAAATGTTTTAAATAAATAAGTGAATAGTCTTGTAACTTTACGAGATGGATTAATTTATTACAATTTAGATATTGTACTGCTAAATTTTGGATATTATGCAGTTTTATTAATTTTCTATTTTTTCTAAAATATGAATGATAGCTAAAGACATTATAATAGATTGATGTAAGCAAAAAATAAAAAATAAACACAATTCTTGGCGCTTACGATTGTTTCGAAAGTCTTTGTTTGATTTCTAAGGTTTTTCGACACATTTTGGCGGATATCAAACATGCTATGTAGGAGAAAACCATTCTTATTCTAACAAAGATAGCAGATGTTTGGCATGTAGTAGATAGATTTTTTAGCAATCACAATAGGTACTCCTAATTCTGCGCCAATGAGAACAGTGTGGATTAAGCTGGAGAGCAGGTACTGCACGTAAAATCTCAAGGCATTATTATCTATTTTTTCTATTCTCTCTATCTTTTTTCGACATGTACAAATTTTAACAGTGAGCGCTAACAAAATCCTACCTATCCACTTAGATGGAATACCTACCCTGTGTAGATGCATAAATAGATAAAATATGTAATAGTTACTATATACCTAAAATGTTATTTATGGAGTCTGTCATAAATCATATTTCGGGGTAGAAGTAACGTTTACACACGACCATATGTATTTAAACCTCTACAATATTCTTGTTGTTTTCCCCTTTCTATTTCCTACGGTTTTTCTTCGGTCGCTAAACAAACCAAAGTCCATTTTCTATTTAAAAGTTTCAGATGTGAATTTTTTGCCAGTTTTGCGAATATTCAGATGATGTATGGTTGAACTGTTCTCAAAACCAACTTTCTCTTAGAGATTCGTATAACTTTAACCATATTGATAGAGTGTACTGAAATCAAATTAAACTGTCTAGAATCACTGTTCTGAATAGATGACTAATAACTAATAAGAGAGCTATTGCATCTTTGATTGAAACACATAAAATGATTTTTAATACGAAACGGTGGCAAATCACATCAGTAATTTAAACGTTTTTTTTTCTCTGTGGAAGAGGCATCGGTCCTTTGCCTTCCCTAAGGTGAATTGTGTACGATTTGATATTCAATCTCTTTTTCATTTATTTCCACCATCAACTAAGCGTCTAGCTGATAAATCGTCTCTTTACCTGTCGTATTTACGTTCTTGACAAATATCGTACGAGTGGATATGTTGGATGGATTTTTCTGTAAAATAAAACCGTAACGTACAGCCTTGATTGTGATCAGAGAGACATCGTTTCTTGACTGAAATTATTCTACAAATTCAGCAGATGTTTCAGCTATAATTTACAAATGCATATGTGCTTTTAAATCTAACTATAATGTTTGATTACTAATAAACGTTAATGGATGTTGTTAACAATTAATGAGCTCTATTAAAACGCATTATAAAATCATCAAATCAATAATTTGTTTGTTGAAATTGAAATGTTTCGTGTTTTGTTAGTAATTTCAGTAAACTCTCAAGGCGATATGAAAAAGTGAAATTCGTTAATAATACAACGTTTTGTTATTGATTTCATGGTTTTAATCGATTTGGAACAAACTCAAAGATTTCTAGACATTCGCTTATTATTCGTCCAACATTTCCGTTATAAATAAATAAATTTAATTCGAATAAAAGCTCGAATCGGTCTCGATTTACCAATTATTAAAAGAAATTCGTTAGGTCTACATACATAAAACAACAACAAGGCCTGATTGTTACTTTTAAGTTTGATATTTTCGACGCTAGAAAAGGATAGACAATATAACTATACATACATATATATGTATATTATATAAATGTATATAATAACAACGACGGCTGCTTGTTGGCTGCTATCAGAAAGGACGACGCGCAGCATCCCTACAAATACAACACACACAGTCCTCTCTGGGCATTGCTTCTGTGCGGTTCTTGTTTTCGAACACCTCCACAACCTCCCCGGTCCATCATCGTCAGCCCTATTTTATCTCTCCTTTAAATAAATTACAACAAACAAACAAACAAACGAAAAGAAAGAAACCAAAAAAAAAACAACAATCGCGCTTAACCCATGTGAAGACCAATGTAAGTAATTATCCTACAACAATTAAAAAAATTATTATTATTATTGTTATTTTTATTAGAATTTAATTAGACATTTATTGTATTGAATAGTAGAATTGGAGTGATTTAATTAACAAAGTAGATTGTTTAAAAGATTAACAAAAAAAAAACGCATAAAATAAAATAGCGTCCTGGTGCATTCTATGAGACACGCGGCTATTCTCGACCTGTTCCCGTGCTGTGCGTCGCGACGCTAACTACCGTCAACATTGTTGTTGCAGTGACAACGGTGACGTTCAACACTCCTCACGAGTACGGCAAGTATAATCCAACAAAATTTCTATTAATTTACACAATTTTAATTTTTGTAAATGATTTTACAAGAGATTATGTTGCGATGTATTAATTAAGCCACTAATTCCCTAATTAACTCGGGAATTTTGCAATCCATCCCTATAGCAACGGTGGCTTTATCTGTAATTGGTGGTTTAAGTTAAATGGACACTATTAATGCGCCTTTTACCACTTTTTCCACCATTATAATTATCGCTTGAAGTTTTCTGTAATAAAGTCCATAAAGTTTTCCTTTTAATAATGAGAAAAATTAATTAGTTTTTTGACCAATATTTGGTTTCAATAATGATTAAAATTTTCGTAATTAAAATTCTTATTGTTTTTCCGATGAACGAAAAAAAAAATTAAAACAAAACCACCGAAGCCAAATAAGAAATTTGCATTTACTTTGAATTTTATTAACGAATTAATTGGGGAGCGACGAATTTTTGGCTGCAAACTCGACGACAATACGACGCACAACAAACACAACAAAAAAAGGGTCGTAATGTTATATTCTGATGGGTTTGTGCGACTCTTGAGGAATGTGTCTAAGCGCGCACGATGTATATATATGAAGCGAAAATAGATGCCAACTCAGGCTAGTTTAATTTTCTAGTTAAATACGATACTAAATATAATTTAAACTATAAATATGTCTAGGAATTAAAGTTCTACAACTAGTTAAAATAAATGATTAAAATAATAATGACGAACGATGGCAGGAATGTCCAGTTCCAGCAAAACTATTTAAGAATACAAATTACAAAGACATGGGAGAAATAGACTGGATCTGCTTTCATATTGAAATAACCCCGAGACATTTTCATTTCAAACTTGGTTTTTGTTATTATAGAACAAAAGACGGAAATTTTCCGGTCCCGTCTACTTGTCTCTCTATTACAGTATTTGTATGTATAGACGTACAGCTTAAAGCTATAAAATGTAAACTGACTTTACCAGGAACCAGAAAATGTTGCTTTTCTTAATGTACAATCGAAAAACGAAATCTCTACTCTATAAGAGGTTCGATTACATGCTACAATCTCTCTCTACCATTGTGATATATACGAGAGGGACCATAGTTCGAAATGAATTCCTCTAATAATACACAATTTATAGCACTTTCTTTGGAAATAACGGGAATCGATTTAATTACTTTGCGATAAATTATTGTAACTGCAATGCGTCGTTTTTATGACTATTATACTATTTTTAATAGCTCGATATACAACAAATAACGCGCAACATAGAGCGCTAGTGGAGAATCACGTGAGTTACGTGCAATGTATCTGCAGTAGACTCAGATAATGCAATTGCCGCTATAGAAGAACCGGCTACAAATTTATGTAGCACAGAAAAGAATAATGCAATAAGAAAGGAAATTGTGCATTTATTGTGTCCACCGTGATAATATCGTCGAAAAAGATTTTGTGAAATACTGGACTAAAATAGCGAGCACAAATCAATATCATGTCAAGTTTGAATCATTAAAATTGCACCACGTCCACCTTCGTATTGTTCGACTAACACAAAACCTGCATTATTCCCCCTTTTTGATGAATATTATAAATTTTATTTCATTTAATGCAATAATACTATAAGCTGTTTAGACAGTTCGTACATACCCGACAACAATATGGTAAATTAATTCGTTATAATGCTGTTGTAATGCCTTATTGCTATCTCAATTTTAGGAAGATTAATATTGTCCCGTATGGATATTTCTTAGACTTCCATTTCGAACCCTCTCTCTATCTCGATCCCAAAAAAAAACAACACAACAACCCCTAATAACCTTTATTATGATTAATGGCATCTATACAACTACTTGTACATTGGCCATTATGGCAATTATAATGTTATTTATGTGTCCATATAGGATGCGATTTAATTGAGATTAAAATTACGATGAAGTTTCTGTCTGTTATCGAACTACGTCCAATAATAAGAGTCATAATAGATGGAGACACAGATTGTTAAAGGTTAAGAGTCAATGGGAGCGTAGAGATGTTCTTATTATTATTCTAAATAGATAGTGGAATTGGTACAATTGGTTATCTTTAAGATAGAGATTGTTGTCGTTTCTTCAAAAACCATTGATAAAGTTATTTGAAATTCAGTTATCAAAAACATTCGATAGATAGATAGATAGAAATGGAATGATAAAATACGAAACAAGATTGAATCTATTTGATTTCTGTGAGAAGTGTCTCTTATTGAACAAACATTTATTTTGTGTTTGATTAGTTTGAATTGACGTTAATTGGATCATTTATAAAACAATAGAAATTGTATAGTTGATACAGTGACCTATGAGATTGATTTCTAGATTAAAGTCGACCACAATTATTGATAACAAAATATGTAATCGGAATGGTAATAAACAGCACGTTTTATTTAGCCAAGAGAACCCTATAACTGTTAAATTCACTTCATAGCTCCACCAATAAGTTGACAAATGTGAAATGTGCTTTTTTCAATATTCGCTACAAACTATTCTGACTTAATTTGACTGTTTTGTAGTTTTAAAGTCACCTTTCTTAGTAACTGCAAGGAAATATTTGATTGGTCTGATGGAAAATCTATTCAGGGCCGGATCGAGCTTTTCGGCGCTCCAGGCGAGCTTACTTTCGGCACCCCTTTCTGCAAAGTGTTCTATTCTAGTATTTGTTTCTTTTTGAATTTATATTAATACCAGATGTACTAAAAAATTCCGCTTTAGGCAGCTGCCTGTATTTCTGTGGCCTCAGATCGACCTTGTTAAAGTACCTATCAAAATTAAAATTTCAAAATTATCGCGAGAATTCTTTGTCGAACTATAGAAAGCCATAATAAGAAAACGTTTTGCGACCCATACAATTCAAAATTATGGGGCACCGTTGGAAAAGAAGTGGTACAAGTTGAGAAATGCATAACTATCACAAAAATCTAAAAAAAATCGTTGGTCTTACAAAAAAAACATTATTTGAGAATTTACCCTCCTTATGGGAATCCTGCAGCCATGTCTATTTTTATACTAAAAATATTGACACTTACACTAGAACTAGCACTAGACACAATTAATTAACAATTAACAAAAAACTCACAATTTTTCGAAACAACACTAACACTTGAAAGACTGAAACACAACTAAACAAGAGCGAAAAATCTAAAATAAGGGCATATTCATTACTTTTAGACAAAACTATGCTGGGACGGGTCAATTTTTGTCTCAAAAGTAGGTCAAACAGTGAGACGATCCTAAAAAGATGAGCTCAATATGATTAAATCCGATCGCTAGAACATTTTTTGTACATTAAAAAGACTCGATTTTTCAGTCAATTTTAAAAATTCGTATCTGAGCTCCTATTTAACCTAGAGACTCGACCAAGACGATATTCTCTTCTGTTGTTCTTGAATTTTGAAGAAAAAATAGATTCTCAGTTCAAACTCAAATCCGGATAGCAGCAGACCTCCAACTGAAGCACTGTTTAGCCGGGTTCAGACGAGAGCAATGAGCACACACAAACAAGGTGAGCGCACGTAAATGCTCAAGTGTGGACGGTAAAACGAACGCGAGCGCACACCAGCAACTTAAGCCGGCGGCTGTCGGTTTTTTGGAATTGCTCAAAGGAAATGTGCGCCTTGTGCGTGTTTTGATTTGCTCTGTCTGGACGCGTTTCGTATTAGTTTCATATTGTTCATTGGTCCACATACAACTGGAGCAGTACGAACACTAAATATAAAACGCACAACGAACACACTACAATCCTTTTTACGCACACAACGAGAAAATACATATGCGTGCTTGACTTATGTGTGTGCGTGCTCAGGTTGTACTTGCTCTCGTCTGGACCCGGCTTTTTAGGGAATTTTTGCCAATTCTTAAAGTGCTCTCAAATCTACAGTTTTCAAAGCTGTGTGATGAACGACAGCTGGTATTTCCCGTTAAAGTACACTTTGTTGGAATTTACCCAATTTTTTCTTGAGTGTTTCGACTTCACTAATAAATAGCCATTCAAAGACAATCGATTTTTGAAAAATCACTTCTTCAGATGCCTATAACTTTTTTCTATCCATCCGAAATCTCTTGACAATTCAAAGGATTATACTCCATTCTATTCCTAAACTATGATTTCTTAAAAATATCAAATATTCAATGTAATGTTAATTTTTTTGTTGTTTCATCATCAGTATAATGAACATTGCGCTCATCTTTTGAGGAACCTCACCTTAACTGACCTTTCGAAAAAAAATCGGCAGTCAAATCGGTAACAAACCCCCGCACAATTTTGTCGAAAAGTAATGGATTTGTCCATAAAAATATTTAGAACGTTTTTTTGTAAATAAAAATTCGGTTAACCAAATGGGAAACTTTAAAAGGTCTCCAAGGGTTGCTTTGGAAAATTCCACGTCCTAGCCAGAATTCCAGTGCTGCTAATTTTTGTATTTTCAAAATAAAAACAATTGCCCTTATCCTAAAATTTTGACCTTATTTACGGTCTACGAGGTCTGAAGATCTGATATAGAATTGAACAGTTGTTTGTCCCTGAATCTGAAAATTTTTCACTTTCAAACAGTAAATAACTCGTCTTTAAATAACATTTTCCAAACTGAAGCTATGGTCTCGAGCCGGCCCTGAATCTATCTAGTTACTCGATATTATTTATCATCACGTGATGTACGTCCGTTGAATTATATGATTACCGTTTTTCGGGTGTCATGGATAAAATACACATCATCATAACACGATAATATTCAATATACGAGTCATATCAAATTAGTTAAATTCGATGTTAAATTCAATCTGCATACATTGGTTAAAATGATAAAATCCAAATGGAAATCTGCGGCTTGAATATTGATGGTTTTCATTCAATGAATTCCATCACTTTTGCACTTGCGTATTGGTTTTTCTTGTTTTTTTTTTCAAATAAAAATCTATGTAATCATCAATTTTTTGCCTGTTTGTTTTATTCTAAAACCTAAAAGAAGTTCATGCATTTTCTACCATATTGTCACGTTCTTATTCTACTCGACCTAAATAGCGTATACGTACTAGAAATCGTACCTACACATAAAAAGATAACGATAATGTAGTCCTACCGTTATTTGTCAAGTTGACAATACGGAATCAATATTGGTAACCTACCAGGAAATTAAGTCAAGTAGTAATATTGAGTTTTCAGCAAATTTCAAACATAAAAGAATCACAGTATTCTAAAGCTTGATCGTTATCGTTATGTGGCTGCAAGATTTTGTCTACAGCAGTGGTCCCAGAAGATGTACGAGATTTCTTATTGTTCCTAGTTCAATTATTCGTTTCTATAGTGGCTGTAGTGGCGTAAGAGATTGGTAGTTGGCTTAAATTTTAAATAGCAATCTGCTAAAACAGTCTATAATTACAGAGTGGCTCTATAATGGTCTCAAAGAGAATAGCATTTTTTATAAGTCCAAAAATTGTATTCGTAATTCTGAGGCAATATTAAATTGCTAAATATATTAGAACTTTAATAAATAAAATGCAGGCTTTCGTTATTAATAATTTGATTCAATTTGAAAGGAAATGTAAGAGATGAGGAGACCCGAAGAGACGGGAGCAAACTAAATTGAATGAATCCAGATAAGAATAACTTTAATAATTCTTAATTATAGCATTTCGTTCTCTTATATGGACGACCAAGAATCGAAATCTCTATAACCTTTGATGTCGTCGATTCTATCTAGTCATTTAATTTCCAGAGATATTTTTATTATTCGTTAGATTTAATGATGTTATACTGAAATCTACAAACGAATATTAGGCGACCGTACATTAAAATTTTCGAACATTTTAGTTAAGACCCTTTTTAATGCTCAATTTATATTACTACGATAATCGTAATAATAATAACAATAATAATAATAAGAGAATTAACAGGCCACGTTTAATCTTTATTGCGCTATAACTTGGTTATTACGAAATGAAACTTTCAAATTATTAAAGTTGTTTGTAATATGCTTACATGGGGAATTTTTGATGCCGCATCGGAAAGGAAACAAGAAAAGATAAGCCAATACAGGAGTTGTATGAAAGTAGGCGCAAATTGCGGCTAGATCTGCAATTAGTAGCAGGATAAAGTCCAAAAACAGATAATAATTTGAGAGGTGTTCTTTTACTGGAATAATTCAGGCACTTATATCGTCGAAAAGTGCCGAGAAACGTTTCTAGGAGCCGTCGCGTTTAACTTGGAGCGCTGAAAAGTACCCAGGCGCCTTATTATCAGCGCCAGCACTGTAAATAGTTCGGCTAGCGCATAATTAGTGTACATATACTTTGCATCTATTGTAAAGCGAACGTATTTTGAATTCGTGCATCCCAAATTAAATTAAATATCTATTTTGAGACGCCAACGGTCGCCAGATCTGATTAATCCGCTTTGTATTACGATTACGCAAATAAAACAGACACAAGATAAAGATTTCGTTGGTGAATTCCAATAATAGAGCCTATTGTTAATAATTTTTTTGTAATCTCTCATGTGATCCATATACGTTGTGTTCCCTTTTATTTTTTTTGATTACTTCTCCGACTCACATCCACGCATGAGTAATCATAATATGTGAGACAAGAATGAGATTTAGTGACTGCTATAGTGAACTTTAATTCGACAACGATCCATTAGACCGTGAACCGAGTGTCTGAATTATGCATTTGATAAATGTCAGACTTAGTTTCAACTCGACGGTGTTCATTTCAATCGCATATTTTCCAAGAAGAGATAGAGAGAAAGAGAGCAATCTATTCCGTCAGTTCGCAGAGTTCACCCCGTATACTCAGCCACACACACACACAATCTCCCTAGGAAACGTTATTGCAACGATCATTAAATCCCGATGAAAAATGCAACGACATGAAAAATTTTGTCATGGATTTGCACGAAATTATGCACGCGAAAAAAAGATTTAACAAGGACTCTCTGCCATCGACGATATTTAAACACAGCTGGGGAATTTTTTTGTTAACTGCCTCGAGCCCGACGAGGAGTGGGTGAGATATATAAAGTGAACACAAACAAAACTTTCTCAATTTCATCAGTGAAAAATCGACTTCCTTCATTTATTATTGAAAATTGTCATGATCAATTTTGGGCGAATTTCAACCAACAAATTTCTGCTCTAATGGAATAGAATGGGGTAGCGATTTTTGTTTGCCTTCAGGAGATATTGTGAGATCTCTTTATTTTTCTGTTCGTCCCTTCTACTAACACCACCATTCACCACTACTACAAGCGATTACATAAAAACCGAGTATATAGCTTAAAGTATCAGACGCCATATTTCTACTGTTAACGAAATCTTGCAAACACTGTAAATTTACATTGTTTCTTTTTTCTAATAATTTTCAGATCTTATTTCCCCATAATTTGAACGTAAAGTCAATTCAGAAGAATTAAGGCAAAAGGAAGGAATTGCGTTGCTAATATTCATAACTTCTAAGGTAAGTGAATTATTTGTGTGTTCTGTTGGGTTATTTTCCAAGTTTTATAACACCGAAAAAAAAACTTTGCCGAACTCAATTTTCCTTATATGACTTGTTTATTCAACCCTAAGGGATTCCGGTATAGCATACGTGTCACTATAAATATTGTCATAAACAATAACTTCCTGAAACAGAGCGACCTGTAGAATATGTTTATTTCATAAATTCTATTTTAGAGCCGAAAAACAAAACAACAACACATTGAAAATTTGATCATATTTCAAGGTAAACTTCAAAGGTAAATAATTTATTTATTTTCAGTTTTCAGTTTTCAGTTTTGTCAACGGTAGTTCGCAAATAACTGCAAAAATAGATCATTTACAACTAGACTTTGGCTCTCATTAGTTGTCCAGAAAACAGGACAAGCCGACACGTATATATAAACAACTTGCAACGCTTATACCACGTGACTTACGTGGCGGTGGCGTTTGTTCTTGCTTCCTAACTTGCTAGTACAAACTTTCCTCATTATTATTAATATTAATTCGGGTTTCGTACAACAATAGCCATCTCTAAATTACGATCAATACGTTTCTATAAAATTCAATCAATCTCCACTGTAGGTAGATAATTAAATTTCGCTCATAAACAATATGGCTCTGAGATTAGAGACAATTAAGTGACGAGTTTGAACTGTTCTGTATTGAGATTGATTAAATTTAATTAACGTGAAATTTCGTAAAGTAAACATAAACAAAACTATTTTTTTTGTGTGGGGATTTCTATTGTATCTCGCGAAACGATCAATTCTCAGGTGCGTCAATATAAAGTTTCTAATTTCACAGGTATCATTTTTTTTTGTTAATCCAAAATCGGCGATTATAATGGGAAAGCTCTGTTATTCTAATAATGTTCGGTGGTTAGTTGTTAAACATTTAATTGCTGATTTAATACGGCCCGATTTCAATTAGAATCAGTTGGGACGCAAAAAAACCCAACGCTTTGTTGGTTATTCTTCGACTTAATCAAAAATCGAGTGATTTTTTTTTGTTACGAACAATTCAAGCGAGAGACGTATTCCGTTATCAAAAGTTTACAAATCGCATTCATGACGTGAAAACTAAAACATCAAAACTGAATTCCGAACGGTTTTGGTCGTTTCGTCGGTCGGTTGGCGTCGTGACGTCACTCATATATATATATAGAGAGAAACATATAGCCGTCATGGCGCAATCAATGCGTGATAGAGATGAGAGAAAAGAGACGGCGCGCACACACCGTCGTCACGGTAACGCAAGGTGAGCACACACACACTCACATAAGTTGGACAAAGATAGATGAATCTAGAGAAAAATTGCGAGGATATGTATATGTACATATTATAACAAAGAGTGTTGCCTAGCTACCAGTCTCTTCAGGTATAATTGAAAAAAGAAATAACTCAAAAATAATTGGAAAATTTGTCAAATCTTTTGAGATAGTTTTTTTGTTCTTCTTGCTGTTGTTGTTGTTGAGCTTTTAGTTGTTTTTCAAATGATTAAAATTGCTCAAGGGTAGACGTTGAAGAGATGACGACAAGTAGACGAAAATAGAGAGCAGATGTTTTTGCCTCTTTCACTTGATAAAATTCTATCTTAATGCCTACAATTTTCCTCGCCCCTTTATACTATATTCGCTCAAGTAGTTGGTGACTTTTTTCGTTTCCACTAATAGTCCCCGAAGGAGACGAACATCTACAGATCAACGTCAACGATCCGACTTATTAAAGATTGTTTTCCGAGAACTTCAGGTATTGTGAAATAAGACTTTGTCTTTTTATAGTACCATAAAGTAGCTACATTATCAAAGAGAATTAATTCCGTTTTTTCCCCTCAATCTTTCTTATACGTCTCGGTGGAAGTTATTTGTTTTAATTTACACGTGCTTGTTTTTAATGATAATCTTGAAACAAAGTGTCAGAGAAATTTCACAAGTATTACTCTTTATTAAGTTTTGGTAGTATTTTAAGGCGTCTTCTTGTGCGCCAGTAGTTTAAAAACTGTGCCTTATAAAATATCGTTATCAATCTGTTACATTTACGGTTGTTTTGTCGCACGAACAAATGTAATTTTTTTACATTTTTTTGTTTATTGAAGTTTTCGTGTCTTTCCAACCAGACGATCTGTAGAATTTCCCACGTTTTACTCCAACAACACCACCCCCAAACAAAGATATTGCCGTTGTTATCAACAACAACGTTTTGTTTCTAATTTCAGACTCTCTCTTATCAGTTGATCGACGCTAACAATATTCACGGTTTTATATAATATTAAGGATGTCTATTCAATCGTAACATCTCTTATATTACTATCTAGACATGGTAAGATACTATTGAATAGACCATTAGATAGATACGTCACAAACAGACATTCTCAGATCGAGAGACGAAGTGGTTCTATATTTTATCCTTTATTTTCGACGATGTTATTCGAGCGATGCACATCTATATAGATGAAGTTTAATAACATCAAAATTGAAACATCTGAGACTTCAGGTATTGAATTATTCCGTTGTTATGTCTGTTGTTATGTCTGTTGTATACAACAATATTAAATGAAATTCTATTCAACAATATAGTATTTTTAGAGACTCGCTCAAATATCGATTAATTTGTTAAAAATTTAATTATAGGATATGAAATCTATTTGAGAGTGATTTGGAACTTTTGAAGATTTCTCCCTTTTATCCAAAACTTTTTACAATTTTCTGCCAATGGTTGTGTTTTGAAGCAAAACTCATAAGTCTCACTGTAAAAGTTAACTTAAAAAGACAGACATCACAACGAATTCGTTTGATATATGACGAAGATAAATGGGGGAACCTTGTTTTTATTTAGGAAAGTCATTTTATAAATGAATGATCAAGATACAGATAAAAGTTTGTTCGTAAATAAATTGAATTCGATATCTTTTTTTTCTTGTCTTTCTTTCCGTTACATCAAAGAATTCGGAGTTATAATTAAAATAGATCGCTGTTTAATATCATCTAATTTTGTTATTATATTCGCAACAAAAAATATTGATTATTTGCATATTATTTCCAACGGCAATTTTACGTTTAAATATTAATTAATTGAATTCTAATAAATATATGATTGCGGATATACAAAAATATGCAGTTCTGTTGAATAATTTCGAATAGCATTGAAGCGACATAATTCGCCAGCTTTATACATTCATAAGCATACCGGGAAATCTCTTTTTGATGTTATGATGAATAATTTTATTATTATTGCCTTAATATAAGCAAAATATACACATACACGCTTCAAAGATATTCAGATTGCAAAATAAAATTGAAAATAAACGTACTACTTTACATCGAGTGAGTTATTTTTTTAAAAAAAAAACGAATCACCCGGCGCATCCACCATTTTTACAACCCAATTCCATTATTGAACAATATTTTAATTAAATTCCTTAATAAAAATTCAAATTATATTAATTATTAAATTTGTAATCCAGACTCATGCTATTCAAATCTGTCATATCATCCGCACACACACACACACCAACAAGCTTTAATATGGGAAAGCTTCTTATATAATTGCCATATAGTATATGCGAGAGTGCATTTGTGACAAAATTCAGATACTCACAATCTATCTATCTCAGTTTAATTTAATTATAACAATGATTTAAACATAATAGACTATTGAGAAATGGTTTTGGTATCTCTTATAAGCGACCCGTTTATTGTCAAGCAAAAGATAACCACATTGAATCATTTACATTTTGATGAGTTCGAAGTTTCTTTTGTCTTGTCAAATGTTTGCAAGCACCACCCCGTTCCATCTCTGTCACCCACCAATTCTCTCTTTATCTTCTATAAGTGAAATACACTATTATAGTGTGGTGTGCTAGTCGATATTCGTATAGAAATTGGCTCAACTTCGATTGTGTCTATTACACCAACTATCTATCTCTATCGCTCCCATCGTTTGTATTTCCTATTTAATTCAATATAGTTTCGTTTAATATTAAATAGTTCTATTATAATTATAAATGTGGATCGTTACTGTCGTTGCAGATGGATAGACTGATAAGTGAGATTGTTTTCAAAGATGTTAAAGTTGGCAGACTAATTGATAATTTCCCAACTTTTCAACTCCGATGGGAATCGGGCGGTCGCTTGAATTTAAATCAATTCGCAATATTGCACAGTGATAGTGCCGCAACCAGGGCCGGACTGGTGATGTAAAACAGTCCCGTGAACAACTTTTTCCAATAACAAATCATATTTTAATAACAAAGAAAATGTATTGAGAGCGAACAAATCATTCCAGTGGATAGGAAGAATTTCATTGGTCAACTTCATGAACATGTCGACCTTCTTTTTTGTTATTGTGGTAAACATATGACAATTCACCTAACACATGCCAAACATCTGCTATCGTCGTTGTGACCGACATAGCATGATTGATATCGAATCAGTATTATCTGGTGTTAACCATGCTATGTCGGAGAAAACCATTCTAGTCTAGATAGCAGATGTTTGGCATGTCGTAGGTAAATTCTTACATACCACAATGGGTGTCGCTCCAAAAAGGAAAGTTATCACGGCTAGATGGGACTTACAACTATATTTTATTATTTATTATTTCCTCTATTTAAATTTAACAGCGGGAGGTAACGAAATTCTACCTGTCCACCTAGATGGTTTGTCCACTCTGTATATACTGCATTTGAAACAGTAACAGACTATGTTACCAATAGCTTACTTTAAATTTCAAATTAAAATTAATTTTATAAGACACCGGCCCTGGCCGTAAGTATGACTGAGAAATTTTGCGATTTGGCAGAGCGCGAATAAATACGCTACGTTCTTGAAGATAAGTGATATTGTTGTTTGAAATTACAAATAGTAACAAATCGATTTTTGGCCAATGTACAAATATTACAATTGTTGTGTCTTTTGCTAGCAATTACATTAATTTATTGAATATAAAATAACGTAACTGTAATTTTGTAAATTGTACCGTAGTAGTCGAGAGAAAAATAAAATATGATTCAATTTGGAACAATTTCAAGTCTCAACCTGTTCTATTCCGAATTGAGTATCTGCTTCATAAGTAGAGGACAATCTAGTTTTATTATCTTTCTTTCATTACTTTCTAGTGTCTTTAATTTAATTAATGTTACACTGAAGGGGCAAACTTTCATTATCCAGTCTTTACTCGAATTGATGGAGCGAGAAACGAGAATATAAAAAAGAACACGATATTGAAACGTTGAATTCTCATATATATTAAATATAAAAAATTTAACAGCTACAACTACTACTTGAACATCAAAAAAACGATGTTATAAATGTTGCCGTTTTTCCTCCGGATTGATATTTATTGAATTTTCGCGGTAACATTCCCTATTCTTTATAGACTCACCGACACGTACGCATACAGTGATTTAATATTTTCGAGGGGTTGTGCGTATGTGTGACGGTAGAGCGCAAAAAATAGATGTGAGTGAACACTTCAACCAAATAACATAACAACATTTCGTGTAAAAATCGAAAATTCCATTGGGAGAAATTGAAAATCTGCTCAAAGAATCGTGACCGATAAAGATCCGTCATTTCCGTAACTGTCATCATTGTTGGTAGAGCCGACAACTTAACTAACACCTCTCGATTTTATTCGAATGGTGTTTGGGAGAGGGAAGAAAGTGATTCTTCCACCCTTATCGAAGGCAGAACGATAGAAACGCAGAGAGAAAGAGAGAGAGACAGGCAAAGGCGTAGGGGTGGTATAAATAATAATTACAAAAGTATAGAACATGATTATTATTCTGTTAGGCAAGCGCACCATTTGGTTCAGTTATCGGCCGTTTCGTCGCTGCGGGTTATTGATTTATGCGAGTTCTACGATACCGAATGACTTTCGCACGACTGCCTTGTTTCCACCTTCGTATTGCACGTGTATATTAACTTCCATTCTAGATATGCGAGATAAGGGATTATGTAATTGCACTATAAAATAGACCGTTTCACGCTAGCCAAAATTGTATCGACGATTAAAAGAGAATTGCCCACCGAATAATTCATGATTTCAGAAGAATCAGAATGCTTTGAAATGCAACGTTTTAACTGTTCGAAAATGCACTCAGTTATATACAGTTTTGGCAATTGGAGTAGGTATCTGAGGTGTGTGATAGCACACATAAGTTCCAAAATTGACACATTTAGAACCGATTCTGCGATTCCTTCTTTCAGCCTGAAATTCTGACAGAAAATTATCGTTCTACCGAATCGAGAATAAAGTATTGTAAGGTAAATTTAAGAACAGTTGCTAGCCCCCGATTCTCGAGAAAAAATTTATCAAACTGTTCTTGTTCAACATTTCCTTCAGTGGATGCGCTACATGTGAAATTAACCGGCTTAGAAACGAATTACATCGACTTTCCCAACCGCGAACCGATTTTCCAATAAATTCCGTAGAAATATTCATTATTTAAAGAGTTTCGAAACAAAATTACGATAAGGGTTAATATAATTATCCAGCAAAATCACATTGTAAAACACACAGGAATGGGTAAGTGGTAGAGAATAGTGGAAAAGTATGAATAATTCAAGTAAATTTAAAGGGTTTCCCTTAAGCTGTTCACAAAAACGGATAGATTTTCCGTAGTTGTGATAGCCTGGAAACGTGAATGGCGGCATGTCACAGTTGTCACGGCTGTCGCACAGGATACACTTAAATGTTGCATAACACATTTCAATCGATTTTACCGGCAAACAAGATAATACCACTACACAAGAACAATAAATAGAAACGAAAATGTGTTGGTGGCAACAACTACAAAAAAGGTAAAATCAATATTTGAAGTGCACATGAAAATATCTATATATATATATTTTCTTGTTATTCGTCTTGGAGACTATAAAGTAATACTCGTAAGTACATCTAAGGAATTTTCATATCAACTCCATTGTATTTTTATAACGTTTTGTTTATTTATTTATAAAACGTTACATTTGGTATATTGGTAGTTGCCGAAAGCACACGGGAAAAGGAGCTTCATTAATATTCCATTGTTTGGAAACAAAACCAAACGAATTGTTGTACTAGCGGGAATTTCACATCATAATAACACTAAATAACCGAAGAGGCAAAAAAAAACGAACAAATTGAATGAAAGCTTTATAAGAAATTTTCCACATAACTTATGGTAATGTGGTTGAGTTTCCGTGGACAGTAGGTGGTTTTGTCTGTATGCCATCACAACTACCAACACGAAAAGAAAACACAACGGGAAATTTTTCCGGAAATTAGAAATGATGAAACGGAAAGAGGCGATTATAGTTTAAATGTTGAGGAAACCAGGAATCTTTGGATTGATCACGTCGCGCTTTAATTGCCTTGATTATCGGTGATTTTTCGCGAATATTCCCGATAAATTTGTTATACTTTCAAAATATACGTAGATCGGATGATTGAATATATAAATTGAATGTTTTGTAATGTACGTCCAATTCGATTTGATTTTATTGATATGTGTCATTGTTTTGAACCGAAAAATACCGTTTTGATAGGCTATTTTTAAAATTTATTTTCAGTTCTCCTAGATATTTATTGAATAATTTCAGCTCAAACATGTTGCATCATTTAAGAGATTGTTGCGCTGTTTTCTAAAAATTGGTGGCATGTCGATTCGTTCAAAATTTATCGGCGAGTGTACGAATACGAATAAATATTTCCAAACAATCTCCATTGACCGGTGAGTTATTGCCATTAATATTATAATCAAATCGAAATACGGTTCAATTGAAGTTATAGTAATTTTTACAACTATTGCCTGATTAATCTGATTATCGAGAATTCGTTCATTTCTATTGATCGTTGAACTATTAACACTACTGATTTTGATAAAATATCAACCGTAATAATTAAAAGCTAACGAATTTTGATTGAGTACTGCAATATTTCATTTCACATCAAGCGCATATGTGTATTACGGTTTAATTTAGTTTTTTTTTCCGGGGTAAGCTGCATATTGTCGTAATTGCTGATATTTCTGTAAAAAAATCACTGCCACGACCATTAATTTTATTAATGATAGCATTTTAGTTTAATTTATAATGTGTTGTTTCATCTCTTATTAAACATCAATCCCATTAAATTTCCTTAATAATAAGTACCCTTTCTCTATCCGTATATTGCCTGTAATGATTGCGGATGAGAATCACAAATGGCAATTTGTTTATGGACAACATCCTGGATACAATTGTACGATGTAAACTAGTTCAATTAGCACTTAAACAACAAGTGAAATGTTGTTTATAAACCAGTTTTTCTTTGAACTGTTTCCAATCTTCGTGTACGTTTCCACAATTCGAAGTAAATAGAAATTAAAAGAGCATTTCTCGAGCGAGATCAATTGACTTGTTCGTTTACCAAACAAATTGCGATTTATATAAAATACAAAGCTGGCCACTTGCAGAGAGGCGTCTCTCTTTATTAAATTTATGAATATATGCTGCAATTCTATATTTTCATTGTTTATCCGTCTAGTGCAAGGCTAACAAATAGAATTCAACCAGTGTGCCAAGATATGTCGTGATTTATTCACCCATGCCAGTACCTGCACTACTTTCCCACAGTTTTTTTGTCGGAGCAAAATACACGTGTCAATTTTTTCCAATTGCTTGAGCATCAAAATTCGACTGTCCGGAATGATTCGGTCCAAATGAAACGAAACTAGCTCGGGATCAAATTCGTTCCAATCGGAACGAGAAACCATTTCTAAACAAATTATTATCAAATTATCGTTTTCTAGATAAAAGTTTAGTTTGCCGACGTAGGCCGGATTCATTCTATTGGATTGGCAACAAAGTAATTTCGGTTTGGTAGTATGAAATCAGTGGCGTAGAGAACACAAATGGCGCCCGATGCGCGAGACTTTATTAACGCTCCCATGTTGTAATCATTGCTTATTTAAAACACATTTCAAATTTGTCTTGGAGAGTATTTAGCGCTTCTCTATGAATGGCGCCCGCGTGATGATGGACCCTCTTGCACCCCTCTCGCTACGCTACTGATTTTGAGATAAAGCTTATTTATTTTAATACAAAAACTAATATTGAATCATTTTTTTTTTTCAAAAGGCACCCTGCAAATATTGTTCAGGATGTGGGAAAAATGAGCCTGTGAAAATATGAGCTCTTAATTTTAATATTAACAGGTGCCTCATCGCGATTTTCTACATTTTTCTAAGAAATTTAACGCTCTACAACAAAGGTCTCTTACAATTTTTTGATATATTTAGTCCTTCAAAAGTTATTCAAGGTTAAAGTTGGATTAACAGTAAATTTTTACATTTTTCCAGTTCTTTGACAGAACCATCAACTTTATGAAAACATTTTATATAACATTTTTTGTAGAGAATTCTATTCTCTATAATTTATCATAATAAAAGTTTTTGATATTCTTCACAGGTCGAAAGTTATTTCGCTCACGTTATTGAATAGTTATCAATGCGAAAATATTACTAAAAATTACTAGAATAAAAAAAATCAGTTCATAGCAAATAACTTACGACCTGTAAAAAATATCGGAAACTTTTATAGAGATAAGTTATATAGAATAAAATGCTCTACAAAAATGTTTTATAAAATTTTCCCATAAAGTTGATGGTTGCGTCCAAAAACTGGAAAAATTAAAAAAATTACCATTAACCTTGAATAACTTTTGAAGAAATAAATATATCAAAAAATTGTAAGAGACCTTTTTTGTAGAGCGTTAAATTTTGTATAAGAGCGAAATTCAGTCATTTCGAAATATTGTTCCCAACGTGAGCTATAAAATTCCAAAGTGCAAGAGAATCTTTTTCCCATGTTAATCAAATGGAAAATGGAAAATCGCGATGAGGCACCTGTTAATATTAAAATTAAGAGCTGATACTTCCACAGGCTCATGTTTTCGACATCCTGAACAATATTTTCAGGGTGCTTTTTGAAAGAAAAAAAAAGTCGACCTTTCTGATACACTCTAATGACCCATTCTTCATCATCGTTGCGTTTAAGGTGCATCGTTGTGTCAGCTTCTTAACGAGTCCGAGACATTTTAAGTGTTTTTCAGTTACTGTGTGCAACACATTTAACGTCTCTGCAATCTCTTGAACATTAATATGGCTTTGATTTGGTCATTATCAACTTCAGTAGGTCGACCAGAACGTTGCTCATCTTTTAGGGAAAAATCTTTAGAACAGAATTTTTTTGACACGTGAGCTCTGTTAAGCAAACAACACCATAAACTTCAAGTGTTTCTTTGTGAGCCTCAGTAGCTTTCTTTACATTACGGAAATAAAAAAGTCAAATGTTCAAATTAACAATTGCTTCTAAAGTAAGCTCAATGTAACTGATATCAAACGTAAAACGGCAAAATACATCATTAACACATGTTATTCAAAAAAAAAAATAATAATAAAGCAACGCCCTCTATACGTGATAAATTCCTTTGTTGCCCACCCAGTAGTATCGTTTTAAAAGTGTATCACAGTTGCGAAGTAATTGGTTCGTTCAATATGGGATTTGATCGAATGGATGGATGGAACGACTTTTTGGATTCTTTCAATAAGGAACGACACCGCAAAAAGGAATGATTTTGCTTTACTGTGCGGACAGCACAAGTCCGTTTTTGTTCATAATGTGAGACAATTGTTACTTTTGGACAGGGATTAGAGATTATATTCGGAGAATTACGCAATTTCTTTGGCATTTTCTTTTATTGTCGAATGTTCAACGATAGAAGATCTTCCAACGATCAAGTGTGAAAGAAACTCTAAATAAGCCGTAATAACTGGGGAAAATATTACTACCATGTCTCCTTATGCAGGGGATTTATTTACAACCCCCACAAGTTGCACATACTATTTTTTTAAAGCACAAAAAAAATCAAATTCAAATTAAAAAAATTAAGTAATTTTGTCAAAACCATAAATGTCACTCCTAAAACGGTGTCCATCGTCAACGTGAACAAAATGCGTGCTGCAAAAAATTTTCCACACGCAAATCATATAATATCACATAGTAGACTGTGTCAAAAAAACAAATTTTTTTTTTCAGTAAATACATTTAAAAAGTTTCTTTAATAGATAAAAAAAATCTCCTAAAACTTGAGCTTGATATCTTAAAAATTGAGATCGGGGTCCCCTTTCCCATTCAAAATACGTTGAAAAAATACTTCTTTTTCAATTTTCAATGTAAATCATCGAAATTTTTTTTCTTTCAAATTTCCGTTTTCATTGTCTCATAGGAAATTAAATTCTCTACAAAAAAGGTTTCTTCCATTTATTGCTCAGCCTTAAAGGAAAAAAGTTACAGGGCGCTAAAAATGTGGAAAAAATGAAAATTACAAAAAGTCGAAAATAATTTGTTTTTAATTTGCTCTCCTATGAGGCGGAGCAAAAAATGGAAGAAATCTTTTTTTATACAAAATTTAATTTCTTATAAGATAATGAGAACGGAAATTTGAAAAAAAAATATTTTTAAAAAAAGTTTTTTTTCAATGTATTTTAAATGGGAAAGGAGACCCCCCATGCGATAGCTCAATTTTAAAGATATCAAGGGCCTTTTTTATCTATTAAAGAAACATTTTTTTTCTGACGCAATCTAATCTCATAGCACTTTCGCCGCATGTCTAATAAAAAATATGTGCATCTCGTGCGGGCTATAAACTGCCCACTTGAGTGAAACAATTGACAACTTTCCTCACTAGTTGCACAATGTACTATTACCCTGCTTTTATATGCGCCTTTTCTATCCATTATTGCGAACAAACTTTACAATCACCACATACAATAATATTGACTGTGTGTTGTTAAATCGTAAAATCAATGTTGTATACTTGATCACGTTTGAAATCTAATGCTGCTACTGATGATGATGATGATGATGATGATGGTTGATGTTCTCGTCGTCGACCATTTAACAAACAAGGGTTAAATCCAATTCCCTGTCGACATCATTAGACTGATCTTTCGAAATAACCAAGTTTCACATTGAACATCAGTTAGGTTTACAATACACACGTGATAGTTGAGTTCGTTCGGAACAAACAAGAACAACATTGTGTGTCAGTAGTTCACTTTAAGATTTACAATGTTATTTAGAACATTTCCAACATCAACATCTCATTAATCTTATCAACACATTCTCATAAAATCACTAGGTAAAAGGGATATACTCCTATTCGACACTTATAATAATAACAACAAAAGTTTTGTTGGCGTACAAATTAGAAATAGAACATTGTAATAAATCCAACTAGTGATTCATTGAAGTTTAAAGTAGAACAAATATAAAATGTTGTGTTGGAAATTAGGATAATCAGTTCAAAACTGTTTATTATTATTTTTTCTATACCAGTAATGCTGTATTCCGCTTGATTGTTCGCTTTACAGACAGCTTAATTTCGTAAGTAACTACTCAGCAAAATTATCTAAACTATATACAGTAAATCACGGAAACATTCAAGCTTTTAATGTATCTATAATAGCAGCAACGCAGCAGCTTTTAGCTGAAAGCTCTTTAATTCGGATTTTGTTATTACCAGATATATCCCCAACACAACAACCTAATGAAACTTTGTGCTGACAATGTTGTTTTCTCTTAATTTTTCTACCATTCCAGCCGATGCACGTATGAAAGTTTGCATGTATAAGACAGCTCTCAAGCGTTCTTTTTTGTTCTTTTTTAATTAAATTATAAAGTCGATTCCAAACGATTTTACTAGTTTTACAATTTTAATTAAAGTGACTAGAACTGAATGTTATCGACAGCAGACTGTGTTAACTATTTACTATTACTTTATTTATTTGATTTGTTGTTTTGTTGGATTGTTTGTTTTTTTTTCATTTTGATTAAAAGGGAAATATTTACAACAAATTCTATTAGGAAAATTATTGTAGCGATCACTTGGTTTTTGTCCACAATACAATAAGGAAAATTTAGAAATTTATCAATATCAAAATGGTATTTCCGATTCAACAAAACAAAGCTTAAATGAAATTGGACGTAGAGAGATAATCTCGTCAACGAATCGTTCCGTTTAAATCGAATGACAACAGAGATAAGTTAATCGAAAAAAAAAATAATAACTAGAGACAGTTCGATTTGTGGAAAGAAGAGAGATTGTCATTTTTGTGAGTTGATGTCTGTAGGTGGATCTAAATTCAGAGAGTACATCGTTAAAATATTGAAATCAAAGGAAATTTCATCGCTTCTCAAGGCGCAGTTAAAACATTTACATCAAAAAGAAAAATTGAATACGATCGAGTGGGAAAAAAACATCCAATTCTCTTATAAGTTCGTTCAGAACTGTCCGAAACAGTCAAGTGAATTCCTAATAAAGCTCCACAAGATTATTAAAAAAGAATGTTAGAAGTGGGAGCATGGATCTTGCTGTAGAGACAGTGTTAAAATATTCATCGGTCGAATTTAATGCGATCTTTAATATTGTAGGTCTTTATTAAGAATTTACGTTTTAAATGATGGCAAAAATAATTAGGAGGTATGTTGATTTAATCGCCCATCATTAAATGTCCTCAACTTCAACGAGCTTTATCACTTATCTTCATCTCTATTTTTCAGTTGTAATAAATTACCCTAATTGTAAATTATTTGTTACTCAACGAAACAAACAGAGTTGTTGACGCAAGTCACGTGGTTTACGTTAAAATTTCTGAGTCTCAGGACGAAACTAGAACAACGCTAATGATCTCTAAACAAGTTGAGAGACTCTGCTCTAAAGCAGGTAAAAAACAATATTTTTTGATGTCTCCAGATTCGTGTAGAAAACGATTTATTATCTGCTATAAAATCGAGTATCTGCATTAATTTGCAGCGCACCTAAAGGCACTCACAAACATGTTGAAACATTTTTCATTAAATACCTCCCGTTTATTGCAGAAAGGTTGGTACAAAGAGTAGTAAATAGTGCATGGATTGAACATAAATTCAATATTGTCACAAACTTTTCAAATACTCCTCAATTAAGTTGTCATCACGAAATCAAAAGGGCTTTCGGATGAACTCTGTATTAAATATGACAAATCGTTAGCTGACCAACATGGTGTAACACGGTTTTCCTCTAATACAATTTGAAACTTGGTAAATCCTTTTTATAACGCGATTTCATTCGTTTTATTGAAGGCGCAAAATTGGTATTCGTGATCGATGTTTCGCTGCACTTACTCCTAAGAAATTTAGGGTGCTGAAGGGCGGTTTCATACAACGGGACGAAGATCGGCAATTTGCTATTTAATAATAGTAATGTTTAGAGGCGATGAGAGCGTAGCGAGAACGCAAATTATAATCCGCTTTTTAAATCCTCCCGAGACGTTCTGTTGAAGTTGAAAAATCGTTAAAGAATCCGTGAAAACAATAAAAAATTAATTGACAACATAAATTCTTAAACAAACTCTAAACGATTCGATTCGAAACTTTATGATTATAATTTTTTTCAAAACCGACTCAATATTCAAATCACGTCCATAATTCTATCGACTTGACACTTTCCTCTTATTCCATTCCATCCTACCCTACTCTATATATTTTTTTTCGATTCAATATACGAACCATATCCGTCCACACAATGACGCATGTACTTGTTAAAATTTGTAAAACATCCCCTCGTTCACATATCATACAAGTTTCTCCTTTTTTATTTCGTTTTCAATTAAAATTGCCGAGATCGCAATAATTCCATTTCTGAACATGATAAATTTCATATATTTCTCAAAGTATTTCCGTTAGAATGTTGTAATCATTGAGATACTTCTTGATGGAGGAAATAAAGACGAAAAAAAAATATACCGAAGAGAATTCAGTTAAAAGGACACGTTTATAATTTCCGGCTACATTTTATTCGTTGTACAACAAACATTGTCCATGTTTCTTTTCTACGTTTCGTTTCTTTTCAAATATTGTAAGAATACAAAGTCCTGATATTTATTTTGTTCGACAACATGGAAAAATTCCAACTTGTTCCACTTCATAGTTGCTAAATTCGAAATGAAACGTTCTAGACGGATTCTTTTATATTGTATATTAGCTATAATGATACGCCCAAGAATAGAAACGGTTTTTATCACCCTTATTGGTTTGTTATGGCTAAGAAAGGGTTGTAATGGTAGTAGATGATCATCCATCGATACAGTAAGAAAAAGTCGACGTTCAGGATAATTAAAATTTAAAAAAAAGACTCTACTAATCGATTATTACTTTGAGTCTTGTTAAATCCCTTTTTACAGGAATATTAATTTTCGCAACATTAAAGAAACAAAATTGGAACAGAATTTAATAAGATTTTTTCCCTCGATTAAAGAGTACTTCTTGGAAAATCCAATTTTAACATTACAGAGCCGTTGCAAAGATGGCCAAATCTATATACGTTTAAACGAGAGAATACAGTTAATACCTGCACATAATGATGGTGATTTAATTAAGTACACCCCCTTGGGATGTAGGCCGTAACATTTAGTGCAAGTAAGGTCGTATTACATTACATAATTGGGTTGGGAACGTATACAATAAGCAACGATAATTGTATATAGTACGGTCATGGTAGTTTAATATAATATTGGAAACTGTTATCTCACAAGGGAGCACTCAAGCGATGTTTGGTAGTAGTTTCCGATCAATTCCACATAAATAAATGCGTGCATGCCTATCTGTCGGTTGATATCTCGCATATTGTGTGCATCGGTGAGAGAATGAAAATTAATAGGAAAACCGCTGATAAACTACCGCACAACTGAATAATAATAATTCTACTACCAGAATATGGAGTTTCTTATTAAAATCTTCCCAGTTTCCCTTACTAAATCTTGTTTTATTACAGTTTATGTTATGAGAATCAAACAGTTTTCGGTCGAGTTCTTTGTGTATTCTATGTCGGAGCAACTACAATAAACCTGCGGGCATCTTTATATTAACCTTTCATGTTTCTACACGATACTATGAGTTTTTGAATGGATTTATCTAATGATGATAGAAAACAATTTGTATAATACAATATTGTTAGAGCAGCATCCCTTGTGAATTACTTAAAGAATCCACTACGGCCACTTTTCTCTCATTCTCATTAATATTTGATTTTACGAAATTATCAAGCGCTGTATTTGCTCGCTCGCATACTCACAATGGAATTTATTAACGCTAAAATCGGGTCGATTAAGCGTGTATACAGGTGTGGCGCAACAACTAGACATTCTAACAATTATCCTGATATGTGGCTCATTGATCTGATAATTTTGTAGATACGTAATTGGTTATATTATGTCGTATCGATTTACATGCTAAAATGTTGAATATTCGTATCCAAAGATGATGGAAAGTCTTCCAAAATGGAACGTGACATTAAAACAGATGGAAATAAATTAAAATGTTGTTTTAGACATTTTAATGACAATTTCGTGCAAATGCTCAAATTACATTCTAATTAAACCCCTTTCATAAGCCGTATAATTAATTATTCTTTATATAAATGTTGATAAAAATCTTTCTTTTAAATAGATAGAATAAATAAATGGGGATGGCGGCCTGTAGGTGATTTTAGGCTTTGAAGTTTCTGATTTATTTAACTCGTTAAGTCTTATAATTGGATTATAATTATCGGTTAAATGAATAAAATTTTCAAAACATTTATAATTAATATGTAAAACAGCCATATTTGAAGCGCTATACAAAATTTTAACACTCAAAGACAGGGCCGGTTCGAGCTTTTCTGGTGCTACAGGCAAGCTTACGGCGGCGCTCCCCTCCCGAAATCAATCATGATTTAGTGCACTGCTTTTTAAAAGTAAATATCTCAAAATAATTGCGATAATTCTTTGTCGAATTTTATACCGAAATAAATAAATTAAAAAACTGGCCCTTTTCGTATGAGGTATGTTGAGAAAAAAGATCACTCACGATTTGGTTCCAGTTAATAACTGCCAAACTGTAACAAAAAAAAACTGTTAGTATGACAACGAAAAATATACTTCTTTAAAAATTTAAGATGCTTATGGTAATTCTGGAGCCGTCCACTGAAGACACTGGCACTTACACTAACACTAGCACTTTTCAAAAAAAAATCACTATTGGACAAGAACGAACAAATCTAAAAGTGTTAAATAAGTATTTCTTGTTCGGTTCTTATCAAAAAGTGGAAAAACATCACAAATATCTTTTGTTGGGGCAATTGGAAACTTCAAAAAAAATCCAAGGGTGGATTTGGAAAATCTTCACTGACCGGATTTTGCAAAAACTAAACCTTTTTTGGATCTAGGAGGTCTGAAGATCTGATAAGCAAATAACGCCTTTAGAAATAGCATTTTTCAAACTGAATCGAATCTTCTGTATTTAGCAGCCGTTCCAAAGCTTTCTAAGTTACTCCAGTCCCGTATTGAGCAAATTCATGAGAGTTTTATCGCTTTTTGTTCAATTAATAATTAATCCTACACATAAACTGCCTGTGTTGCAGTGGCCTCGGTCCGGCCCTGCTCAAAGATCATCAATAATTGTTATTCTCTAAGAAGAAAAAAAAAGTATACTTCAAACTTATCTAATTTGTTTCTTAATCAATTTAAAAACAGATCAATCAAGTGAAAAGTTTGACGAATACAATCAAGTAGTACACGGAAAAACGATAAGTTTTAATAAGGCCCGGGGAATCAAGAGAGTTTTTTCTTCTATAACGAGTTGAGTTCTACTGTTTAACCTTTAACGATATAGTCTAACAGAAATTTATTTATGAATAATTCATTTATTCACACACTAAATGAGATTTAATCGTTTTTACGATTCTTGTACGCTTGTTTTTTTTTTGTCGTGAAATAAGTTTGAGACTGAGATTATGGTAATTTCTCTCGTGTTCAATAAATAACTTTTGTTGTTTAAAAACGTCTCACTGTCACTAAAGTGGCATTATTATATGTAAATCAAGTAAACAATTGTTGAAACTGAAAATTCATTAGCTACAAAGCTCTCAAGAGCTAACAACGTAAATATTGATAACAGAATGGTGGATGCGCCGGGACCGAATCTTATTTACGTGTCAAAAAATACAATATTGGAGAAACGACTAGACATATTTTTGTTTTGTTTTTGAAAGTTTCACAGATGTAATCACAATAATCGCATAATTCGTTGCTATAGTAGCCTGTTTTCCGCCCATTATCGGAGATGTTGCTATCATAACGTTCAAGTTTGATTGATGCCTTCGTTTGATTTATTACGCCATACTTCAACGGCATTTCTATAATGATAATAGTTTTTTGTTTGGGCAGACGTGTTCCCAGATCGGAACACATCATCGAGCAAAACTAGCAACAGGTGTTACGTGCCATGATCTTAAAGTTGTATTTTTCCCCGGTTTCGATTTTTATTTTGTTTTGGCCCCCGTCCCATCTTTGTTCGTTTTGATTCTTTAAGGAAACGCCACCAACTACGTGATTTCCATTATAAAAACGTTACGTTGGGCGAGAAAGAGAGAGTGTTGTTGGAAAAGTAGATTTTGTGAAATTTGATTAAGTTAAAAAGTTTATTTCCAACCATTTACGAATCAAATTTATAGTGAAATTTAAATTAAAAAACAACACAAAAAAACGTTACGTACAAGTTTAATTTATTTATAATTAATTAAATTAAATTAAACTGACTTTGATTGAATGTAGTTGGATTGAAATTGTCGTGACGGACAGAATGTACGCCGAAAATAATCGCTTGAGACGGGATTTTAAAAGAAATACAGATGTTGGGTTGGAGAGCAAAAAAAATTTTTTAATCAACTCGTCTATAAATTAGACTTTAAGAGCCGTTTTAAACTATTACCAGATATGGTGCAGTGGTAACCCCCCACTGAAGACCTAAAACCAACGGAAAAATATTATGACAAGGTAATACCTGCCAGCTAATTTAATTTCAGAGAAACCCGTAGCGTTTGCTACGGATAATATAAAATGACGGTCTATCTCGACGTGCTTGTGTGTATACGTGTGTGTTTTCTAAATGTATTTTTAAATGAAAGTTAATTTACAGTGCAAGATTTGAGCACGAAATGTAGAACGACAGATTGAAGAAGAATCTCTACAATCTATTACTTTGAGTTTCCTTTTTTTTATATGTGAGTGTGTTTGTTTTGATTTCAATTGAAAAGACCAGAATCGTGGAAAACTTAAGAATACATTGGATAAATATGTATTATATCCGAACATAGTATAGAATGCGAGTGAAGTGGAGTGAAACTTTGATCCTCGTAAGCTGTGAAAATTGCTCGGAAACCTTACAAATCCCTCAATAGAAATCTGAGAAGAGATATTCATAGTATCAGGAAACAGGCACATTCACAATCACGAGTTATACAGTCATAACCATACCTCTTACAAAGATATATTCTATCTATACATCACTTCTATTGATGTTCGTTGAAGAATAAGACATGCCGAATATTTATTGCGTAAACTGATAAAATAATATTACTGCAATCATATGAACAGTACCTAGCTTTCAGTTCCGCTTCTTTTTTCTCGTTTGTTTGCTTGGTTTATTGAAAACACAACAACGAGCGCTTATCTATTTCTTTTTTTAATAATTCAATCAGAATTGATTGAAAATTGATCCTACAAAGAGGCAAAAGGGATGATTTTTTTTTAATAAAGTGATTGATACTAATGACATTTTAATTCATCAATCAATACAGTTATAACGCAAATATAATTTTAATAGATACGATAAAGTTTTCATACAAATAATAAAGAAACTTTACCAATTATTTTTAGAAAGTTTAAATCAATTTGTAAATAAAAATAGTAATAAGAAAGACTTAACCAATTATAGTAGTTTGGATAGGAGTTCTCGAATAGTTTTATAAAGGAAATAGTTGTATAATTGACAAAACTTCCTAATAACGAAGAAATTATATTCTCCCCCGATAGAGAGATGGCACAGGGGCTGGACGGGTTTAGTATTTGCCTAGAACTTTAGAACTTGTTACATTTTTTATGTAAAATATTATGTAGAAAATTGATAAGTTATACAAAATATCTAAAAAATCATATAGGAAACTACTGAATTTAGCGTCTTTTGATGGTTTCAACTTGTTATTTAGTGGATTCACGGCATTTTTAAATTTTTGTACTCGATTTTTTTATCGTCGCAATGTTACACGTGTTAAACAATAAAACTTGGTTTCAACTTAGTTTCACAATACTTTCAAACCTTCAAATCAAGTTAAAATCAGTTCTTTTCGACTTATTGTTAGTTTAGGAACTAAATAAGTCGAAAATTAGCCAAATCAAGTTCGACTCAGTTTCGTCTGAAGGTCACCTTAAATCCCAATTTGACCTTACTTAACTCTCCCACAGTCTTATAGTTCAAACGAAAGCAGAAATTATGTTACACTCTGAAACCAACTTAAATAAAATTTCAACTCAGTTGAAATGTGGACTTATTTTACCTAGATCCCCAGTAGGTTTAAACCAAGCAAAAATCAAGTTAAAAAATAATACAAACATGTGCAACGCATTTAAAATGAACCGAATTTTTCGATTCGGGTAATTCAAGATCCTTTGGTAGTGACTTTTAAGTGCAATCAGCAAACTGACATCATGTAAAATACATAATTTCTTTCATGTAAATTAGTACATTGTGCAACTAGTGCGGGAAGTTGTCAATTGCATATGAGAGCAAAGTTGAGCAATTGACAACTCACACGAATTGAACATAGTATTTTTCAGTACCAATGCAGCGAAGTACTAAGGGCAAAACCAGAGGGTTTTGCATTTTCTTATTTAACCATCACTTCAAATTTTTACTTCTAAAGTGAATTCAGTTGGAATTATTTCAGAACTGATAGATCGAATAAGCTCCCTATTCTTTAGCATATACCACAGAAAGAAAATCAAAATTCAAGTTGTAATTTGTTCAAAATCATAAATGTCACTCCTAGAACGGGTTCCATCGTCACCATAAACAAAGTTATACTAAAATAAACTATGAATAGATGGCTCTAGTATCTATGAATGCGTGCGGAAAAGTAATTTTTGTGTGCCACAGAAATTACTTCCCGTACGAAAATCATACATTTATCATAGCGTGGATTTCTTTCCGTACGAAATGACGGGCGCAAAGTGCAATAAAATAGTATATTAAAGAACAAGTACCAGAAGTCGCCTATTATTGCACGAGTCCAAGTTTAGAAAACGAGCGGCGGAGACGCGAGTGCAATATACGACTTCTGACACGAGTTTTTTATACTATTTTTTCTATTTTGCCTATTTTGTGCCCTTTTTTACAAAAAAAATGCGAGATTTGATATTTAGGGATATTGGTGGGAGTTGGTGTTACTAAAAAAAAAAAACAATTGAACATTCAGCTAGGAAACTTCAATTGTTTTATTTTTCACTCTTAGTCAATTGTTTTTTTCGCCATATTGCTTATTTAACAATGAGTGAAGAATTTTCATGTATTCCACCTGAAATAAGGGAAATTGCTGAAAATGCAGGAAGCAATTTACTACCCGATAAATCCAAAGTTCAGTACGAAAAACGGTATATTAAGTATCTTGTTTTTATGATTTTTGACAGTTGTCAAAAGCAATGAAAATGTCACCAACCTAGTGGAAAAAAAATTCCTACATTTTACTTTTCAGCACTAGTATCGAAATGAGCAAATTTCGATACAGTAGCGAGTTTAATAATAGCGCTATTATTGACGCAAAATAGAAAAAATTATATAAAATTCATGTGTAAAATACATGTCCATCCCTAGACTCATCCCCTTCAGAGCTCTTTTTAATACGTTTCTTTGAAATATACCATTCTGCCTATATTGAAAAATTGGTAATCGGAAGCCAATGGCTAATTTGTTATACGTCGACTCAACTATTTTTCGCCGATTTTTTTGATAACTTTATTAATATTATAATTAAATCGTTAATACTATTAAATAAGGACTAGACTCTGGTGGAATTTATACATGTTTCGTCTTAATTAAAATAAATATGCTACCGTTTCACTGCATATCTCGGGTTGCTGTTCCATTAGTTTTTCCTTGGTTTCATGTCTTATTAGGAACCACATCCGCAAAATTTACATAAAAAGTAAATTTTCTATAATAACTAATATGCAACAATTGAAAAAACATGCGTGTCAAGAATCTTAAAGATTATAGTAATTAAATTAATTCGTTTAAATAATAATAGAAAAATCAGATTATAAATGCACTTTTTTGCATGACGCAAACCATCTAGAGCAGTATTTCTTAAGGGGAAACACCTTTGTGACAAATAATTATTTGTTCATTGGGTGAAACGATATATTATTGGGAGAAGTTTGAGCTATTACAAGAAAAAACAAATCAAAATATATTGGACAATTACACAGATATAAATAATAGATTGGTCATCCGTCAAAATTTTTTCTTCCAACGCTGAGACTGATATCTTTAGCATCTTTTATACGAAACAAAACATTCACAATGAGTTAAGTGTGTCTTTTCGTTTTCAAAAAAAAAACTAAAGTTAATATTTTTTATTCAACACCTTCTGAGATCTAGAGATTTTCGAATGGAAAAGGAAAACTACCCTGAAGCTTAGCTATTGCGATAATAATCATTTAGAAAGAAGTCAAAGTCTAGCGATTCAGGTCCAGTTTATGACATAGATTCAAGTCGTTTTTCAAAATGAACTTTAAGCTTAGGACCAAGCTTAAGCTGGCATTAAGAAATTGAAGTTGAATCGGGCCTCAATATGTTTAATAAACTTAAAAATTAATTGTATATAAAAGGTTAACCTCAACTGTTGGGTCTTTAGGAGGTCCTTAGGTAACGTACGTAGATGAGCACTAAAAAGGGATTTTAGAAAATTTATCTCCAACGGGTGAAATAAAAGAAGCGAAAGTTTGTATTCAAGGTAGCTTATTTTTCAAGTTGAAACAAAAAAATTGGTATCAGGTGCACTGCTAACTAGTTATATCGTAACTATCATAATTAAGCACAAACAATAAGCAATAAACATCAGGGGTGAGATAAGCGGCCTTTTTTGAAGAAAAGAACTCACCGTTAATTGCTTTATGTATTGATTGGTTGGTAAATTTTTTTAAAAGTAAATTGGAGTTTAAATGAAACGAGAAATACAACAAATTTACTCATCAATTTTCATAAAATATCAGATAATCAGATATATTACAAACATTCCAAAAATGTAAGGGAACTTTGGAAAATTAGCCACTGAATTAGAAACTGAATATATTGTAGGTAAATAATTATAATTCATCAAATACGCGATTAATTGTGTGTTTGTTCGATTAATTAATTATAATTTTTGCATTTTCCGCAATATGCAAATCAGGCACGCAATGACATACTTTAACAAGATTAACACAGCATACTAGACATATTTTTTTGTTTTATTTAAATTATTATTCACCACGAAATATGATTAATTAATAAGTTAATTACAAACAATTAACAAAGTTCTCAACGAGAATCTGAGAGAAAAAACAACTTCTAGACCGAATGGTCTAGTTGTGCAAGATGTAATTACACTAGATTCACTATTGTTATAATTCGTGATTTTTGACACACTCGAACTTGAAAGTTATTACTTGGTGCGAGTATGCTCCTCAAATTAATCAGGAATCCAACATCATTGTTGATAAGGTTTGTTTAATTGTTTACAATGTTACACTTTTACCCTTCTTACGTTGAATTGTACTTTCTGGCACTTGTCTTTCGGGATGTAGTTCTGTTAAATGTATAACCTAGAGATGGGCACAATCGAATGAAAGAAACAATAGAAAGAATCGAAATTGAGAATTTTTAACAATCGAATGATTTTTTACAATCGAATAGTTTTACATAACATCTCTTGTTTCAATGTTTAGTCTAGTAGTGTGGCTTTCTTAAACAGTGAAACAGAAAACAATCGATTGCACACACTTCACATTAAGAGATTTATGAATATTATAGCCTTATCTACGTTTTTAACATTATTTATAAGAAATTAATTGCTTAAGTATATACAGTTTTTTTATCAATTATATATTGCCATAGCTCAACACTTATTATTTGTAATTATTTGTAAAATTTAAAAAAATGGGTTTAATTTCTCATTTTACTAAGATTATTATATTTTATGACCAATTATATTCTTACCGTATATTCATTCGATAATTTACATTAGTAAGGAGATAAATCATTCGATTTATGTTCACACGCAAAGGACAGAATTGTTATACTATTCGATAGCAATCGATTCTCAGAGATATAGTTATTTCTCATGATTTAGTTTATCCACAACTATTTCTTTGTTTGTCAATCACTCGATTCCAAGTTGCAGGTACTCGAATACGTATGTTTACAATCGACTGTTCTAAAAAGTAGTCAACAATCGATTGTTCCGAAAAGTACTCAACAATCGATTGTTTCGATTACTTTCATTCTTCTTCAAATTTTTGAAGTCCATGTTATTGCTTACAAAATATTTGAATCGATATTATTGGCCCTGTGCCCTTAAAGACTATGCCCCTTTCTGGTATAGTGGGGTGGCCTTTACAATGTATTGGGTTGGCAACTAATTAATTGCGGATTTTACTCATCAATGGTTTCAGTTGAATTCTTAGGTTTGCAGACGTAGTACAAATGTAAAACACATTTTGTTATTTGATAGTTGGCAATTCAGCGGTCAATCAGTAAAAAAGGTTTTTTGATCGGTTGCGTAGTTTTCGTTTGGCGTTCGTTGAAAAATGGAAAATCAAAAGGAACATTTTCGTCATACTTCGCTTTTTTATTTCCGCAAAGGGAAAAACGCATCGCAAGCTCATAAAACGTTATGTGCTGTTTAGGATGACGAAGCCTTAAAAGAACGGCAGTGTCAAAATTGGTTTGCCAAATTTCGTTCTGGTGATTTTTCACTCAAAGTTGAAAAACGCTTTGGTCGTCCAGTTAAAGTTGATGACGCTCTAGTCAAAGCAATAATCGATTCGGATCGACACAGTACAACACGTGAGATTGCAGAGAAGCTTCATATATCACATACATGCATTGAAAATCACTTAAAACAACTTGGCTATTTTCAAAAACTCGATACATGCGTTCCTCACGAACTGAAAGAAGCGCATTTAAAGCAACGCATTAACAGCTGCGATTTGCTAAATAAACGTAATGAAAATTATCCATTTTTAAAACGACTGATAACTGGCGATGAAAAATGGGTTGTTTACAACAATATCAAGCGGAAAAGATTGTGGAGCAGGCCAGGTGAACCAACTCAAATAATATCAAAAGCTGATACTCATCAAAAGTAGGTTTTGTTATCAGTTTGGTGGGATTACAAAGGAATTGTCTACTTTGAACTCTTACCACCCAACCGAACTATCAATTCTGATGTCTACATTGAACAACTAACGAAATTAAACAATGCAGTTGAAGAAAAGCGGCCTGAATTGACAAATCGAAAAGGTGTTGTATTCCATCATGACAATGCAAGGCCACACACATTTTTGGTCACTCGGCAAAAATTATTGGAGCTTGGTTGGGATGTTTTGCCACATCCACCATATAGTCCTAACCTTGCACCATCTGATTACTTTTTGTTTTGATCTTTACAAAACTCCTTAAATGGTAAAAATTTCAATAATGATGATGATGTCAAATCGTACCTGATTCAGTTTTTAGCTAATAAAAACCAGACGTTTTATGAACTTGGGATTATGATGCTGCCTGAAAGAGGGCAAAAGGTCATTGATCAAAATGGGCAATACATTACAGAATAAAGTTATTTAGCTCCATGAAAAAATTCTTTGATTTTCTAAAAAAAATCCGCAATTACTTAGTTGCCAACCC
>JAEDXX010000152.1:0-231161 GCA_021725515.1 Epicauta chinensis | reverse complement strand
ATTAACTTCTATCGAACTAGTTTTTCTTATCAAGTTTTCTAAAAAATTGATGCTAATCTTGGAAAAAAGAAAACATACAGCTATCAAGCACACTATCCTCTATAATTGACGTAATTTTCGAACTCCGTTAATTCGAACCTTCGTTAACTGGAATTTTCGATAAGTCGAACAAAATCACTTGGCAATAGCGGCAAGCATGTAAATCTTATAGAATTTTTGCCTGATAAATCGAACTTCTATGAATTCTCGATATCTCGATTTAAAAAGCTGACACATAGATTTTATAAGACGAAGGTTTCAACAGAATTCTGTTCCAGTGCGATTTTAATTAGTAACTGTGATAAGCAGTGTGTATGTTTATTTGTTATCATGCCGCCAAAGCGCATTTTGAAAACTTGTACACTATAAAATAAGTACAAAGGCATAGAACAAGTGGAAAATGGTTCAAGAAAAAATAACATAGCTATATGATCCAATATTCCACCAAACACATTGACTACAATTTTGAAAAATAAAGAGGACTATTAAAGCAGTCGAAGATGGAGCTACTTGTGGAAACAGCAAACGTCTGAGGAAACCACTGAAAACAGTATATATAAAAATTTCTATAAAGCAGTTTTTGATTGGTTTAAAAACCCCAGGAAACAAAACTTGCCCTTATCTGGTAGGCTAATTAAAGGAAAAGTTTTAGAATTTTGTCAGTAGTTAGGGGAATTAAATTTCAAAGCAAACACTAGTTGGTTGGATAACTGGAAAAAAGGATACGAAATAAATCCTGTTTTATAGAGAATTATTTTTTAATTTGGCATGATTGTTTTGATTTAGGCATGGTATTTGTTAAAAGAAGACTGTGATAAATGGAAACGTGACATTTTACCTAACTTATTAGAAAATTTTGAAGACCGTTGAAGACCAAGATATATTCAATGCGGATGAGACAGAACAATTTTTCGATGGCTTCCAAATAATACTTTAACATTTAAAAAAGAAAAATGCCATGTAGGTAAGCACAGCAAAGAAAGGGTAACAAAAATGAATGGCTAAGAAATGACTAGTAAAAACAATTCACCTCTTTGCTTTCGTGGTATTAAACAAAGCACTTTTTGAAAGCAACGTTAGAATGAAAAAATGCTACAATCGAAAATAACAGAATATTTTAGACCATAATTGATCTTTTTTTGTATTATTCTCTTTGTTTTGCATTTTTGTATTTATATTGTTTTTTTTTCACTTAAGTTAAATTCTTCATCAATTAATTGTCTCTTGTTTCAATAATTCGATAATTCGAAGTCTTGATAACCCGAATTTTTGTAATGGCACACCATGATTCGAGTTATCGAAGTTCGACTGTATTTACATTAGGTCAGGCGTTGAATTTCAACGTTTTGTCGTTCCCTCCGATAAATTGGTGGGAGGGGCAAAGTGGGCCCCTTCAAATTTTCAAAGCTTCAGAAAATATTGGGATAAATCTTTTTGAACTTTCTTATATAATGAGGGGTACAAGGGACCATTTATTTTTTGAATATTTAATACTTAATTGTAAAAATAAAAATACAGAATGAAAAATATCAATTATGATTTTTTTTTGGGGGGCCTACTTTGCCCAAAATTTTTGATTTTTTAATTTTAAAAGACGCAGCATAACAATGTTAAATAAGTACCAAGGGTCTAAAAAAAAGTAAACGCGTAAAAAAATTTATTGATATAATTTTTTCTTAAGGGCCCACTTTGCCCCTCCCCCTGGAAACGAATTCAACAGAAGTGTTTTCTTCAAGTATTCAATTCTTTAGAAAATATTAATAAAAAGGCAACTGTGCACTCAACAACAGAACGTTGTAGAATGTTACAATGTGCCAAATTTTGTGGCAAATACGTTTCGATTTGATTCGTAAGCGTTTCTAATCAATTCTGTTAGCTTTAACTGCAACGATAATGGTGATCGATTTAGAAAAGATTGGTAGACAAACGGTCGCATTACTCTAACAAATCACCGAATCTAAGGACAATTATAATGAGAAAAGATCAAGACGATACTTATTAAGTTTTTACGATTAAAACGATGATAGGTTTCAGGATTTCCTTCATGTTTCTAACATGAATCACTTGTTCTTTTTTGTGAGGGTTTTATTACCTCTACACCAGATTATTCCCTCATGAATTTGCAAAATCTGTTGAATAATTTATGAAATAACAAAATCGGATCTATCTCCAACTTCTATAAGTTATAATATTAGATCCGGTTCGAATGGCAGCTTTTCCTGTAAAATTCTACAAAAATCAATTAAAAGAAAAGTGTATTACAGAATGCAGTCATTGAAAAATGAGAGAGAAACACTTAAAAAACTACATCTACGCTGATGAAAGATATAACGTTTCAGGAACTAGTAAGGTAAAATGATCTATAGACTAGATTTTGTTATGCATGGGAGCACTTGAATTTATATACACGGAGAAATTGCAGTTAGATTATAATACATGGAGTCGACAACGCCTTCCAAACAACCAACAACAAAAACTTATACAGCCACACGATAGAATGAAACATTAACTAATTTTCTATTAAAATCTTACATTACCTATCTACTTACACAATAGTGAGATTAAACACGAACAAATAAATTCGGCCCTGTCGTGTAAAAATTGAAGAAAAAATACTCCGTCTGGGATACAGTAACCTCAACAACCAAGGACAACAAGTCTTCAACCACTTCTTTATTGTTGGCTGTTGGAGAAATTCACAATTTGAACGCATAAATTAAAAAAAGAAATAATAAAAAACACGACTAAAAATAGATGTAAAAATCACAAATAAAAGAGAAAAAGAACGTACGCTTACATATATGTGCTTTGTGGCAAACAAAAAGCAACGATTCATTGCCGATCAGTATGTGCTGTAGTATTTCTTGTTGCCCTGTTGGATATCAAACAACATGATCATCTTCAACAATGCATTTTTTTTCTTTGTGTATCGGCGATGCTGTATAAACAGCAACAAAGATTCAAGCTGATATTCAAACGAACATAAAATTCAAAATATTTCAAAAAATCGCAAAATATTCATCGTTCTTTGATGTCAATCATATGATTGATTGTTGTTTTTCTATTTTCTGTTCTCGTTAAATATCTTTTTTTATATTTACTTAGTCTGTAGTCAACAATTTATGATCGACTGTACATGATCGATTGTAAATCTTTATCCGTAAATCTGGCCCAAATTATCGTTTTGAACTAAATAAAAAACAGGCCGAATTTCGCCATCCATTAAAAATGTAAAACTAATAAACAAACTTGTTAATTTTGTTTTATATATAGTTGCGTGGGTTTTTTAATTAAAGCACAGTATTCAATTGCATAGTTTATACATTATATTTATTTTCAATTTCTTTAATCAAAGAAATGATAGGAAAGCATATTAAGTTCTCTCTAATGATTCAAAGAGTGAACCTTTGAGAACCTCCCAATGCACAGTACCTTAAAACGATCCGAACACGAGTCCTTTAATTTCTCAATCTAAACCAAGCATGGACAAATTTCTAGCCTTATTAAACACCTTGATAAAGTCACCCCCCTATTCTGTTAATTAGAAGTAAGTACAGTTTAATTCAAGTTCGCTGTTCCGTTACAGTAATTAAGCTCTTCTTAACTTTATGTTAATAGGATTGAGTCTTACCGAAACACTAACAAACATAAATCAAAAAGACTTCCTTTCGACGTATTCGTATCAATTTTGAAATTTTACGAATTTTAATTAAGGAAATTTACTATCTGAATAGTATTGATTTGAGTTGGAATATTTAGAGGAAATTAGTTTTCATTATTCATTGAAATTTTGTTGTTGTAGATTTACCAAGTTTTTTTTTTATTATTGAAACATGTTTCTTTTCCATTTCGTATAACAGAGAGACTCTCTTGATCGATTTTAATTAAATATTCAAACTCTTTGTGATCGTCATCTTTATTTGGTATATATTGAGAAATGATGATGAAATGAAAACCCGAGTGATGAAAATTCAAATTTCCACCCCTTTTCAAATTTCCAAAATTCTAATAATTCAAATCGTTATTAGAAGTTATGAATCAGATTAACTTATCGACAGAGGTATACCGCTTATAATTTATATCGTGAATTTCAAATAATCTTAAGGGTAGTTCTATATTTTACACCCCATGTTATAAGAGGTAGTTAAAGACGCACACACATACACAAACACATTGCTCGAATTGATTTATATCATTTGTAGTAGCCGGTTTGATTACAACTCTTGTTCAATTTTATTGTTTGATTCAACCCCTCTTATATTGACAATCATCTACTATTATCCGGAGAGGTGCTGATTAAGTGATAAGAACGTTGATTTGTCTGCGCATCGGGGGATGGGTAACATATTGATGTCGACATTTAATTAACTTTCCCTGTGTGCATCATCGTTTTTGTGGCCATCAGGAAAGATTGAACAATTGGAAAAATGGGTGATAATAATGATAATAAAGCACCTTGAACGTAAATCACAAGGAGGATCGATGAAGAACTTGAAACATTTTATACTCCATTTAAGCACATTTTGCAGTGCAACGATTAAGAATTATTCCAAAAATTCTTTGCTCAAGTAAAATCAACAACACGAGAGGCGTTGAAGAATCAAAGAAAGGATGACAGGGATAAAGTGGCAGTGGTCAGAGTAGAGTCTCAGAGCAAACACTAGCTTTCAGGATGTCGAAGAGACGACGATACTTTTAGTTATTTCTTGGCAAAAATAATCGCGTTGAAAAGCTCGATGAAGCTTGGAAATTTTAGAGATAACAAAGTAAATTGCATTAAATCAACTATTGGTTATCGCTAATTTCCAATAAATCAAATTAAAATTCACTAATCATTTAAAAAAATTGAAATAATTAAATTTTCTAGTCAATTTAGTATATAGCTGAACGATATACAGACTGTTTCATCACAAGCGCCCACCTTTCATAACTTCTTCAATTAGTAAAATATTCGTATGCAATTACCGAGAACTTAAACTAAGTAACCTAAGCACATAAGTGTGTGGTAGAAAGATGGATGGATTTTAGCGAGGTCATACAAGTCTCTCGAAGACGATCCATAGGAAGGATGTTGAAAAATGCATCAATACCAGAAATCATAGCGAAAGTACAGGAGGTGGGTTTGGAGGATCGTCAAAGAAGATCTAGGGATCTCATTGGGCACTATGAGCAATATTTTGGCTGAAATTTTGGGCTTTAGAAAGTCATGCGCCCAATGGATGGTAACAATAGAACAAAATCACATTTGAATGCAACTTTTTCAAGAATTGGAGCGTTTTAGAAAGAACAAAATGGACTGTTTCATCACTACGGATGAGATTTGGGTCTACCATTATGAGCCTGGATCAACAGAAGGAGTGATGGGCTTTTGTCCCGAAGTGAGTTATGGTGCAGAAATCGATCAAGAAAGTGTCAGTCACACTTTTTTTGAGATGCAAAAGGCATTTGGCTTGAGAATTGCCTCCAAACTGTTATAACAATAAACCCAGAGTACTATTATATCCTTTTGTACCAGCTGGATGTTTTTAGATTTAGCTTCCTATGGCTTCTGTCTGTTCTCACATCTCATGGGTGAGTAACGAAAAGGCAATAGCAGTCGTCGAAGCGTATTTCGACAGTCTTCCGGAGAATACTAATTAATAAAATGTATTTGAAACTATAAAATCCTATCTTTTCATATAGAAGGAGAAAACTAGTGTCTTTTCTCAACTTTGAATTTTGGCCTGCAAGACGAGCCTTTTTTCAAATAATCTTTAAAGCAAGTGGTTTTACAATGAATTGTAAGAATAAAGAAAACTACTAGTTTTCTGTAAACCTGAGGTGAATAAGATGAGCTCGTTCTATCATACAAATCATCATTTTCACTTGAATAACGATTTTAAAATGACAAAATGACAAATTCTTGCGATTTGGAGAGATCGCGCAAAAAGTCGACCTCTCAGTATCTCTTTAACAGGACATGATCGCAAAAATATCTTTTTCCTAGAATAACTACTTTAGAAACGGATAACCTAAACGAGGTCTAAAAACGACTTTTTCCACTTGTATCACAAAAAGTAGCGCATCCACCATTTATTCACAATTCCCTATGTATTATCCAAAGTTTTTCCTATTGATTTTGAAATTTTGATGAAAATATACGAAATTATTTTTAGAAACCGTGGAATTCACAATTTAACGTTCCATGTAAAAATTTTTAATTAACTATAGCGCCTATTTTAAACCTACTCATTAATTTCGAGATTTCTACACATATTTTTTTTGTCGAATTTTTCATTAAAAATGTTTTCTTAACGATGACATAATTTCTTTTATAATTTTCTTTTGTATTACATCTTTTATAATTGGTGCGGTATGGTATTGTAAAATACACGGACTAATTTCCATTACAATAAAGTTGGTGTTTACGTTCTAATATTTTAGATAAGGAACATCTTGTAAAATATTCCATTTGCGTCATCTATCTATAAAAATGCACTCTAACAGATGCATCAGTTATGTTCGACATTAATTATAATAATCACTTAGTTTTTTGTGTGTTAATCCACAAAAATAAACGCAGCAATATTGTTTTAGATTCTAATTTAAAATATTTCACATTTCATAATTATACCAACTTTTTTGATAGAGTTTGCCAAGTTTTCTAAATTTAAATCTAATTAAAATTTGTAATAATTTATTCAACTGCACACTCGAAACGAATACATATAAAAATAACAAATACATTTATAACAGAGAAGATGTTTGTAACGAAAAGATTGAGATTGAAATTGAATTACAATCGCAAATAGTTTCTTGCTTGTTTGTCTAAATTGTATTTGCAATCGGATGCATTCATCTCTGGCAGAACATCGTTGTTAATTTTAGCAGAATATTTCCGATTTGCATGGAGCCGTTTTCCAATTTACTTTAATTTATTGATGTTAGAATTAGTTATTCTGTTTATCGATTGTACGATTAAATTTATAGCTATTAACATAAGGATAGGCAATGTCGTTTGAATGAATTTTTTATTCGTTTGCTGCGAATGATGGCCACAATGAAATTTCATTATTTATATTTGTTTACGCAAATATTTAACGAATAAATAAGGTAATTGTTTTTGTGAATTATAGGTATCGAAAATAAATAGAATTATCAAATTTTTTAAAACAATAAATATTAAAAGAAACTTTCACAATTATTAGAACAGAATTGATCGTTTTTAAATACAATTAGTTGGATTCTCTGGAAAATTTTATCTCGATTTTTATCTCAAATTGTGAATTATTCAGTTCAATAACATTGAAATATCCAACATTATTGCCAATCTGTTCCAATTAGTCATTTATCAACAAATATTTATACGCTTGCACAATATTTGATTGTGTGCAATTTACTAGCGAGAGGCTCGATATTGGAATTAATCAAACTAATACTCATTCAACATTATTCAGGTATATTTTAGAGATCATACAGACCTCTGGGTACAATTTACGGGGGTCGTTTCAGTTGATTTTTACATTTTTTATGGGTTTGTGAAGTAAGACTATATACGTTGCCTGAAGGGGCCAATTGGAGCTTTAAAATTCGATATTAGGCAGTCGAATGTCCAGGCACTACAATGTCTTGATATATTCCGTCTTGTGCAAATTTGGCATGAGGGCTGAGAAAATAACAGAAGAGATTCGAGAAAAGATCGAAACAAATACTGATTTCCATACAGAATAACAGTACGAACCTTTTAAACTCAACAGTGATTCACAGTCGATGCAACTTAAAAATTATTTAGGTTTCTCTAAACTTATCCATGTGGAAAATTCTATTTAATCCACTTTTTTTCTACACAATGACTGATGAAATTTAAACATGCTACAATTTTTGATTTGCAATGATAAACAACGTAATTATAAACTTTTTTTTCATGTTCCTCATAAAAAGTTTAATCAACTTGACTTTTTGCAACAACCTTGGTTATGATGTAGCACTGTTTTTTAGTTTTTTTTTCCTTTGTCCACAACAACAATCTGAACATTTCTCAACACATTTATAATAATACAAAGAGAATAAGTGGAGAGAAGCTAAACTAGAACATAAATTCTCTAGAGCCTGGATTAAATCTAGAGACATACAACATACCGCTAAAAGTTAAGCAAACTCGTAACAATAATGTAAATTTAACCAAAACGAGATTATTTTATTCGCAATTCTATATCTGAAAATATTCAAATGTCAATTAATGAAATTGCACCAATTCTAGCTAATATAATTCGATTTTTTTCATACAACAATTATTTGAAATTATTGTGATTTTTAAAGAATTCTCATTCAAATAAGTATATTTTGTTTTTGCTTTTTATTAAATTCCCAATTATTTACATACGACCTTGTTTTTTAAAGTGAACATCATCGTACGTTCACACGTACGGGGGTAAATGAACAGTAAAATATTTAAATATTAGAAAAAATAGAGAAATTAAAGCGTTTGCTACCTACAAATACTCGGTCAAAAATGATAGACTTCGAGAAGCTGTGGATTCAAGGAAAAGGCAATATAATAAATTTAAAAAAGCTTCTTTCGTATAAGTAGATTTGCGGGACGTATTCATTTTTACATTGCGTATGAGTTTATGAAGTAAAACTGTAAACACTGAATATACGCCAACTGGACGTTCAAATGCGATACTAGGCAGTCGGATCGAGTAAAATCCTACAATCGTTTCGCAGGCTATTTCTTTTTATATTGTATGTCCTACACAAATCGTCCAATGTCTGTTATATTGAAAAACTCTAGTCTCTCTCGACTACACAAAATATGGATCTAAGGTGTGAAAAAGATACAGGGAAAAAATAGAAATAACCCATTTTATGAGCAAACCTCTAGAAAATCGTACCTTATTATGGTTCTAGTTCGATGTGTAAATGCTAAAATGAGTACTAAAGTAGGAATAGAGGAGGCGACCAGTACTAAATTGAAAATTGTAGAAAATACTGTAGTACTTATAACCGATGAACAAAAAGAAGAGAGTCTTAATGAATTTTTATTTAATTTTTTTTCACTAAAACGATAAAAACGAATTCAGTAGAATATCGATGTAATTATCACAGCTTCCTACACCAGCACACGCAGCAAGATCTTCTGCTTTGACTAACGTTAGCTACTCTTTTTGAAGCCGATTGATTGGATTGGGCTAGTCTGGCGACACGAAGGACAAGAATCGATTTCTCTATCACCGCTTCATTTGTAAGCTGGTTGTATTTTTTTAATAGTGAAGTCCGACTTTTCCTCAAGGTATTGTTGTTGTCCAATAGTGTACTGTTGATTTTTTTTTCTTACAAAAAATAAAAATTTATTATAAACGAAAAAGAAAATTTAATGCCTAACTCAATTTAAATCCAATTTTTTCTCTTTCTCCTTTGTTTATTGACTGAATGGAGTGAAATTTATATCAATTATAGGCGATTGATGCCTATATGAATGTTATTTACGAATATTCGCATTTATTTTTAGAAAGCTTGGTAAACATAAAGAACTCCGAAAAATGTATACAAATCTTAACACAACAACAGTAGTAAACTCAAGATTCACCTTTAATGCTTAACAATAATTTGACAATTGTGATGAAAACAAGCTTTGTGGTGATAAATGTAAACGGTTTGACAAGAGCGTTCAAAAACATCGAGCTTGAGCTATCCCAGATAGGTTTGAAATAATGGGAAGAAAATTGAATAAAAATAGCGCTCTCCTCATGGTGGAATAAATTTATGAGTAAAGATTCAAAAGTTGCATTAAAACAATGTAGAGAAATCAAAGAGAATCGCAAATGCTGAATAACAAAGAAACAGAATAACTAAAATTCGATGAAACGAAAATCCAGACTCCTCGATTTATCCTGTAAAGTTAGAGAAACTAGAAAAAAAAAGAAAATGTGGAGAACAATAATATTTTGAAAACATTCTCGCAATGAAAATCTCAAAATTTCAAATAAAGTCGCTTCGAATTTATAACATCAACAAACAAATAAATTGGAATTTCTTTATAAACACTCTTTGCTCGCGTTTCTCTTTGCAATTTATAACAATGGAATTCAATTTTTGGCCGATTTTCTCACAATATTTCACCTAATTATGATCAAATTATTTTTGTGTACGATTTGATGGGGAAAAAAGCAAACCTTTTGCGTCTTTCCTGTTCATTTTTAATGTCACCGTTTATAAATAGACTCCATTATATTCAAACAGTGATCAATTATTCAAATAAATTGATTCATTTTTGAACTGTAACGATGATAATACAATTGTTTTCAAATTTGATTAATTCGTTTTTCATTCTTTTTTTGGATTTCATTAGAAAACATTTACAACTTAAGAAATACGCAATTCAATTATCTCATCTGGTTTAGTTTTTTTTTCTTCTGCCTGTTGGTTTCTTTATAAAAATATACAGAGAAAGTTTGTTACTTTATCTATCCAACCGAAAACTGAAAGTGTTTCTTTATACGCTTTGATAACTATTTTTGCTTTTAATTATTTAAAGAAAAAGGTTTCTTTTGAACTAACAATACAGAAATAGTTATAGTAATTGAATATGATATAATTTGGCATGTTATTAACTAAAATCAATTCAAATCACGTTACTCTGGTCTTACACGATTTTTTTACACGATGTGAATATTTCTATTGAATTTATCAATTATAGACAAAAACTTATATTATTGTGTGTTTCTTGTTGTAGCTAGGGCAATCGCGGATTTATAGACATCTCTCTTATCTTCATGATCATCTCCTTGTCATCTCTCTCTGTCATCTACAGTCTCCACAAGCTATGCCTCAGTTAAAGTTACATGAAACAATTTCTACTAAATATTCTTCAGCTGTCACTACCTATTTTTAACCATCATTATTATCATTATTATTGCGTATTCAGTTTAAATTTTATTACTGAATAACGAATTGTCGATTTTCTCATGAAAAACAAGTCCCTCTTTTACACGGTTTTTCTAAACGAATTTTTTGGGTAGGTACGAATCCACTATGTGGGAAACAAAAGAGTCAAGTATATTCGATTTAAAACAATGCTGGTTAAAGTTTAACTTTAGGCGCAGTATGAAGTTCATAAAAGATTCAACAGAACTTCGGATTATCATTCAAATTTGAAGGGCGATAAACGTTTTTCATCCTAACCAAAACGAATAAAAATGCAAAACGAAAAATTCTTGATTTATATTTTCAACAGCTGTAAATGAATTCTTCCTTCTTTTTTTACAAAGTCAAAATAAGAATTTTAAAAATCAAAAATATTAAATGGTATGTTTGATGTTGTCTCATCGATGAGAGTATTTTAAAAGAAACTGTTTCTTTTATTTTTGAAAATATAAATCAATTAAATTGACTGTGAAAAAAAATCACGATTGCGTAATTTATTAAAATTTATTAGTTGTTTGAAATTATCGGATGCATTTTCGTGTTAATTCCAAAAAAAAAAAATCAGTAGGTAATTTTAGATGAAACGGATGTTGGGTAATTTTTAAACCACATGTTCGTACATGTAAACCACTTCATTTGATTCAGGAAATAAACAGGAGGTTTACTAAAATTGTTAATAGTTTCGTTCCACATCACCAGTTTGGACAGTTGAGCATGTCAATCATTTCATGTCTCTTTTTTCCAATTGTAGACATTATTTAGCAAACAATCAGAGATGTAAGCCTTTGTACGAAAATTTCCTTCATTTACTGATGGATTTTTTCTGAAAGTATAAATTTTGTAGAGTAGGGAAAAATTTGTGCATCAACACATTGAATTTATACTTTTGGATCAAGAGTTAGAGCGATAATAGAGCTAATTTGTCGTGAGCAGGAATTCTGTACGGCTACACAAATCGACAATATTTCAAAATACTTGAACGAGAATATAAAGGGTGTTACTTAATCCCTTATTATGAAGTTTGTTGAAGGTGCTAGATTCAGTGTCAAAGCAATTTCTGTAATAACTAAAATCTGTTTGTTAGAGCCGCAGGAATGAGCATCGAACTCAATTCAAAATCAGTATCTAAGACCTCTACTTAATTATACGTAAATTGAGATTTATTTTTCACATGCCGGAACGATATTTCCGCTTGACTCCACTTTCGTGCTCCAGTTTAATTCGTACGGTTGTATGAAATCCGTCATCATTCATATCTCAAACTGAACTAAAGATTAAACAGACCCATTGAAACCGATCCGTGTAGGTTGGTCAATGATGCTGTTTAGTGTAAACTAGATATCCTGAAAAACGAAACTGTCTCAGTTCCTCTGGATGAAACCGACAGATCATTTTCGAGGATCTAACGAGTTCAGATTACTTAAAAGGAACAACTTTGTTTTCAGATGAAGTATTGTCTCTTTGAAGAGGCCAGTTAACCTTTTCTCAGCGTATTTACTAAATGCACTCGATCGCAAACTAACAAACGGTCGGTCTGTTTTGAAGAAGTACAAAATTTGTATGAATACCTAATTCGATTTATTGACCAAAATTGCAAGCTTTACTTATATTCTACCATTCTATGTTGATTACAATTTAATTGGGTTTATTGATTCACTACTTCCAATTAAAATACAGGTAGCTTTTTTCCGAAATATCGTCAATTAAATTCTATTCGCCCTAAAAATAAATCGAACGCCTTCGAAAATAGGTTGCGACAATCTATTTTTAAACAGATCACTTTGAACATTTTCAATTATTTCAATTTACAAAATGAAAAACATCACATAACATTTTGACAGTTAAATTACAAATGACTTTATTTTGTAGCCAGTTACCGACATAAAAAAAACTAACGACAACAACAACAATAAACATCAGCCACAAATCTTTTCGGATAGTGACGGAAAATTACATTAACTGTGAATAATTAACGGAAATTAAGTTAAATTTATGGTCCATTGGTAGTTTTCTCTTTTGCTTCTTTTCTATTACACAAACAACGATGCGAAAAACCGAAATCAAGAGAATGGAAGACGGAATGATCTTTGAAGTTTTATGCAACTTAATAACTTCCTAAATGGGTTATTCGGACATTAGCCATATTCAAAAATCTCACGGTTATCTTTATTGGGACATTCCGGAATTGATACGAACGGAACAAGTTATTGATCAAGAAATAAAACCGACATTAGGAATGTCCCTGAAGTCTGGGTTAATAACCGGACGTTTTTCTAACAATAATAGGAACTATCACAATAATCAAAGTCACGACCGTTTACAAAAAGTAAAAGTATTCTTTCGTTTAAATAAAATTAAATATAGCAAACCAAAAAAATAATAAATAGGCGCTCTGTAAAGCCTTGTAATGGAACTGTCTGTTTCAGGATAATGAAACAAGAATGTAAATCTGTATACACTGATCCTGAATTGGTTTGAAAAGCTTTCTATAACCCGAAAAAAGCTCCAAATTTAATTTACAGGATATAACAGGATTCAATCATGTAAAGGAGTAAATAGTTATTTAATATTGAGATAGGTAATGTTTTCGATTTGATGATAAAACAATCTCTTCTATCTGAGAGCCGGTTGAGTGACCTACTATGACCTGAGGAAACTGAGTTAAAACCTATCTAGAGAGAAACAAGCCCTTTTCACACAACAAACAGACATCATTACGACTAATGTATTCGTACAAGTTCAACAATTTGAAATCTTCAAATACCACCACCATTAAGAGTTTAGAGGGATATAAAGAGAGAGAGAGAGTTGGATTTCACACGTGGATCTGAAGGGAATCAATTAACTTACCAGTAAGATCTAGAAGATAACTACAGTATAAGAGATAATTTCCAGTTTAATAAAGAATGATGAGAAATTCTCATGCGTGTCAATGATTCTTCAAGAGAAAAGAAATTATCTTTTTTTCTAAAAAACAGGCACAATACGAACATTTACACAACAAAAACTGCACACACTTTCGACTTTTGTAAATCTCGCGATTATCTCCATCACGATCATCACTAATTAAGTCTTCTAAAATGGATTGATTGATGAGTCGCGTGATTTATGATCAAAATTTTAAAAAAAAATTAGTCTTGTCACGTGATCCAACAATACACACAAATACTGGCACACACTATTATAAACAAAGAGACGTGGTGGTAGTGTTCCTAATCGAAATTTCGATTAAAACAAGTTTGAATGTTGACGCGTTTTTTTTTGTTATTGTCTCTGTAGAGAATTGAATGAATGACCCCGCGTGTCTGAAACATACAAGTGAACGACTTCAAGTGATCTGGTATTCTGGTTTTCGTGTGTATGTGTTGTGCTGGTGGTTGAGTCCGTGAGCGAGCTGGGGAACGCGCGCAGACGCTACGGCGGCTGCGGATATTGTTGGGATATTTCTACCAGAAAGAGGGTCTGGTGGTGGTGGTGGTACTGGTGGTGATAATAATGATAATGAGCCATGTTATGGTATATTTTTTTTATCTATTTACCAGGGTCATAAACTAAATAGTCGAAGGGGTGATATTTTATTAAGATTGATATAGAAATTTTTCTATGATACGAAATTATTTATTGTTTAAATTATTGTTATTATAAATGGTAATCGAGAGGAGGCCGCAGATGTTTTCCTTGTACACCAGAAACGTTAAATTTTCTTTATTTTAACAAATTGCCTATCATTTATTAAAGTGGAACCGTACAAACTAAATTAACTAGGAATTCCCATCTGGTTCGAATTTCAAACAATTCTTCTAAATACCGAAATGCAGTAATTCTAAAGCATCTTTTAACAGTTGGTTCTCAATCATTTAAATATCTCGTACTGTACACAAAAATCGACGTAAGACCGATTCTATAATAGTTTTAGTCCGACAAAAATTTTCATGCCCTATATCTACTTTCCATACGCCGAAAGGAATTTTTTTTCCGAATATTGAGCGGAATAAAACGATTGAAGAACCGGCCCTTAATGAGATACATAAGCAGTCCTCATATAACACGATCTTTTTTGTCAGTTCTCGAACTGAGTTGATTTAAATCTAGCCATTAATTATAGCTTTTTTTAAAACCTGATGCGTCTATTCACTTCCCAGTGCAAAAACAAGGTCCTCCTTACGTCTTGATTTTTTAAATTAAAAAATATGCAGAAAAAGTCGTATTTTACAGTCCACAACAACATAAGATCAAATGAAAAATAGCAATAGAACAGTTTTTCCTTCTCCAAAAAAATTTGTAAAAATAGATCAGTCTCCTTTCTGAATTGGTGTCTTCAATTGTTATTTCTTACAATCATGTTTAATTGGCAAATTGATTATCTTGTCCAATTCTGGAATCGTGTTGAATTCAGATAGTGTTGTCGGAATATCGTGCTGCACATGTTAATTTCTTTTTACTAGCAGTTTGATTTCAACTGACAGTACTAATAATCGAGTGCTCCTAGTATTCGACAAATTAAAGATCACTATTCTGAACTCATAAAACATTTACTCTTTATGACGTAAAATCCTGTTATTCGGATCTTTTATTAAATGATTCGATGAAATTCTAGCGCTGTAATAAAGTGAAATAATTTTAGCATTATGGCCCTTTATAACAAATTCAAAGAGCAACCGTGTTGTATATGGATATTGTTATACAGGTGAGGCTTTGCGATTTATACAGGTCCATTAGGATGACCCAAAATGACTAACATATCGAATTTATAGTCTCAAATGTTGGAAAAAAATTCTCTCATTGAGAAAAATTTTTAGCTCAATTTTAAAAGGTGTCGGTGGATATTTGAAATTTCCCATTTAAATAACACGCAAAAAATGTTTGTCAATTAAAAATGCTATAACTTTTGAACGGTTTGAGAAAGAAACTTGATCCAGACATATTCTTATACGGCATGAACTTCTCTAAAAAATACTCCGCAGTTGATTTTTTTAGCTCAAAAATTCATAAACTTACGGGCTATGAAAGTTGATGAAAAACGGATATATTCAGTTTGAAGCTCTATGATTGGAAATTTCCATTAAAAATGCTATAACTTTTGAACTGTTTGAGATAAAAATTTTATACGGGCATATTCTTGTAGGGCATTAAATTCTCTAAAAGAATACTTTGGAGTTGATTTTTTAACTCAACTTTCGTAGCCCGTAAGTATATGAATTTTTGAAGTAAAAGAAATCAACTCCGGAGTATTTTTTTAGAGAATTTAATACCCTACAAGAATATGCCTGGATAAAATTTGTATCTCAAACGGTTCAAATGTTTTTAATGAAAATTTCCATAATAGAGCTTTAAACTAAAAATATCTGTTTTTCATCAACCTTCATAGCCGCTAGGTATATGAATTTTTGAGTTAAAAAAATCAACTCCAACATATATTTTTAGAGAATTTCATGCCCTACAAGAATATGCCTGGATAAAATTTCTATCTTAAACGGTTCAAAAGTTATAGTATTTTTAATGGACAAAAAAATTTTTGCGTGTTATTCAAATGAGCACCGACACCTTTTAAAATTGAGCTAAAAATTTGTCCTAATGAGAGAATGTTGTTTTCAACATATGGGATCTTTTGAGACCATAAATTCGGTAGGTTAGTCATTGTGGCTCACCTAAGGTCCATGTTATCCACACTGGGCTCCCGGTCGAAGAAAAAAAAACGCCAATAAATAGTTAACAATGTCAAAGATGAGCTTACAACTTTCGATCATTATCGACTTGTGAACTCAAATTACCAGTAACAATACCTGATCGTCAACTGAGCGCTGCAGCATAATTTTGGAAATACTGTGGAACTTGTGGCGAACAGAGAGCATTCTACTAGCTAACTAGCTGTGGGAGGTCTTGATAAATTTATCAAAGAGTCAGAAAAATTGTTATAATTTGATATATCTTGTGGACAGTAAGTCGTTTTTCGTTTGCTTGTTCAATTCGCGAAAACAACGTAGTATTATTATTTTATCTGTTATAAAATCAGCCAATGAATTTTTCTTAAATAATCGATATTTAACGGCTCAGCAAATAAAAATTCATGGACCATGTCTGGACACTGGTTTAATTATTCTTGGCTGATAACAGGTCGCCATTATTGGGCCCGTGTTATCATCCTGATGGTTAGCCATTCATCGTCCATTAATTAGACCAGTGGCCCAAAGAGGGCCCATTATCGGACCACTTTTCAAATCCAATGCGAGTGTCTCAATCTTTTTTGACAACTGTTTTGAAGAGAAATAGTTTGAAGCTGTCGTATTTTCTGAATACAGTGTTAAATAAAGTTGTTATTTTAATCAATTAACAAGTTGCAAAAAACAACCTGAGAATTTCTGTCTTCCGTTAAACAGTTTTCTCAAAATTTGTAAATAGATTGAACGACGTTTTATAGAAAGTTCTCTTCGAATACACAGTTTTATAGTATTCGAATTAATTCTTGGGCAAACAAGTATTTCTGTAAAAATGACGTGTTGTACGAGAGTACTCGTCAATGTGCAGTTAGAGAACAACCTAATCATATAAATGCATTTGCAATAAAAGATACGCCGAAATGCGAGCAATCTTCCACAATCTGAAGATTGATATTCTGTGTACATAAAATACTAATCATGCCTTTTTGAAGACTGTTTAATACACTATCCTGTGGCCAACAGATAATTTGATGTTTTATCACTTAATAATTATTTGATAATGCGAATAGTTTTTGAGTACCTACAACTCGATACCATTGGTTGAAAATGACTGTCCCGTTCTCATAAAACTATTATCGTTTCTTTTGTGTCAGTTTCTATCGACCAAAAATTGAATAAAACCCCATGCACATAATTCTATTCAAAAGTAGGGAAAAAAAAGAGATAGAGATTTCGTAATGAGTTTTTGTGGAAATATTTCTCTTATAAAACTTTTTAAATGAATTCTTTCTTATAAACGAATAATGTTTAAAACTTTAAATACAGATGTTAAAAGAATTTCTAAAATGATGATACTTTATCAAGAGCAGTAAATTGAATATTTGTGACTTATTTTTTGTACGTAAAGGAAAGACGTTATCTTGTCAAAATCATGATTTGCATTTTAAGCTCTTTTAAAGTATATCTTACAATTCCGGACGGTTGGGAAAATATCTAATTCGCAAAATCGAAAATTCCTCTACCCAAGGAAAACCACTTGACCAAAATTTAGGCCAACCTATGTATATGTTTGTGTATACGATAAAGTATTCCTTTGACTAGCTATACATTTATGCAAGCTCAAAGAAAGTATTCTCGATTGATCGGTTCCGAACTGTTTGTGTGATTATTTTCTGTTCAAATCTGAATATGACTTAAGTTTCTTATGAATTCTAGCATAAAATCGTTTAGAATTAGGGCAGAACAAGCATGAGACACTGAACATAAAATGAACAGAGTCGGATTGGATTATTTTTTATTTCTAGTGCAAAATGGTTGTGAAACGTCCAACATAATGAATTTGTTAGTCTTTTGACAGACCACAGCTGAATAATTTTGTTTACTAAGTTGAACGGATGTTAACCGTCAAGTCTGGCACTTATTAAGAATACAATAAAAATTTAAAAATGGTTAAAATACCTAAAAAAGACTAACAAAATTCAAACAAACAATATCAGTAAAAATGATACAGCAAATTTACTATAATTGACTCGTTATAAACTTTATCTCCTTATACATATTGAATTTATTGTCTGTTTAATCTGTTTTCGTAATAAAATTATCTTGAGAAAAATCATTGCGTGCAATATTTTAAAAAGTTCATTAACATCTTGCTTGTAAATATTTGTTTTAAACAATATCACACACAATATACTTATTTAACAATGAAAGTAATAAAAAAATTAATGGAAAAAAATTCAGATGATGGAGGAAAGGAAGAATAAAAAGCCGGTATTATAAACTAACTGACCTTTAAAATTAAAGGCAATGTACGGAATTGATCACATGTCTGTGAAACATTTTTTTTTTAGAAATATACTCCGTTCAAGGTTCCCCAACTAAAGTAAAAAATCGTAATCAACAAACAAGCAAAAAGCGACGATTTACTAACAATTAATTAAACGAAAAGCTTTACAGATTTACTGAGAATTGCGGCAAACTTACCGTTTTGTTGATGTAACCTTTGATAATTTCATCGAATATAATAATGCAAATCAATTCCAACCGGTAACTAGAACAAATAGAAAAAAGTAAATTTAGTTATTTGAAAAGAAGTTGGTATTCGAATTAAAACAAAACGAATCGCTGCTTTTATCGAGTATAATTAATAGTTGGTATTTCCTCAAGTTTCTTCAAGCGATTTTCTATTACATTAACTAGAAGGATCTAAAAAAAATGTAACAAATAAGCTTCTTATGGCAGAATGAATGAATTTTCTAGAAATCTAAGATGCACGTTGGAAGAGCTTTTGTGGAGAATACAGTCAATTTAAGCCATTCGGTAAGGATTCGAGTAAAAACGCCACCATTTCAAGTTATTAACGGATTGTCGAGTAATCAGGGTCAGCTTAAGCGTTAGTGGATAGTTAAGGGTAGCTAAGATGGGTTGAAATCAAAACAATATCAGCTTTACGGATGTCTGATGCGTTTGATTCAATTCAAAACAATCTAGTTTAATCCACCTGTGTCGCTTCGATGTCACAGATAAAGTACAGCCATTAGTTACATATTCAAAATATGAAACATTTAAAAAGGGTCGGTTTGATATGCTTACGTAAGACACGTGACGTTCACTATCTTCCTTCACTTTCTTTCTCTCTATCTGTCATGTGACTTACGTTGGAAAGTTAAATTGTTCAAACCGATTTCGACGGAGTATATGCTTTGTGCTAATTTCAACAAAACGATCAAAATTACAAACAAACAAACGCTATTGTAATAACAAATTGACATGACAAGTTGGATATACAAAAAAAGCAAACTAGAAATTTCATCAAAACCATTATAATATTAACAAAATTTCCATCAAATATGAGAACGTATAATGAAATTTAATCACTTTTTACAACGTTTACAACAAAAATAATTAAATTCAAAATAGAAGAAAATCGATAAAATAAAATTTTACGTACATTTTACACTACTGTCAATTATTACTAAGTTGACAAAAAAAACGACTAGGAAGTTGGCAAAAAACTGTCAGAATCCGGTGACATTGATCATGTTTTGTTTGTTTAAAAGATATGCCACAGTGATGGATGCTTTGTTATTTTATGTATCGCGAGAAAGGAAAGGGTAGTGAGTGAGAGAGAGAGAGAAAAAGAGGCAGAGCCAGGGACGGATTTTATACTGACAACTAGTAGAAATCTTTGCATATAATATTGGCACTATAAATAATAAACTTACACGTTAGAAAAATTCAAATTTGCTCAGCAATTTAGAAATGCAAATCTACCAATAGAAATTTAAAGTAAAAGAGACTTGGTAAAAAAAATTAAAGAATCATAAGTTGCGACACAGCCTCATATTTCAAAATAACAGATAGCAGATCGATTGAAACATTGCGCAAAAGTCCCACTGAAAACGCTTACGCTGTGCACAATATTAGCCTCATCATTGCTCACGGAACCCATGATTTACTAAAGTAGCAATACAAAGAAGAAGGGGAGTAAAGAGTTGTAAAAAGAAATTAATTATCAAGAGGTCAAATAATAAGAAAAAGAAAAAAAACAATAATAACAAAAAGATACACAAGAAATAGGAAAAAAAGGTGGAAATCTATCAAAAGCAGTAATCTCGCGATAAAACAACAAAATTGGTATCAATATGTTATAAGACTATACAGAAACAAATATTGAGCACAAGAGGACAAGGCGTGAGCAGTAAAAATACCACAAAATTGGAATCAAGTGAAACAAATTAATTATGTTTTGCTAACCGATATTGAATAAGCCACTTTTGGAGCCCTGTTCACTTCAAGCTGCTTGACTGTGCATCTGGGGCCCTTGGCGAATTATTTACTAAGAAGTTGAATTTAGCCAGTAAGGAAAGACAGATAGTGATAGATTTTTCGGCTGAAATATTCCAAAATGTATTTAACTTGAATTTTCGACTTGAAGAATAGAGTTTCCACGAGCTAATGCCAATTCTACAATCGTTTTATTTTACGTGCTATTTCGACAGAAATTATTTTTCGAAATACCTACCGAAAACATCGATTAAGAGAATTTCTGGTAGATTATCGGATGCAATTGTAGTGTAGAATCGATTCTTATACCGAAACTAAGAACCCTTGCTTATAGAAAGAGCGATGTTAAATAATAAATAATGAAAATTTAGGGCCTGACCTCACCGGTCTGAAATACTGAATAACCGAGCGGAACATTGGGTGAGTAATTTTCTAAGTTAGTGGCAAAACAACAGCAACCAAATATTCCATTAAAATGATAAAAGCTTAGATCGTCAATTGTTGTAATAGAAGCGACCCAAATATAATGGTTTCGTTCCTAGTGGGGCGCCGAACCATATAAATACGAAGAATACTATTTAATAGATAGCGAAAAAGATGCATGAAACTCTTTTTTTTGTCCCGGCTGTGTGTAGTACCCGGAATAAACAAAAAGGCGTTTCCTGTCCGCAGTTACAAATAAAGAGGGACGTTCTAGAAATTAAATAATGTGCCATGTGACCCTACAAAATCAATAAAATCAGTTTCATTTTATTCATCACAGGTAGCAGTTGTCACGATCAAAACAACCAGAGACGTATCAACAACACGCTCCACCAATTTTTGTAGTTATTTGGCAGTGCTGCAATAGATACTTTGAAAATATATCTAGATACAGATACAGATGCAGATACAAAAAAAATATATCTTTGTAAAAGTATCTAGATACATAATTTATTAGTAAGAGAGCATGAATTACTGATGAGTGATCAGTAATTCATTATATATAAAGAATTATAAAACTCTTATATGTAATACTATATATCTATCTATATTTATATAAGCGATTTCCCATTCACTGATTCACTGATTCACTCATCATGATATCTCCGAAACTATCCGTCCGATAGTCTTTAAATTTGGCACATGTATTCCTTTTAAGATACAGACGCTCACTAAGAAAGGATTTTTGAAAATTCAATCCCTAAGGGGATTAAATCGAGCAATAAAATTTCAATATGTTGGAATATAGGTGCGGTTGTGCAAATAACTTTTGACATAAATTGAAATATTCATTTACTATGATAGTAGGTAGTAGTGCTATAATAAATACTTGAAAATATATTTTTCATAATCAAACACTATTTTATGAACTTCTATAAAAAACGAAAAAATTATTAAAAATTTACAAACTAAAATAAACAAATTAAAGTATCTTGTATCTGCTTCTAAAATTCTAACGAAAGATACATATCAAGTGTATCTAGATACAAGATACAGATATTAAAATGAAAAGTAACTAGCTACGTATCTAGATACGAAATTTAGATACGTGTATCTAGATACATTGTAGCACTGTTATTTGGTCTCTTTTAATGTGCAGTGATATTGTAATAAAAAAATCCAACCATAATTAAGAGTAAAGCGTGCGTGAAGCAATCTGTTACTAAAATTACCCAGGAATTTGGTATTTATTTAAATTAAAGACGACAGTGATCGCGCACGACTCAACATGCAGAAATTTTACGAACCTTTTGTTTACACAATACAAAAAAAACCCTAATTTACAACAGTAACAATATAATTTATGTTACGGTATTGTTATTTCCATAATTTCGAATTAAAATTTCGTTATAAAATAATATATAGCTTAAACTAATTATAGACTAGTTCAAATAATGAACAATTATTTTAAATGGAATAACAACAGTGTGCACAATTCACTTGAAAGTTCTGGGAAAATTTTGATTTGGGAAAAACAAACAAACAAATATAGCAAGAAAGCGTTTCAAAAAAAAGCCAACGAATTCTTAGAGACATAATTTAACTTTAAACAGGTGGTAGCTTTAATATCCCATATCATTGTTATTGTTATAAATTATAATGCAGCTAATTATGGTTTTTGTAAAGGTTCGCACACACTAACTTGCGAACTGTACCAAATTGTAAATATGATTCGACACCTGTTAGAAGACTCGGTCCATTATTGTAGTATAAAATTTTGCCAGGCAAAAATCAAAACTTATGCAACTTATGTTCTGAAACTCCCTAGATTATGACATTATACTTGAAATGATAAAATCTTCAGTTTTTGTTTTTTCGCTGCGAAATTTCCGCTGCAGCTGCGGGTTTTTTTGTGATGATGTGTCAGAACCTTTATACAGTCGGTCGATAATTTATACGATTTGACAGTTTAGTCGACGAGATTTTAGTCGGCCAGTGTGTGCACTTGCATCCCCAACAACCAGATACGTTGCAGCACCATTGAAAACGGTAATAGCAATGTTGCTGCAACTTATTTTTTTTTGGGGGGATATATTTTGGGGATATTTTTTTTTGGGGATATATTTCCGGCCCCATTAAACTATCCGCCAATTACAAATTGATAGTGTGCAGAGTATTACAAGCTTATCTTTAAATATGGGTACTTTTATTGAAAGTACTTGTAGCCAGTTGCTCAGTCTCTTTTGAAACGGTATTGAGGTCGATGTGAACGCGTCTTTAGCGGACGGATAATGCTGATTAAGATTTATTCCAAACAAAATAATAACGTTAAAAAGCAATAAAGCAAATATGTCATCTAATTGCATTGTGAAGTCTCCAATATAAACAGTTGAGAAGAAAATTTGTTTTGTTAGATATTTACCGCTATATTATGCGAATAACCACCAGACTAATTGTCTTATTATTAAATTACCAACTTCTTATTTATTTGCTTATTAAATACATTACTCAATAAAATAAAAGAGATCGATGGTCGATAATTAAACCGAATTTATTGATTTATTGTTAATGAGAAAGCAGGGCAAGGCGCCAGTATAATATTAAACACCTCCACATAGGAACAATATTGCTGCCATTTATAAGTAAAATTACGTAATTAGTTGATTTCTGTCAAGGAAACGCCTACAGTTATATTCGATTTGAATTTGTGATTATGATAAATATCATTGTTAAATATTACAATTACTATCATTATTGTTAATAAATAATTCTTGCCAATCAACACTAATCAGAACTGATAGTTTTTATCGGTGAGATAGAATACTCTTTGGATAATTGCCAGTCAGATTTTCCATTGTTAAGAAGAAATGATTTATAATGAAAGTAGGAAACGTGCTGTTTTACTATTACGACTATTAATAAATGTAGTTCAGCTACGCTGACGCTTGGACACAGAGCTACTTTCGTAGCAGTGGTCGCTAGTTAAAAAATCGGAAACCACATTAGAATAGGAATTTGCATGATAAGGAAATAAGTAACAAACTTACGGACAAAGTGCAGAACAATAAGAGAAATCATCAAAAGTGGAAAGTCGGGATGAGATTGAAAAACAGAAACTGAAATTTGGAACTAAAATTTTTTGGTTAAAAGATTATACGTTTAAATCATTGACTGACCTCTTAACGACCTCTTTGACAGGCATAGTTGCTGAAAGACACTAATTAGAAAAAAAAACTAGTAGAGAAGAAAGAAATCGAACAATTTTCAGAGTTAAAAGAGCAGCCGGGTTAATTCTAGTACAAAACTCTCCATAAAGTGTAATCTTGGTAAACTCAAGAAACGCAGTGATCTCCAAGAGTGGCACCATAAATTTCTTGAAAATACTAGCAAATAAACAATTAACACATTTAGCCAGAACATGTCTACGAGAACTCTATTTTACTGTAATATATCAATTCTAAACAATTGTTTCGGATATGAGCAGCTTCAGAGGACAATGCACGAAGTACCTAAAAGTTGAAAGGGCAAAAGAAGATGTTCAAATAATAAGAAGATGCAGGAAGTAATTTCTGAGGAACATACCGATAATCTGATAGGAGCTGCAGGCCAATGAAGATGATGACAATAATGCTTGAAATGAGAGCATGGCCATCCGAAAAATATTTTGCACTTACCAATTTTACTCAATTCTTTTGCATTTGTTTATGTAAAATCAAGTCTTATTTTATTGCTCTGAATGTGCCATATTTTTGCTGTCCTTATAAATAAAAGAAGCTGCCTTAAGAAACAAAGCAACTTTGTATATTTGAATAGAAGACATCGGTGCAAAAAGGGGACAACACCATTTTGTATTAGTCTTCATTTTTTGTGCCGCTGCGTCTACTTTTACAAATGTTATATCGGAAACTGCAATGTATTCAAGTTCAATTCAGTGCAACAAAAAGATAACTCCTTAACTCTCTCATTTTTATATCGAGCTTATTCACATTTTTGCTGTTTTGATACATGCAGGATCTTTAAATCTTAACACGCACATGCTATTAAAATTTTGCACTTAAAGATGAACATCATTCGAAACGGCAGACAAGTTGTAAATAAAATTGACGATAATGAAAGTCCAAACGTCTTGATATTATAAGTACTGATGCAATATTTTTTTTAAAAGAGAGTTTTTCAAAATAAGGGTTTGAAACCTGATGCATCCAGTTCACTTTGCGGTGCAAAAACTCGTCTTTACCTAAACAACTTTAAATTAAAAAAAATATATAGTATATAAAAAAGTTGTACTTTGCATTCAACGATAATATGAGGCGTTGAGCGCAATAGTGGCCCAACCAACAATAATGTTAAAAAAGAGTTACATGTGGAAATAACTTGCTGATAGATTGTGTTTTACAATGACATAGTGACCAATCCATAGTTTAGTGTGCGTACCAACAGAGGCTGATAAATATATGCCTTAGAAATATTCAACATCAAAATGTTGTATTTTTGTTTTGCGATTTTCTTATAAATTCTATAAGTGGCTTGGGCTCAACGCCTCATATATGATTAAATGAAAACATTAGACAAATCTCTAGCAATAGAACAGTTTTTTCCTTCTCTAGAAAAATGTAAAATGGAGCTGCCTCTTTTGCACCGGTATCTTCAAATGCCCTTATAGATAAATTTAGGACAGAACGTCATATTTGTTCTCTTTTGTGCTTAAGTTTCCAAAAAAAAAACGTGAAACATGATAACAGCGTTGTTTACGTTCGAAAAAACAGTCAAGGCACTGTATTCAACTTTACTGCGTCAGCAATTTATTTATAGTTATAGAAGCAGGTGTTTTACACAAAAATACACTCAGTATTAACTTTTAACACGACAAACCCGTGATGTGACAATGAACTCCATTATTTTCGTGCACACAGATAACAAAATTCGCAACTTTCCCCGAAGAATTCAGTTCAAATTAAACAAGGAAGTAAAAAGATTCTTTTTCTTCGCCAAAATTGTTGTTTGAATTTTTTGCCAAGTCAAGCTGGTTTCATTGTAAAACTGTAAAGGAAAAAGTTACAGGTGTGTGAAAAGCGTTACAGTTTCCAATCGATTTACACTATCTTTAAGTAAATCGAAATCCAAATATACAAATAGAAAACGATAAATAGACTTTACAAATAGATGTTAATTAAGTTTTCATGTTTTATATCACACTCAAGATGAATATTTCAGCAATTTTCAACGCACTCACAAACAACATAGTAAATCAAATTGAACTTGACCTAGTTGACTGGTTGCCAATAATAATAAGACGACAAATAATTAATGATAGCGAGAGTCAAGTCAAATTTATTCAACTATAATGCAAAGATGAATTCGTTTGAACAGTGTGAATTTATTTATTCCTATTCAAATATACGATCATTAGATGTTGTTATTATCAATTAATCTTGAAATAGGTCATTAATGTGTGGAAATTCCATCAAAATCATACACCACTTGTTACACCAGATGTATTTGAATAATCGTGAAATTATCCATAATTATTAAAAAATATATATATTCACTTTAAATACGAATCGAGTTACAAAAAGAAACATAAACAATCATCAATTAAACTGTGTGTATTTGTATTTGAAATGCAGCTGTATAATAATAATTAAGAAAATATTATTGTAGATAAAGCATGTTTATGTTTTTTAATGTTAATTTTATTGCACATAATCCACCACTACAGCCGCGCATACAAATACGAGAATGAAAACATTTCAGGAATTATTGCACAAACGGGGAAAATGTGTATCAATGATAATGGTGATTTCAGTATACATACACACAAAACACACAACCATCATGAATCATAATTTTAATGTTTTTTTTTTCAAACTTTTTAACGTTTTAATCAGGAAAGTGTAGCATTCCTGAATTGCCACTGCCGCATTAAAAGTATATACGCTTCATTATATTGTAATATACTCAATTCTTTATTTTTATACAAATTTTTCCATGAATGTATTACAATTTACGGCTTATTGATTTGTTAACCGAACAACTTTTTATGGCTAAAAGCTGGCAAAAATAGCAACGGATTTCCATTAAAATTTCGAACAACATGGACTAGTTTTGAATGAAATTCTATTACGGGTTTACTTTTTAATTATTTTTTTTTAATTATAAAAACAGTAGCATCATATTTGAACAGCGCTAGTTGATTTTATTATTGAATTCCCGCATTTCCCAGACAATTTCATTGGATTTATTTAGTTATGAGCAAAATCAACAAATCAAAAGACATGAATCATATTGATTTGTCTGAGGCGAAAACAGGGGAATTGCAATTTAAAAAAAAAACAACACAAAAAACTATAAATATTACTTCAGACGCTTGTTTACACCACTTGCTATTCAAGGAAAATTTCAACTGATAAAGCAAATTTCGCGTGATGATTCCGTGGGGCAGGGCCGGTCCAAGCTTTCCTGGCGCTCCAAAGAACATATTAAAGTTAATAATTAACAGGGTTTCGAAACGTTATTATTTTCGCTCCGGTTTTCGGTTTCGGTTTGATTAGGAGACCATATTCGGTTCGGTTCCGATTTTCGTTCCGGTTTTTTTCGGTTTTCAATTGAGGTCCGGTTCGAAGCTCGGATAATTATTCGTCGCAATTTTTGCCACTGGAATAATACGATTCCTGCTCAGAATATTTTCAAAAAAATCTAAAGCTCGCTTTCTTCATGCTGAATTCACTCAAATGTTTGCATTCTTAGCTTTTTATATGAAATTTTTGTGTCTCTGTTCAACAAAATTGTCAACTTTATTGCAATTATGCAATTATTAAATAGTTCCTTGTTCCAAACGATGATATTAATCACGGACAAAGCGTAACTTTAATCTTTACTTTATGATCGAATAACATCAGTAGAAGTCATTAATTTTGGCCTTAACTGAATGGTTATAGCACAAGATTTACACTTTGCATCGATCAAACGTTCAAATATCTTGAGAGAGCATCTCAACTAGTGTCTAATGAACAAACTGACAACACCACTATTGGGGCTCGAACCCAGAATTTCGATCAGAAAGACTGACATATTTCCACTTACATTATAGCAAAATCTATTTATCTCGAGCAGCAATTGTGAGATTAAAACGAATAAGAGAAACCAACTTTTATTATCGCGAACTCTCTAAAGAGCCATCGACAAGACCCCAAATTTTGGTAAACTCGCGTACAAGTTTGTTGTAAAAAAAAATTGATGGTAAAACTCGATCTTTCGCTGAAACTTCGTAACGACATGTATAATGGTGATCGATGATTTTCGTTTTTTTCTATAAACAAAACGCTACGTACGAGTTGATAATGTTCCTGTCTGCATGTAATTACAACGTAATATATAACCCGAAATAAAATATTGAATATTTTGGACGGTATTCAAATTATTTATAAATAGATCTTTAACCTATAGGGAGCTTATATTATTGGAAACTACGTAAAATACACGACTATAAATAAATATTTGAAACGGTAATAATACAATTTGCTAGTAGGATAAATTTTTTAAAAATCCACAATTCTATTTGGTTATTTACAAAACAAACCAATAAAGATAATTGGGACAATTGAATTGATGATTATTATCGAGTTTATTGTTTGTAATCGATAATACAATTTCTTATTTTATTTGAATTATAAATTGTGGGCGATCGAAGTGGGAATATTCATAAATCGACGATATTTATCTGTAGATAAATTATTTATCTATACAGCTGTTTTTATGGATAATCACGAAATTTACCTCAATCAAACTTGCAAGACAATTTCAACTGACGACAACCATAATTGCAATTAATAATAGAAAAGTGTATTGTTTCAAACTGGGCTACCAGTGGGCGTTCCAATGTGGGCAAATGTAAATTTCTTCTCATATACATGTAAATAAAAAAATGTACTGACTCATTTGTTTGACTTTCTTTTATTCAATTAATTATTATTAATTGTTTATGGTTATATAATATTGCAACCTAAGCATCTATCAACAATTCCATTTTGTATAAATGTGATTGTGTGTGGATTTGGTGATTGTTCTCTTTCCCACTATTTTATTGATCACTTCTAACTTTGTTATTACGTCTCTATCCCTGTTACGGTTGAGTTGTTAAGTAGAAGAATCAATAGACACAACAAGCCAGATAATCCCTACACATTTCTCATTTTTAACACACATTATATACGCTTCCTGTAGAAGTCTTACAAAATTCTCAACGTTGTTTGTTGACGACTTAAGCAGATTAAATAATAAATGATAAAGTTACAAGTGACGGAAGTCGCATTCTCCCACATTCACCCCCTGTATTCGGATATATATATGGATTCCTGTTCTTTTCACGATTGCTCATAGTTGAATCATCCATCCCTTTGAATACAACACATCTTCTATAAATAGATTCTAGTGGTATTCAAGTATGTAGACTTCCCTACTTGAATATGATTTCTGATCCTCTCAAATAAAGCTGCTGTGTTGGCTTAATTGATAAGTGTCTACGATTTTCGATCGAAATTCTTGTTCGTTATATCCTGTACAAAATGTATGCGCTTAGTAGCAAATTGTTGATATGGAAACAATCAAATTTAATACTCTATTTAACGCATGTTTACCTTGTTTCATCAACGATATACCCCCTTTATGTTGTGTTCGGTTTTTTTTTTGTTGGTTTTGTTTACGCTAACACCCGGGTTTTATGGAATTCCGTGTTCATTCGAACGTTAAAAATATATGATAACAACCATCTACTTCCGGTACTCTATCCACGTTGATTGTTGTTTCGTTATCTTTATAACATAGTAAATTTGCCAACATTATTATTTATAACAAATTCAAACATCGTTTTCTTGTCGGGTTTTTAGCTTTTAACTCGTAAAGTTTAGTATCGGGGTCAAATTAGATGTTGGAATGTTCGAATAAAATTACTTAAAGGCATATGGTTGCATTAAACGATAATTTCAAAAGTTGCAAATTGGCTTAGACGCCTTCCACTACATTAAAGCCAATGTTATCTTCTTAATAAAATCGTATAATAAAGATACTGGTTGTGTATTAATAGTACAATATTTCGCCTTGACATGAAGTACACCGCCCAGTATATATCGTAAATCTTTATGCAGAGCAAGGTTTGAAAAGAAGTTAAAAATGTGTTTACGCTAAGGCAGACTTGGCGATCGTTCGGTGTGGTAAAAGGAAAATGTAGTTGAATTGCCAATATTTTCATCGACTACACAACTTAGAAATTAATGTCGAATACTCGGTAAACGTAATCAATTTGTAGTTGAGCTTGTATTAAAAATGTGGCATACAAAAAATAAATCAAAATACAGAAAAGACACCGTTTCGGTTGTCAATCCGTTTTATAGATTTTTCCAGCTTTCGAGTCGAACAGAAAAGTTTTAATGTTGAGTGTAAGCGTCAACTGTGAAGCTATAGCTTGTATATCGAGTAAAGTTTGATAATGTACTAGAAGAGACTTGGCATTCATTCAAGAAAAATGTCTAAACGTGCATTTTTTCAACAAATTGGAAATGTAGGCAAATGGTTTCGATTGAATCAAAATACTTGTTTGTGGTGTTCACGAACATGCTCAAATGAAGTCAACGTAAATGATGCGTGGAGGACTTTCAAAGTTAGGAAGCTAGAACAAACTGCAACAACAAATTTGGAACTTTTGCAACATTGTTAATATTGTTAAAACATAGTTTTTGCGCTGAAGGCATCTGCAGTCGTCCTTTTCAATTAAAAATTGGCAGAGTGCTGAGAACAACAAGTTCATAACTTAGAATAGATGCTTATTTGGAACAAAGTATTGATCAAACAAAAAAAATGAGGATAAGCAAAGAAAACATTCGAAAGAAGGCAGATGCTGCAGGAAGGCGTACAAGGTCTCAAATGCAAAACAGGTAAGCAAATATGAATTTTATATTTCAAAAAAGTCGATTTAGGACCTAAATTTTAGGTAATGTAGATTTCACTAAGAAACAGATTCTGACAAATAGACTGTCTGAAGAAACAGTTTCAAAAGAGTCCACAGTGAAACTGTTTCTGTAAAGACGAAGCTCTTAATTTCTTGTTCGTGAGATCTAAACACTGTTTAGACTCTTCGGGCACAAAATTAATGACTCGAAAATTTCCTCGTCGAGAGGAAGGGATCTCCCATCTTGTCTTGGTGTTCGAGATAAATTCTATAAAATCTCGGTTTCATTGTGTAATACAAGACGATAGATAGACTTATCTTTCTTCTCATATTATTTCCCAAATAGCAGTAATATTTACATGTGTTACGACTAAAACGTTAGCTCATAGAATAACCAATTTGCTGTTTATTTTGTAAATTAACTTCGTTTATTTATATCTATAATTATTAACCAAATAATTACGGATAACTATTTTATGAACTAGAAACTGTTCATAAAAACAAATAAGTTTAATTGCGCTTGCCAAAAATTCTATTTTTGAAACCACACAAAATTATGAGATTCTCAATTTCGCGTCAAGACGAGTCGCGGCGAGATACGGAAGATTCTCGTCTCGACGACTAATCAGAATATATTCGAAATCAACTTTTTGAATACAAACAAAAATCGTAAACTTGTAAATAACACATCGTCACTGTTTTGTTTACCTTTACCTGTTGGTAAAGCTCCCATTAACATCAACTATTGATCAGTTTGAACTGAAACACGATCTCTAATTATGAAACCATCTAAAAATCCAATATCTTACCTGAAACATCATCTACTTGACTTGTTAAGACATTTGGATCTGGCTATGTGAATTTTTAATAAACTAACTGCCAATTTTCGTTTCGAACTTTCTCAGAAGAGAAATCAAGTCGTATATCTCTCAAGGGACATACAAAACTTGAAAATTTCACCTTTCAGTATTATTTGTAGCGTGAATTTCTTTTATGATTTCATAACGGTTCCGATTCAACTTTTCAGCGCTTCCATTTAATGAATAAAATAGGAGAAAAATTTTTTTTTAATTATTGGAAGTCTTTGAAAAGGTGTATCAATTAGTTCAATGTCGCGATCTTGACCTGGATCTATTGAAGAATCAAGTAGTTTTTTATGTAGAAAGAAAGTATAGCTTCTCTATATATCTATGAATATTTTAGTTTGTACATCATCGAGGAATCATAGAAGAGTAATAGCGTCCCATGTTGTATTTACATTTTCGCTCTCATGTACATTATTATAGAGAAGAAATCATCAATCATTTATGTACACCTTTATGGTAACCGTGCTCAATATTTAAATATATTCACATGATTATTCCTATTGATTGCTTTAATATCCGGAGTTTGTAGAAACGAAAAATCGACATACATCTCTTTCAATTTCCAACTCTCCAGTCGACTTAATCAAACAGAAAACCGTGCATGTACGTAATTTGATTTATGTTGGCAACTCAGATGAAATGAGAAGAAATAAGGGGAAATGTAAAAAAATCCACGTCATTTTACCGTAATTCTACTGTAATAATCTTGATTCGTTGCTGTTGTCACAGACATATAAAACTGCTGTTTCATAGCTGCTGTAAATAGTTATGGAATACAACTGTTTTAACGAATTTTGTTGGAACAAATCATAACTGATAGAAGAGTTTATTGATTTTTCATTCTGGACCCAGACTTTCTACACATATATTCAAAACAACTTATACAATTGGAAATGTTTGCTGAATATCAACGGATGTGCATTTTGTTGTTATTTTAGAAAACTATCTTTATAATGGAAATGTCTACTGATATTCATTGAAATTCTTTACTTGCAATAAATCTGTTTGTTAATAATGCCAGTTGAAAAGTTCAACAAAACATCGTCTATTGTGTATGTCGTCCTTTTCGTTAAATTGATTGCTTAAAATTCGTAAACGTTTAGATTGAATACTTTAATGAAACACGCACCTTTAAATTATCTGAAATTACCGTAAATCATATGCTGAAAATCAAAAGGATAAATGTAACGGATTTTGTAATTTATTTCCGTTTCATGTTTAATCAATCTAATAATTTACTTTGCGGATCAAAAGCTTTATGTTGCTGATGTCGATATGATGGACGAATATAATCTTGAAATGACTCAAGTTATTATAAAGTGACACATGTAGCATGTTGTTTTAATAATTCATGTTAATAATGCGACAAATTTGAAAGCCTTCCATTTACTGTAAGATTCTTTAATTGACAAATTGATAAGAACAAGCAGACTTTGACATGCTTCGTCGGTAATCGACCAGTTAATTAAGAATGGTCACTGAACTGTTGATCGATTAAGTCGCTCTATTGCTTAGTTTTTTTTTTAATTATTGGAAAATGATTTTCCCATAGAGAAAATGTACATCTGCACGCCAACTGTTTTAATCGTTTTTATCAATAACTCGGGAAGTTTTAAAGTTTTTCGGTCACTGTAAAGATTCTCTGATTGACAGTAAGTAAGGTTTGAGATGTTTTCAAGAGAATCGATGAAGTCTGAGCAGTTATCAAACTATAGATGATAGAATATGGCCGTGGCTAATATTCAAAATGATGTGTTCTGATAGTGTTTTAATCAAAATAGCAGCGAATTCACATACAGTTCACGAATCGTAAGACGTTTCATCAAGTTTGAGAACGCATACGAATAGCACACTGATCTTTAAAGATTTCCCTACAAATGGAAAACGTTTAATATCTACAGTTGCATTCTCTATTCACTCTATTGTATACAATTACTGTCGTTATAACGTTAACAGCAACTGATGAGGATGAATAATCGTTTTAATCATTGACGTGGATAATTAAGTTAGAAAGCTTTCCGTGCACTATAAAATATTCTAATTGACAATTTGATAAGAACAAGTTTGAAATGCTTCCAAGACAGTCGACCAAATTGATGCATTAATTGCTTAGTTTTTAAATTATTGAAAAATAATTTGTGATAAGAGCAGTTCTTCTAGATGTGCAAATTACAACAGAAATTAGTGCAAATAAAAATAAAATTTGCCGACTTGGTACTGAATAATCTACCTATACATCTTCAGTAGTATCGGTTTATTTCAATCACTCCTATTAAGAATTGAAAGACTTTGAAAGCTTTTTAGACACTGTTAGCATTCCCGAATTGATAATAAGTCAACTTTGAGGTTTCTCCAAGAGTGTTGACAAATTGTGAGCGTTCACTGTACATCACAGAATCTTTGAGCACGTCTCCATATTCTATATTGAAGTTGTGATCGGGCATAAATGCAATACAGCTTAATAAATAAATATAATAAATAATAAATAAATTTGTAGTTGCATTCTTGACAGCATAAATTTACTGGCGTTATGACGTTGGTTAACAACTGATGAGAATGACTGGTCGCTGTAATTATTTACGTCAATAATTCGACAAAGTTGAAAGCTTCCCACTTACTAGAAAGGTTTTCTAATTGACAACAGTTAAAATTTGAGATATTTACCAGATAATCGACAAAGCAGCTAGTTTTGTTTAGTTTTTGGATCACTAGAATCTACAGTCTGTTTGGAGATTGATGAAAATTAATTCTCTATTTGCTGTGCTTAGATTGAGATTACAAACGAATGCAAAATAAACTCTTCTATCTCCGAGGATAATTCAGCGTGAACTTTACCTCTCTTACCTCTGTTACCTTAAGAATCAATATGGATGGAATACGCCTCTTAAGATAAGCTGCAAGATTAAAAGCCTTTTAGTTGCTATAAAGCCCGTCACGTACACCCAAGCAAGTCGTACGACAATAAATCTGTTGGTTGCTTTTGCCTCCATATAGTTAGAACTGCGGTAGCTGGTTAAGAAAAATCTAAAAAATGCAGTCGGTGACAACTTGCTTATACTTGGATCTCGTTCACGTTATTTTACTATTCATTGCTAATAAGTTGCATTTTTTATTTATTCCTGGAGTGTTTCGATTTAGTTTTCTATAAATATGAATTGCCTTCACAAACCTCAATCATTTCTGCCTTAATTCGCCGTTTTGTTTCAATAAGTCTTCAGATTTAAATGATATACACGTGTTAATATTTGCAGTTAAAAAAGTGTACGTTGTCGGTTTTGGCCGATTTTTTTCTTGCCAGACTGCAAAGTCCATAAATTATACTAGATACACTGAAGCTTCGGATGTGCAGTAGGCTAAGCACTTTCCATAAGTTGATTAAAGTCATGAAGACTACCGACTAAAAATGATCGAACTATGAAGCTGGAGAAAAAGACAGATTGGACTATTAGATTGGCAATAAAATTCCCACCGTTTCCGAAATCTTTAACATTCCACATGTCATTTAATGTTTCCGACATTAATCATTCGAAAGAGGATGTTTCGTTTTACAGGAAACGATACCTTCTTCTTTTTGCTCGCGACAATTGCGGATGGAGAGGGTGCCACAGGTAAAAGAACCTCACGTCATTGTTTAAAAAATGGAAATTTTGATATTAGTTGATTTGATTACACCAATTTTCGTACAAAAATGCTCCTCAAAGAAGTATATAAAGTATATACTATAAAGAAGTAAACTCTTAACAAAATTAAAAAAAACTCAGTTGCCAACCCATTATTTTGTAAACTAAGTAAGGAAAAACAAAGATAATCAGTCACAAATAGTGATTAGAGCAGTGATTCTCAACCTTTTTTTTATTGCAGTACACTTTTAACATTTTCAAAATTTGGAGGTATAAGGTATATAAGGTGGTAAAGTCACACTTTATCCACGAGCGGAAATTTGGCTCACGGGACCTGAGGCCGAGTGAGCCAAATTCGCGAATGGATAAAGGAACTTTACCACGGTGTGCAGTACAAGATTTTTTTCAATATTTGCCCTTAAAACTCTTTAATTTATTTAATTTTTTTAATTTTCTAATAAGTCAATAGTTGTTGGTTGCTATTGTATTTGTCTAAACAACTAGCTATTGTTTTTGTTTATTTGCTGTTGGTTGCTATGGAGTTCCTATGAAGTTGCTCAATGGTAAAGTGTTTACTTAACGGTAAAGTAAACACTTTATCATCGGGTTTTTAGTCGATAAAGTAGGACTTTAATAGCAAGTATTGAAAAAAATAATTTGCATTTGGCTGCACACTTCAAGAATTCGGCGGTACACAAAATTGCCGCGGCACACTGGTTGAGAATCACTGGATTAGAGAATAATCGAATTTTATTACAATTTTTAAAAGTATCGCGGCGCATCCACCATTTTCACGATTCACGATTCTTGTTTCTATTTATAATTTTTACTACCACAATTTTAATGAAATTCTTCTGAAATCCCATTAAATTACACCACTTTCGTGTAATTTGAGTGAAAACCGTGAATTTGTTTGTCTTTTTTTTAGAATAATTCCATCAAACGTTAAACCCAACTTTATCAACTTTATTCCCAGAACATTACAGACGGTGAAGAATAACCAACAGCTTTGTTTGTCGCTTGGGAAATGCTGCGAAACGGAATTTCTTGGATAGAATAGACAATCGGAAAAAAAAGGTGAACAAATGTTGACATTTACTGCTTGTTATTTTTTGTACTCCATTTCAGTAAATTTTCATAATTTTGTTTGTAGTAGAATTCGCTTGTTTGGATCAGTTGCTAATCAACAACCTAATTAGAGATTTACAAATTATCGTAAATGTAAATAACTATAATTGACAATAACCAAATACATGCTAACTTCCCACACGACGAAATCAATTTACAAATTAATCATAATCCGTAACACAACAGCACTCCTTTGTCTAGTCGTCGCGACTATAATTTTTATGGTAAGTTAGTAGCAATTTTGCTCTTAGATAATCGCTAACATGTTAGCCTTGATTAATCTCGAAATAAAGTTGTCAAAATTTTGTTATTAACATTTAACGGTCAATAAATCTCGTGTTTAGAACACAAGTAGCCGGTTTGTTTCACTCAAAATTGGTCAATTTCGTATAATTGCTTATTTTCTTGAGTGTTTCCTACGTTCTATGATTTATGAAATGGGACAGGTGGGCGCACACATTCTATTTTCTCGGTCATGTTAAATTAAGTTTCACACAATCGTGTAGTATCTGGTATAGTAGTTAATTTGTTATTGTTATTAAAACAAACACCTACACGTTTACAAATTTACACCAATGTAGTATTATAGAGTGGCTTGTTTGTACTACTGTGTGTCTATTCTTGACAAACATTCTAAATTGTTTAATGTGGCAAGTAATCGGATAGCTACTATTCTAATAAATAATCGAGTTTTGGCTCTCAATTAAAAATACCCAACAGTCTATGAATGAAACGGCGATCTATCATTTATACAACGAATGGAAATAAAGGAAAACTCGATTAGCTAGTGTTAAACTATATCTACAGAAACTTGTTTAAACTGAAAACAAACACTAATTAAAGCTTAAATACCCTAATAACCAGTTACATCGTAATTCCTACAATCTTGCTATAACGTTGTCGAAGTTTAACAGATCTAATTTCACGAATTTCTTACAACTGTAAACATTCTATTACATTTCTGGCACGAGGAACCTCTCTACTGACCCGTTAAACTCGAAAATATTAGCTTGTCACGAACATGCACACCCCAATATCAAATTTTTACCACAATAAGCATCTTGCAATCAATGCAATACACTTTTTGTCGTTATTTCCCCGCAACTGTTTCTTATTCTCAACTTGTCCGAATAGTTTACGGATAGATAGTTACGAGAATACTCTCTGGTGAACGTTTTCTTGTTAGACTATTGGCGGTGACAGGCGTTATATTTAACGAAAAAAAAATAAACAGGAAAATGTTTGTTCCAAACGAATGGACGACTTATCTTTAGAATCCTTGAGCCGTAATATCAGTTCAAGCGAGTACAAAACTTGACAGGCCTAAAAACGGAGATTGCTTCCCGGAATAATGTTTGACTAGCAATGTTGGTCGTTATTACGGTCCTGGCTAATGATTTGTTCTCTTTATACGGAAAATTTTTTCAGCATTTTAACGCTTGTTTTTTGTTTTATCGGGCGCTCGCCTCGATATATTGTTCACATTATAAACGAGTACGAACGTTTTAAAATTGGCAAAGTTTTTTGACTGTGATAAATTAATTTCCGAAAACAACAAAAATGCCGAAAAGCGACCAACCAACCAACCAACAGTTACAACGGCCGAGCGATAGAGAAAATAATTAGTATAGCGATACTTTAGCGAAATTTCAGCAATAAATCACGAACGGTCAACAGCAGATAATATAATGAATACTCCACAAAATGGACACTTCATGATTGTTGGATAGAAACAAATGGGCTGGAAATATTGCGAAATTAAATTCAATAAGCGAAACGAAACAGAACTTTCGTTGAATGGCAAATTGAATTTAAACAATTGTAAACAGTACAGTATCTGTATTTTTTCACACTTTTTATTAGTTTTGGTTGTTTTGGAACTTGAACAAATATACACTGTTTGGAAGTTTGTTAACTTCTTTAGCATAAAATGAAATATTTCAGAACTTGTTCAACATCATTATGATGTAAGACAAACTTTAGTTTGTAGTTTCTTGGTAATTTAAGACAACTTTGCGGAAATACCGACGAATAAATTACACGATTTTGACGAAGTCTTCATAACTAGACAGAAGACGTTATTCTGACACACCTATTCGGACCTGTTCTCGAGTCTTTTAACCGACAAAATTTTGATTAACCGGCCTCACAGGGGTCGGTTAAAGTTTTGATTACTTTAACCTTCATTAGGTCTTAACCAGCAACTGAGAATATTTTGGTTAATCAAACGAATGCTGATTAACCAGAGACTGAACAACCGGGCCTAAGGAGATGTAGAAAACTTCATATAAGATTGCTTTGAACTTTAGAACGCTTTTCAAGTTTTTGACAAGCTTCTCCAATCAAAGTGATATATTAGGTTGTTCAATAAGTTTTGTCGTTCTATAAGGCGTTTATAATATACCTACTCTCCCATTTGCCCAGTGTTCTTCTAATTTATCGATTCCATCCTTGAGGTGAAAATCTGAAATTCTGTCGAAATATACTTCCACGGTTGCTATTATTAGAATTTCTTGAGATGCGGGAACATCCAGACGTCAGAGTTAAATATAGCAAACAGGGTGGGTGTAGCAATAATTCGTACTCTAATACACTGATTTTCAAGATGGTTTTTTGATCTGTGTAACAGAGTGCGTTGCCTTGATGAGAAATGACTCTTTTCCTCTATCCTTTTTTACGAATTTTTACATCCAGCTAGTCTAAAATGTTACAATAATAATCTGCGCTTATTTTTTTACTAGTTTGGAAGTAACCTGTCAAAAAAAATTATTTTATATCCCAAAAAACTGCTACTAAAAGACCTGCAGTTTCCTGATTGATTACTCGACCTTAACTTGTTTTGGAATCATGATCAAGTCTTCTCTGTAGTGATAAAACGATGATTTTTATTAAATGTTGTTGAAAAAGTGGCACTGGAATGTGGTTTTTGTTCCATTGTGCTGGTTTCTGAAACAAAGCTTCATCCAAAATATTGCTCACAGTGCCTAATGAGATCCCTGAAGGGCTCTAGAGAAACGGACCTCTACATCCCATTTCAAGGAATGGAGAGGTCACAAATGGCTCCGTCAGTCTAGGATCTTCATCGAAGGGTCTGACGCTAGGCGCAGTACAAATTTGCCGAGACTTGGCAGAAAGGATCTCAGAATAATTGTGGGGCTGCTCATTGGTCACTGTCCCAGGAATCAACACCTACACATGCTCGGCATAAGCGATGACGAGATGTGTAGGGCGTGCTTAGAAGAGGAAGAGACTCCTCACCACGTACTCTGTGAGTGTCAAGCATTGCCTGGCCTCAGAGAGCAACAGTTGGGACGACGATTTTTGGAACCACGAGACATTCGGAAAGCCCAACACAGCAGGCTACTGACCTTCATTAGAGGATCAGAACAGGTGTGGTAAAGGCTCCCGAAATTGGAGCTGCACACAATGGGCCAGAAGGCCTCAGTGTGCGACTCTCATGTAGAGACTCTCCCAGAAAAAAAAGAGATCCCTGGAGCTTCTACTAAATCCCACTCAGTGCGGCGACGTCCTCTCGTAACAGGTTAACTGCCAATGCAGAGTTTTATGTTGCACGCTATGAACGTACGATACATAAGTAAAGTTCAGTGGTTTATTATCAAAGGTTATTCGGCTATTTCAACGAAAGTAAAACGTGTTAACTGTTGATTACTTATTTAGGTATCATAAAGCATAATTTATATCACAATTCAAGCCTTATATTTAATTACTGAGCGAACATTACATTTTTTTCCGTTTCCTACAGTACCGGCCACAAAATTGTCCGCCAGTACCGTCCACTATTTGAGTGCATTTTTAAGTGGTTTAATTTAATTACACATAGATACAATATACCTAAAGCGACATTAAATGATAGAATAAGTGCTTTTGGAAATGGAGTTTGCAAGAAAGGCAAAAAATAAAACAGACGAAAACCCAAGTTTTGCAATTTACCCTTTGTGCCTTAAATCTCACGAAGAAGGTTGGGTACAATGTGTAAATTGCAAAACTTGGGTTCATGAGGCTTGTACCAATAATTATTGCCTTATTTAAACAAAATTTTGGACACTGGCCGGTACTAGAGGACTACTTGTTGAATGTTGATTTTTCATTATTTCCAAATTTTATTAATAAGACTGTTTATTTCTAAATATATCGGTATTTTATTATTTCCATTCATAGCCTAAGAGTTTCTTTACACAAATCAACAATTATTGAACATTTAATTAAAGGTATTTTTAATTTATTCTATGTGAACCTTAGGGTGACGGTACTGTAGGACTTTCCCCTAATCTTCTGTATTTTTGCTATGATTTCTGGGGTTGGTGCGCTTTTTGGGCATTCTTCATGTGGATCGCCTTCGAGACTTGCACGACCACGTTTAAATCTATCTTTCTACTGTTCTAATTGAAGATGAAGAGTTCTTATACATTTTTAATAATTTTTCATGAATTCGTTTTGGCGCTACACCTTCCAAAAGTAATTTTTTTCCATTGTAAAAAATACGGTGCTACTTCTACTTTGTGTCGTTATAAAAATCTGTATACGAATAAGTTAACGGATCTTACATGAAACTTTACACAAGTTCATGAAACAGTAGTACCATCTTTAGAAAAATAAAATGACGAACCTTATAGCGCTATTTCTTATCGAGGAGCAAAACTTTTTGAACTGCTTCTTATAATGCAAAGACATGAAGATCAGTTGTCTAAAATGCAGAAGAAAAATTTCGAAAATTCTGAAAAGTTTTTAACGTCTCTATGTCAGCGGAAAATATCCAATGTTGACAAATTAAGCAGCTTTCGATTGATGCCAACATTCCCTTTCTATACCACGTAACTGATAAAACTGTAAATTTATTATCACTATTTCCACCATTATAATTCAATTTAATTAAATATCGATATTGAAATTAGATAACAGAATGTTTATGTGGTTATTCAATTTAAATATAAAGAGATATATTTACAGAAAAAGGTATATATATAATTAATGATCTAGACCTATAGTAAGCATTTATTATCAACAATGGGTAATATTCTTATCTATCCAGTTTCCACTCAATAACACAATTATGAGACCATTAGCACCCGGACGTGCGGATGACATTCACGCGATTATATACATTCATTCATCCCTATCGACGATAAAAGAAAAATGCTATCATCATCGTTTAGTAAATGATTCCAAAATACAACCGACACCGGTATCAGGAAATATAATAAATACAAAGACGATTAATTCTTCTCATTAAGGATAATCGATTCGTTTGAAAAGATCTTATAGTAAGTACCTTAAATCGCCAGATGAAGTTTGGATTTTTATTGCATTCGACCATAAAAGAATCCAATCTGTTCCAGCAGACTGGTTTATGTTTTGTTTATTAAAGATAAATCCCCAACATTTCTGCATTTTTATAGATATTCACGAGAATCTTCAGTGTAAAAGCATTTTTCAATCACAAGACAAAACAATAAGTCTGAAACGACAATAATAATAGAAACGACACAAATAAGACGAACAAAACATAACAAACTCCCGTCTAGTATTCTTCTATTAATGTTGTGCCTTTTTCCTTTAATTTATTATTGTGAAAAATAAAAGATGCGTGAACAAAAGCCCCGACCCGGTTTCTCTAGAATCTCTCAAGACAGAATCTCTCCGGACTAATTGGTTCCAAAATCAATGTAATTTTTGTTTGTGAAATTAACAACACTCTAATGACATACATATATAAAAATCTCTTGCGACTTATTTACAGTACAAGCAAAATTTATTGACAAAGTTGGAGAGTTTAAAAGTACGTCAAGGGTTGTTTAATTAATTTATTGGACAGTTTAAATGGAACAGCTAATAAAACTGGGAAAACTGGGTAAGAAAAGTTTTGCGTTAGAATTTGAGATGATTTCATATCGAGTTGCCTTTCATGTGAACGAAAGCTGTTCCCACTCTAATCACTTTGAACGTTTCTGTGTAGATTCAAAATAAATGAGACTTCATTGAAAACGTGCCCTATCTTTAATTATAATACAAACCCATAATCCTAACTATTTCCGGTTATCAAGTTTACTTTTCAATTTCTGTCATCATTAAATTTGTTCCGATTAGAAATCTCCAAGTCGATCTTTATTTTATTATAAAAAAAAATAACACACAAAGCAAAAAGGGAGCGAAATATACGGTAGTTTAAATATTTGATCGAAACAGGAACTAAATGAAGACCAGAAATGAATATTTACAATGATTTCAGTATAAATTCGTGTAATAATTAAACTAAAACAGAACAACTTGCAATTTTCCTTCAAGTTAATTAAGTGCAGTCTTTTATAAATATTTGAATGTAGATGTAATTTGTGTGAGTCTAAAATGTAGCGAGCATAGAATCCAGCAAAAAATCGAAGGGAATTATTGGCATGGCGACAGTACAAACTTGTTTTTCACTAGTCATCAGAAAAGTTAATTTTTTTGCTCAACAGTTTCTACTTTAATCACAGCCCAACCCACTTAGTAGAACTTTTTTACAAATCGTTGTAATACCCCCGAAATGTGGGCAGGCTTGTCTTTCAAATTTCATGTCACAAAGTACAGTTTTTTGTTGACTGTAGATCTTTGATTTCTCAACATCATTCCGCATTAGAACAGAGATACGAGAGAGATCTTTTCTATCAATTGTTAATACAAGTTACAAAGAACAGTTCCTATTCATGTGGGAATTTTTGTATAAAAGCCGATCCTTTTTCGATTTGAAAAAATGATTGATATACTGGGCAATTTTTTTAACCCACAATTTACAGTATTATTAAAAATCCATAAAAACCGGCTTTAATTTTCGATAAATAAAAAACCCTACCATTGAGATTAAAAACCCATTTGAAAAGTATGCTTGTTTGCCTTTAATTTAAATAAAAATTAACATGTATTTATTTGGAACTTGAAGACTTCCTCTACCAGCCCTTCCGGATTAATCGACACAAAAAAAAACCGCTTCATTCTATCATTAACGATTGAACGTTTTGTATGGAGAACACGAAATCTGCGTGGCGATCTTTACAGACGATTAATGTTTGGGAATAGCGTGCATCATTTACGGGGGTGGATGATGTATACGAACGTGTGTCTGTGTGTGTGTGAGTGTGGGTATGCCATATTTTTTTCCTTACTGATCTTTTTGTTATGACAACGAAGGGAAAGCTAGGAATCTGGCTGATCGCCAGTGGCGGGCGTCGCCACGTCCTGGCACAACCAGGCGCCGTAAAGACAAAATCAATAAGATGCGGTCTCGGTCACGGTAACTTATACTAGTTGTTGTCTATAAGGAAACGAACTCGACTGGAATACTAATTGTATTTGTGAATCTTACACGAAATGACCAGCAAAAAAAAACACTGCCGATTAGGGAGATATCGAACCGACATTTACTAGAGAGCTAGAGAGAGAGATTGACTCGTTGTTCACCGGAATCGCTATTTTCTCCTACGTGGATGTGTTAAATGTAATTCAATTTCGATGCGGTGGAAATAGCTTGATATTAGAAACATTGAAGGATCATGGGTGAAATTTACGAGAGATAAATGTAGTATGAGACAAAAATTTCCGAGTGGCTTTTCAGGTTGTTATTGAAAGTTTCAGGATATTTGCAGACCCATCAAGGAAGGTCGTATGGAAATTGTTCAAAATTCAACAGTGCGATAGAGAAAATTGTACACTAGAACAACTGTCAAAAACATTTCTGTCACACACCTCATTAGCCTCTCGTCTATCTGTAGACAATGTTTTATACGAATATGTTACGAAGTTTACAGACAAGAAATATTGACCGAAACGACGGATATTGGTTTCGATAGTCGTCGAAGATATCTAGACTGTGGGTGTCCAATTTTATTCGTAACCGATTGTGTTTACCAACTATCCATTATTGTAACATTGGTAATTGTAAAGAAAACTGAATAGAGAGATTTACGTGCAAAATTTATAATGATAATAGTAAACCGAAAATTTTCCACTCACGAACAAGACAGCGTTATTGGAATTTAACACATTCTCTCTGTTGTTATTTTGTACGATAAAGCCACGAGTTTAAGCTGAAAATCTCAATATAAAACAACGAAAAATCCGGAAACTACACCACATCGATACAACCGCAATAAGAAATCGTAGACGACATTAATGTTGTACAATAAAATCGAATACGTACAATTTTTGTTTTTTTTTGGTTGGAATTGTACAAAAGTAAATTTCCCATAGAGTCTATTTTCCGTTTCGACATTTATTATTTTTCAACGTTATTGTATATTTGTGGGCCGTCACTAACAGTTTCCAATTTGACAATATTTCAGTCGGTTGATCGTTTTCAGTTTGATGATTGATGATGGAAATGGACGTTTAAACGGCCACACACCGTTCACCAGCATCTGTTGGAGTCGCCTATCAATTCCATATTGAAGCATCCTATTTAATGAATTGTTAATTATTTACGATATCGCACACAACTGGACATGCCATTAATTAACGCTAAATTAATACATAGATTGTTATACAGTAATGCTGTTATCATAAATCGTAATAATCAAACAAATTCCACACATTCTATGGATATTACAATGAAACTCGTCCCCTGCCCATTATCGTGTGGAATCTTAGTAATGCCGATTTTAAATAAATTTTGATTCTTGTTTATCGAACAATATAACCTTGCCAGTTTGATTTACATTAAATCCAACGTTATGTTTGCCATTTATATTGGCTCGTTTGTTAGCGTTTAACTTAGCAAATAGCCGGACTTTTATATAATTTATATCCATTTGGACGAATGCGAATTCTCAAGAGGACAACTAAGCCTCTACAAGCCGAAAAATAACTTTACCAACAATTTTTTACGACTTTCTTCTTTATATTGTGCGTGTGCGTGTGTATGTTGTTTAAATAGAAGTTTGGCAATTATGTTGTAATTTGAGATAGCGCTATGGAAATGTGTACGCACCTTGAAAGTTGTGGAACGTAGAGAATAGGAGCTTATAAGTGAACGGCAAGTACACCTGTGGCTTGGTTGTGTTAATTTGAACTGTGGATGAGTCTCGATGACCTACATTTCAACCTAATTGCACACCTGTAGGCGTCTTTTTGTTTATAAAATAAATATATCTATAAAATGGTGGATGCGCCGGTAAAGTTGCAAACCGTTGGGATTATAACTTCAAAGGATCTTTCTGTGACACTGATGAGTCACCACCACAAACAAGCCATAATGAACAACTATTTAATCATAAGTAACAAGGGGCAACTGACCCAAATACCTACACGGCTTAATCAAAATCTTCAACTTCACTAAACACGCAAATTCTAATAACTCGTCTCTTCTACGTCTATTATACAGCCACTCTCCTATTTATTACATGGTAATAGTGATGGCACAATGAAATTGCAACTTTTCTAAAATGTTGGAATAAAATAGAACGATGATTGTGTTTATTTATGGCGACAAAACAAGAACGGAACATATTTATGTTATATGTTCGGTGATAGTAATCTCGGGTGCAAGAGTAAATATTGCAACAAGCATCAAATGCTGTAAGGTAGAAAGAGAGAGAGAGAGAGAGATTTCGCATCTATTCAACAACACTGATAGACTTGTCGAATCTTATAAATATTTATTTTGTTCTTCAGTTGCTCCTTTATCACAATTGTTGGCTATTTTTAGAATTCTTGTATTATATGTGATTGTTAGTTGTATTTTTCTACCGCAAATGCACTTTGTATAATCAGCAAAAAATTCCAACTTGTTCATTTCTACATGTTCTACAATTCTCATCAACAAATCATTATACAGAAAGCTCTCAAATCCTTCACTGCCTCTCTATCGACGTTGGACTGTAATATTAATCTTGAAACAATGGAAAACATTTCGCATTGTAGACGGTTGGTTCGTGTACGTCACACCACTTCATTGTTGTTCAATTATTATATCTATTAGTGTTGGATAACAAAAGGTATGCTATCATGCATATAAACAATAATATTTAGCGCATCTCCTTAATAGTTTAAATAAATTCTAAACCAGCATAGCGATAATAATTCGCGTGTAGCTTTTATCGCTTAAATGGATTCTATCATTGCTACATTTTAGCTGCACAACACAGTTTGAATGATGTCAGTTGTGCTTTCGACTAGCTGGCTTTTTGCCGGTTCATGTATTTTAAATGAAACACATTTGATTTAAGCTTGTTGGAGAGAGTTTATTAATGCGTGACCCCTTTTACTACCTGAGGAAGTTATCGTTTTTTATTCACTTAAACTCCATCTCCATTAATTCTTTATTTACAACTCGTCTCGTTTCAATCATTTTGAAATTATTCAAAACACGCGCTACGATGTAAAATTGAGAGTAAAATAATAGGAAGAGAGAGAGCAAGAGAGAAACGTGATATGTTGAGGAACGATGATAAATTGATTGATGTCCGACCACACAAATAATTCCTTTAATAATTTTTCGTTATTGATGGAAATGCGGAAGAACTGATAAGAGGCAATATTTAATGACTCGTAAATTTCCTAACTTAATGTTGTTTTCTTCTATCAATAGAGTTTTGGTTATTTAAATCCACAACACGTAAATCCAGTACCGATTCTAAATCCTTATCTCGCCAAACGGACGCTATAAATTCAACTAAAGGTGGACGTAAAATCCTGTAATGAAACGGTCCGAATATAGAGAGAATTTTCGAGGAAAAAAAAAAACAGCCAACACTTAAGCAACCAGAACATGAAATCCAGCTGGCACATAAATAGCGGGCTCTATTCTAATACAATAAAGTTTTTGTTAGATGACGCCGAATGAGTGCAATTTTCATTTTGTTGAAGTAGCAATATTTCATAGAGCGACCGAACGCAAAACAATACGTTAGGGTGCTGCTTTTGACATGCCACCACTTTTACCGTTGTTCGCTGCCAGACACAATGGAGGCGTTACAAACTACGTACATATAATCTACCCTCGATCAGCGGTAGTGGTGGTGGTGGTGGAAAAAACATCCGCGAATAAATGACAAAAAGAGGAAACCGTAAGCGTTTTTTATAGTGGATTTTTAATAATTCGTGGAATATTACGTTACAGTTATGGTTGTATTAAAAATTTCTCTACAAAAAGGTTCGAGATTCTCTTTTTTTTGTAATTTTTGGTTTATTTATAGACGATTCGTTGGAGGTAATGAAGCGCAAATCTTCCAATTTCGTGTCTATAGAATAGAACACAATGGGATCGCGTATCGAAAACTATAGTAAACTTCAATGTCTGTAAATGATTTTGATTTATTCACAAATTTCTGTAAAGATCTCTAGACAAAATCTCCAACAACGTCTAGTCAGTTGGTTGAACAAGTGTTTATGTAAATTAATTCTATTTCTTATACCATTCTTGTGCACAAAAACCGATTGTACGGACCTTGGTTGGAAATTTAGCAGACTTGAGATTTCTTACTACAGTTAATCTGTCATCGTTAGGCCGTCTTTTTTTGGTGGCGAGTTTGATTTGAGCAGACAGCTAAGTGCTTTCGGATGACAACCAAAAAAGCTTTATCGTCAATTTGAGCATTTAATTGTCGATTTATGTAACTAACAAGTAAGTTACGCGGAAGAAGCTCCGAATTTTATAATTTTTGGTATACAATTGTAAGAGACTAAAATAAGGAATACTTTTTATTTATATCCGTTCTCAAATTTATTATTACAATCGTTTTACTCTATTTCGGTACACTGAAAGCACAGAATAAGAGTATTTCTATCGGAATATCGGGCGGATTCAAACGATTAGAGAATCGGTTCATAAAGAATAAAATAGGGGTTGCAATTCATTTTTTCTTAATTTTCAAAGTTCAAAAATTTTAAGTAATTCAAAAGTTTAATAATGGAGGCTCTATACATTACAAACCCCCCTTATATCGTCCTATTATTTAACTTAGATAGATGATTTTTATTTGCATAAGTACAAGTTAAAAATAAAGGTCGCGGGATCCTTTCGCATTCACAATTTAAGGGTATAAAGGTTACTATGTACTCTCGAAGTCGGTTACAATGACTATGGAATATAACGAACGCTTGGAAATACCAAACGAATTGGAAAATTACATGTTTTTTTTGTTTTTTTACAACGAACATCAGCAATAGCGAGCACTATTACAGTAAAAGCACTATCAATACATGGTTATAACGAACCGAACACATCTCGTAAACTATCTATGTGTTGGCTTTTATGATCAAAACTTACTCAGGTGCCCGATAATATTAAATAATAATTAGATATCGGATAATTGATCATGCTTTTCCGGTAATAGTGAAAATCTCTCGTAACTCAGATCGATCTGTGATTTTGCAGGCTTAGTATTGACACAAAACGTGTATTATGTTGATGCTTCAATCTTCCCTGAACTCGTTTTTTCTGAGAAAGCAATCTCAAGTAGATTGTTCTCCAAAATTGAGATAATTTTTTTTTCTGCTCCTATAAGTTTTTCTCTACTGGCTGCACTCGTTGACTTGGAAAAAATGGTGAACTACATCTAGGAACTGGGACTGTAGAACACAAGGGGGCATAAACTGGTAAATATTTGACAGAATATATAGTAGAATCCTTCTGTAGTCCCATAATCTCTATATTAAAAATTATGAAAATCGGCAGTTTACACTTCGCATAATTTCCTTAAAAGGAATAAACTGCATCAGATGGATTATCCGAATCTTGTGGATTTCGCGAATTCGTGGAAGTTGCCGTTTACTTGTAAGCACATTATGTTAAATTAGAAACCGTTTATCCTCGCCAAATATGAGCTACTTGTTTAGCGATAAACTCGGAGAGCATGCAAGAATTGTAATCGGTTCGAATTACATATTATTGATCAGTGATATTGCGAACAATGTAGAGACTGTCAATTCACTGATTTTATATTAGTGACTCCATAAACCGATTTATAGTAAATATACGAAATTTTACTTGCATAGTGACCTAAGAACGCATTTCAAACACTTGAAGAAGAGCGACAACATCTCGTCTTAGTCCAAAACTTTATTGAGTTCACATTTCTCCCACTTCAACAAGGAAAAGGATGAAGTCGTATAAATATCAGTATGAGGTTCGATTTAAAGGCGTTGTCTCAGAATTTTGACTCACATAAAGACGATTTTTTCAGTTTTCTTCGCCAAATAAAGGGAATTTTATCTACAGGACTGATTACAGCGGTGACGGCAAAATGTAACAGAGCGTTATGAAAAATATAAACGATAAAATCCAGTATTTGTCGAATTTCAATTCCATAGAAGTCACCTTCAAATTAATAAACTCTTTTGTCAGCGATTTCTAACCGAATGTTCTTGAAAACAGATGCAAATGTTCCAATAAAAAAGCCTTTTCACCTTTAGAATATCTTTAATAGATTTCATATGTTAAATTTAATTGAAATACCGCTTTCATTTCGGTTTTCAGGGAAAATAATAAAAAATTTCCACCCGTTGCTACTGTAACTTATCCTAATTGTAACAGTTCCTTAAATGATCGATTTCCTACCAAAAAAATTGAAAAAATTTTCTTAACTTATGTAGAAAAAAAAACTAAATTTCTCAATTTTAACCGCGGATAAAACCCCCCTTGCACATTTTTTTCTGCAAAAATCTACCCCAATCGGCCAACTTGGACGCAAATTTGGAGACCAAGAAGGACCTACCACTTTCGCGTTTCGTTATCAATCCTCCCAAACCACCCTTTAAAGCAACTTACAGCTGGAATTTTAGATCTAAGCAATCACTAGAAAAACGTGCATTTCCCTCATTTGTAATCATCACATTTCTTCTGTTCATTAAACGTGCCCTTAACTTCCACTTCTAGGGCGAGATGAAACGAATAAATTCGCAAAATGTTGAGATGTCTATTACACACCAGGACATTTCAAAGTTTAATAAAGTTTGAGAGAATTGTCGGGATAATAAAAGAAAAGATTACAACATAAATTAACTTGTTTTTTTCTTGTTTCCTAAAAAGTCTTTAATTATACTTTCAGACAGTTGTAAGTTTGTTTTAAATACCACCTGACAAAATTATAATGTAAATACTGCTACTACCATTTGTTCAACGATAAATAGCCTTTTAATTAACAACTTGGTATATGAAATGTTGTAAAATATATAAGCGACTAATAAAATACAGGGTTGGTATAATAAAAATGTCTAACTTCCTATTTGGTTAACGATTTCCATCTTTATTATAAAGTAGAATAGTAGCAACAGGATTTGGTAAAATATTGTGATCGTTACCGATTCAATGTTTGTATACTGTAAACTTGAGTAAATTAGTTTGGAATAACGTAACGTTTAATTATGTACACCCACACCCGCACAACACATACACAAAATCTTGATTAAATCGGGGAGCAAATCAATTTCACAACACACATGTGGTGGTTCTGTCTTATTAAACTATGACTCTTGTTGAATTTCGATTCAACGATCAAAGAAAAAACTCGTAATAAACTTGACCAATTTCCTGTTTCAATTGTATCGTTGCGGTTGCAATAGCGGTTGAACATCATATTTACATGAGAAATGATTAAATATGACGAAGGAAACTGAAAGCCAAACGCAATGAATACCAAAATAGCCTCAAGTAGATTTATGATGAAACACCTAATTCTCTACAAATTGATAGTTTGTGGATTGTACATTGTTGGTATTGTGTACGTTATGCTTTATAGAGGAATTATTGAAATTAAGCATAAATTTTACGAACCCAGAGAAAACATATTAAAAGATATTTGTTTGGAAAATTGTATGGCAAACACCTGGGGTTCGATTAATATTCCGTACAGACAAAATTACGAACGACAGGTAGATGGAATATTGAGTTGAACTATTAAATTAATTAGCGATTAGTTTTCGTCAAGCTTTCCAAATAATTTCATCAGCGAACAACTTGCAAAAACAAGTTGGGAGATCAATTTCTGGCAGACACAAGAGCGTTTTAACAAATAATGGAAATACATCTGTTATCTTTCACAAAATACACTTAAATGTAGTGGATTTTGTCGAAATCTTGAGATTTATTTTTGTCTTTATTCGTGTCGCAATAAACCGCTTTGTTGTCAAGCGAATAAGAAAAATTGCGGTAGCTAGCAGCAAGCTATTGAGGATATTTTTGTTAATTCTTTTTCAAAGAATGACGGTATAAGCGTTTAAAAGGTTTTTCATGGGTGAAAGCTACAGAAACGCACAAAGTGCTATTTTTTGGTCTACTTTTCAAAGCTCAAAGTATCAAAAGAGAATAGCATTATATGTTATTAGTAAGCTATTTTTAGGAAAAAAACTTATCAAAATATTATAAAATAACAGAAATGTAAACATTTTCTCAAGAAATCGAATAGTCTGATGTTAATTTTCCTTTTATCAAAATATTTATTATTGCAATCGCTAAGATTAAGTGTAGCATTTTCCTTTAATTCAACACTGAATGGAAAAAAATATTTTATAAAAATTAAATTGAATTTTCTTTGCCATATTACCTAATATTTTGGGGTAAAAAGCCAACAGCTTCATTTTTACAAAAAAATCCAGTAGACTCCATATTTACACTATTTATTTACCTATATATATAATCTATATTTAATATATAAATTTATATATTTAATTCAGCGACTTCGTATTTACACTAGTCCATGCAGCGTTTATACATATGGCTAAAAAATGAAAAATCATTAAAAATAGAGGTGTCTTCAATTGGAGAATTTACCGTTTTCATAGTAGTCCCGAAGTCCTTTGGCACACACACTAGCACTGGTACTATACTTTAAGCACAATTCACAACTTCGAAATCTACTATTAATTATCAATTTAAAAGTGATAATAATTTTGCAAAACGATGTTAACACCTTGAACATTAAAACCTAAATAACAGGAACGAACACAGCTAAAAGACAAAACAGGAATATACCGGGTGTTTTTTCTATCTATGGTCAGCCGCGGATCTCCCATTACCCGTCAACTAAGAGAAATAAAAGTCCCAAGAACGTGTACATCTGACGATATAAGAAGGACCTCCTCCCTAGGGAGATCCGCAGCTGTCCCTATTTAGAAAAACACCCGGTATATACGTGTATTTAAGGTAATTATTGTAACAAAAAATAAATAAAGTTCAAATCAACCTTGTAAAATTGTGTTGTTTTCTCAATGCCTATCGAAGCTGTTGGGGCGAGTTGGCAAACTTGGATGTGGTCAAGTGTTATCTTGGTGGATCACTGCAGCTTTTCTATTGATCAATTGTGGCCCTTTCGGCTGAAGTAAATTATTAAGTTTGCCCGACTGCTGACAGTACACTTCAGAATTGATTGGTACGTTAGATAGAAATTCAAAAAAAGCGATTCCCTTGAAATTCTACAAAACAGAGAGCATCATCAAAATGTGCCGAAAATATGGCTTTGCCATATTTGATCGGGCAGCAAACAAAAACTTCAATAGAACCTCTCTAAAACGGATACCCACAGGACTTGGAGAAATGCGCGGAATCAGAGGTGTCCCTAGTAGGGAGGTTCTGGAAATTGAAAATTCCATTTGTAAGATTCACAAGGAAAGGGCAAGGTAGTGGGGTATTCAAACTTAAATGAGGTATTGTGTGTAATCGGTACTCAGTAAGAATACTCATTTTCCAAAACCGTAGCCGAGAAAAAAGGAAGATAATTTTATGGAAGTGAGGTCCATTTTTCAATAATAATTTCGTCTTATCACCCTATAACGGTGGTGTAGAAACAGTATCTTCGCTTTTGGAGGAGCTAGGAAGTTCTTTGCTCTTAGACATTTCGCCAAAGAAGTCAATTCGTTTTAAAAAAATAAAATAAATTAATTTAATTTAAACTGAATAGCACACAATCAACAAAATACGCCCATTTATAGTTTAGAGCAAACTCTGAAAATAAACTAACGACTTCTATATTTTAGAAAACATAAAATGTGTCTTATGAAATTTGAGAACACCTCAGGTATAGATGGCGAGCGACCTTTTTTTATTGTATTTCTGTGAGTTTATTTTATTTTATTTTCAGTTTGCTCTAAACGGACAGATTTTGTTATTTATGTGATATTTAATTTAAATTAAATGAATCTAATTTATTTTTTAAAATTAATTGACTTCTTTGGCGAATTGTGAAAGAGCAAAGAACTTCCTATCTCCTTCAAAAGTGAAGATATTGTTTCTGAATCATTGTTATGCAGTGACAAGTCGAAATTATTGGTGAAAAATGGACCTCACTTCTATAAAATTATCTTTTTTTTCTCGACAACGTCTGAGTAGCGCGTGCTACGGCTTTGGCAAATGAGTACTCTCAGTGAGTATTGATTATACACAAAACCTCATTCGAATTTGTCTCCTTGTTAGTAAATAGGGGAAGGGGGGGGGGCAAGATGGGCCCACGGGGGCACGATGGGCCTCCCTAAAATGTTTGGTTTTTATAAACATATGGGGCAAGATTGGCCCCCTGTATTTTTTTTTTTAATTTTAATTTTTACAATTATTTATTTGTTGAGTAAAATCATAAAAGTTGTCTAATGTCTGTTAACTTCAGTATCATGTTAATTAAAATAAAACTTAATAATAAAACGACAATAGTCAATTTTTTTAAGGGGGCCCATCTTGCCCCACATTTTAAAATTTTTATTGTTCAACCGACGCTACATATTAACACGTAATATATGTCAAGGGACTAAAAAACAGTGAAACGAGTAAAATAAAATTAGATTATGAGCATTTTTCCTTAAGGGGCCCACCTTGCTTCCCCTACATATGTTTACAAGAGTATCCGTAGAGGGGGGTCTGTATCAGGGAGGTATCTGTAAGTAGTAGTTTCACTGTATTGCGTAAGCATATTTCCTAGTAAGTAAATAATTTTCTAATTTCAAGTGAAACAAAAGCGATTGCTCTTTTGACGCCACCAGAGCGACATTTCCATTAAATCGGCAAACAGATTTAAGGCGCCGTTTTTTAATCGATTTTCATAATTTTCATAATTTTTTGAGCAAGTTCAGAATGCGTATAATTTCTTGGAATTTTGAGTTTATATTTTACAGCCATTCAAGTAAATACAGTAATTTTTTAAAAGTATTTTTTCTACATGTATTGAAGAAATCTTCAGCCTCCCTATCGGTTCGTCGCAGTTCTATGTGTACACTTTAAAACCCGTAGTAGTCATTTTATACCAACAGAGGTTCAAATTCACTTTAAGGGCATATCTATCTAATAGATGAATCCACCTACTCCCAAAAAATTCAAAATTGCATATTTTACGGATGATTAAAGGAAAGAGCATAATTTTTTGCCATTTTCTTATGACCTTTTTTGTTTCGGAATTCCTAATAACTCTATTCCTTTGAATTTAGGTCAATGTTGAGCATGAATGTATAAAGAAAGTGCCTACGAATTTTCAAAGTGATTGATCTCAATGCTATTTTTTGGAGGATTATTGTATAATTTTTTGCATAGTGCAGCCTACAAAGCTAAAATTTGAACATATTTCAAATCTAGAAGAAGTCATAAAGTTTGAAAATGGCCCAAAAAGTCGTTGAAATGAATAGGTGATGAATTGCTCTGGAGCAATCGATAAACTGTTCAAACTTGGCAAAATGCAGCGTTTTCACGTCCTCGACATCTTGCCAATGTTTTGATTGCTTGTAAATTGAAAAGTATTTCAAATATTCTTGACAATTCGATAAATTTCCCCCGAATACCTTATCAATTAAATCTAGAAAAACAACAATTACCTAGAAATATTTAGGAATAGAAAACTATGACTTAAACAATTTCCATTAATCATGGTAATTGGAATGACGACGCGCCGCGGCAACAACAAATCAAACTAAAAAAGTGACTATTGGCAAACTTTTGTCGATTCATTTTTCATACGATTTCGTTTTGATTGTAGTTGGTAAACAGCCAATAATTTAAATGTTCTAGATTCGAAAGGTATTTGAATCAAGATTCTTTCTTATAACGCATAAATTTTAAAGAACAGTGTAACTTTACGACCTCAAAATTGCCCTCCGTTTTAATATTAAAATGCAGATGATGTTCATCGTATGTAAATGTACGCAATATACCCATATCCTCCATATCACGTATCGCCCATTCTCTCGTTCTGTATCCCTCTATACATAGAACCTTCCTAACTGGTGCTCTAATTGTATATATCACTACCCGTTTAATTAATCACTACACAAGCAATGTAACAGCGGCTAACCATTAATTATATAAGATTTCGCACGTTCTCTAATAGGTCTTGGGAGTGTTTGAAATTAAAAAAGAAAACGTTGAAATATTGGAAAATAAATTGGAAAAAACGTCGGAATTAAAATATCACAAAAATGTTGATGTCGCTTGTAATTACTACGGAACGTAATTAATGAAAATCTAAGGGGATGAGAGTGGAGTTGGTGGACAGAAATCACGATACAACCATGTGGACACACATACAAATATTGTACAACATCTCTGGGAAAATTACTTTTTAAATTTTATTTATGGTGGTTGAGTGCTCTCGTTCTCTCTCTCTTTCTACCAAATAACACATATACACTTTAAATTCGTTTTTTTCTTGCATCTACTAGAAATGGAATAAATAACGGTAGCGTGAAGAAAGCAATTTTCTCTGTATTCTACTAGTTTTGAATTCAATTCCTTTTTTCATGGGTAAAATTTCAATTTTCGCTATGATTCCTGGTAAGGTGTGAATGAGAGTATTTATTGTATCGGAAAAAAAAACATCCCGGCGCATCCACCGTTATCGGCAAATGTAGAAAAAAAAACAGACTTGAGATGGCGAATTGTAGAGAGAATTAGGACAAATCCACCACCTTTGAATTCCTTTAGGTATTTCTAGTGACAAATAAACAGTGTACTTTAGACAGACGTACACAATTTTCTCGTCTCTTACAGGCTTGATTTATGAATGTAATAGTATATACCCCGTACATACTGACATTTTCTACAGACGATAAGAGCTGCTTGTACGTATACAAGTAGCTCTTATTCCCATACACACAACAACGAACTAAGACAAGAACAGGAAATGTGGGCATATGTAGCCCGTATTCAACGACAAACTCAAGCTTATCTAACGACCGAACCGGATGTTGAACACAAGATATTTGATCTCGATTCTTCTCTATTTACAACAATACCTCTATCGTATCAAGTCACGGTGTTACTTTTTATGTTCGATTTTGTTACAACGTGTCTCTGTTTTACATAGATTTACAATAACTAATCTAGTGGGTTGTTCGGAAAGTAATTTTGTTTTTCACTTACAGCAGATTTAATTGCATTTTTGCAAAACCAAGCCGCATGGCCATTATATAAGTTGAGATCTGATAATATTAAGTTTGCTCTTGAAAAAAATTCGCTTGATTCCACTCAGTACAGTGAAACCTCTATTTACGGATACCTCCATAATACAAAGACCCTCCTCTGCGGACAACATACAAACTAAATCTTATAAATAGAATTTTCAACTTCCATAAACACCCTAATATGGACAGCTCCAATTCCGGATATTTCTCCAAGTCCTGTCGGTTTTATTGTAGTTTTTGATTGTTGCCCGATCAAATATAACAAAGCGGTATTTTCGGCACATTTTGATGATGCGCTCTGTTTTGTAGAATTTCAAGGGAATCCATTTTTTTTAGTTTCTATCGGACAACATACCAATCAATTCTGAAGTGTACTGTCAGCAGTCGGGAAAACTTAATGATTTACTTCAGCAGAAAAAAGATGCAGTGGTCCACCAGGATAACGCTTGACCACATCCAAGTTTGACAGCTCGCTGCAACAGCTTTGTTCCAGTTCATACAGATTTCTTAAGGTGCTAAAACCTTTTCTTCAAATCGTCTCGATCAATTTTTTTCCAGCAAAAACAGCCTCTGCCAGAAAGATGGCAAAATTTATTGGAGTGGACAACATAATCCAATAAAAAAAAATCGTCTGTTATTTTCATAGAAAAAAAAACGAAATTACTTTACGGACAATCTAATATGTTAATAATGACAGTATTTAAATATCAAATTTGTGTTAACCTGGTGACTGACGAAGTTCAACAGAAGACAAGTGAAACAGCACAGAATTAATGATGAAATTATATTATTTTGTGAATATCGTAAATTGGATTGAATTTGACGTTGCCTTAGGTTATCAACAGTAGAATTTCCCAACAATTCTTCTTTTATTTGTGGAAAAGTCTAGCCATTATCGGAGTTAAAATATTAAACTTAATACGTAGTTATTTATAAACTTGTAGTTTAATGTTAGTGTAGAAGTTGTTAGGGTTTACGTCCGTCATCATCTGGATTAAATAAACTAAAGAAGTTTCAACTTCAGACAAACTAAATTGCATATGAAATATTCCACAACTATTGATTGTTATTCTGTATTGTTAATAAGTACTACAATTAGATGAGAAACAAGGTGGCATAATCCGAAATGACAGCCGTTAGATTTAATTAAATCTCACATAACAACTAAATGATCAACATTAAGCTGTTTATAGAATTAGACTTGGTACAATTCTAACAATTTCAACGGCGATACAATTGTAATTTTCAATGCATAATCAATTTAAATTCGTAAATGTTCATTTTGGACCGTTTCGGTTTGGGGGACATAAATTGTGTCATGATGAGTTCAATTTTATTAGTAAATTTTCTATGTAATTACATCAACGATTAATTATCCAGTGAACCCGACTCAATTTAATATAGAGGAAATTCAATTAATTATTGTTTATTATTACCACGATCACTCGTACACACATATACACACAAATAACCAAAATGTTATAATTTTTCGGTATTCATGATAAATGTGCGGTTGGATTTGTGTTAAATTTCAAATTTTACAGAAACTGTGAAGTTTAAATTGTTTAATGTTGTGGAAAATTATAATTGTGGTATTTGCCATGGGTTGGAGTATTAAAATCAAACTAATAAAATTTAGCACAACAGATTTTTGGAAAAAATACGTTTCTTTTGAAGTGGTAAATTGCACGGTTGCAATCTTGAACCATCTGCAATTGACAAGATAGAGACGAAAAATTGAAAAAAATATTAGTCGAAAGATTCAGGAAGAAATCTGGTTTTACCCAAAAACTTGCAAATATTTTGGAAAATGTTGTTAGTCAGAAGAAAAAATAACGTCGTAAAATAAAGAAAAAAGCACTTTAACGCTTTCAACACCGATGACGTCATGTCTGCGTCATGAAGCTATTCCTGCAACAGGGATCGACTGATTAGGTAAAATTTAGCCATAATGATGTAAAAAGACGTAAAAGTGATTCATAATGGTGTGATTCAAAAATGACGTTAATTGTAAGGATAATGCGTAAATTACGAAGAACGCGATGACGCACAATGTGCGTCGTTAGTAGGTATATTCCTTCGAAATCTTGGCCGGAGACCGATGTCGCAACATTGCCCTACGACACGCCTTAAGTCCCTCACTCTTCATTATACTAATAAAAATAAGTTTGATACGTAGGGACAAGTTTTCCAAAATTGGTTAGACCGAAAGGTTTGAGATAGCTATGCAATCCATGGAACCAATTTTCAGAACTTCTTCAATTATTAAAACATTCGAATGCAACCTTCAAAAACTAAAACTAGATCACCTAACCAGTAGACTTAAAGGATCCTTTAAGAAACCTAATTTGAGTTCTTGAAGGTTGCATTCGAACCTTTTACTAATTGAAAGTTGTGAAAGACAGTTACATGATCTGAAACAGTCTGTATAAAAATTCGTTATAAGGATTAATCGTTACTATGTAGATTTTAGTGGTTTTCAAAGTACAATTACTCGATTCTAATGTGCACCTACAAACCGATTATTTTACGGTTAACTTGCATAAGCCCGCTACTTTCATTTTATTTAGAAATAAAATGGTGGATGCGCCGGGCCAACTGCAAATTCAAATTTTATTCCGATGTGTGGGGCTTTTACTCTTTTTCAAATTACTGTGTTAGTGTTCGTGAAAGAGTTTTATTTTTATTCAGCTCAAATAATCATTGCTTCTTGTTGATTTTCGGTAATTAAACAAGAGCAATCTTGGACCCCCAGAAATCAAATACAGCTATACAGAAAACTTGCTACTTTTAGTAAAAACTAGCAAATAAGTCGATTTGCTCAAATGCCAGTTTTTCGAGTTGAAACAGTGCATCATCATTGCTTCAATGTATTCGATACATTGAATAGGCAATTATGTACAATAATTTAATGAATACAACCTGTAGTAATGTGCCCTAAAGAGATTGGAATAGTTTTTTAAAACCACTAAACATTGTAACTAATTTTTGGTCACAAAAGTCGTCAAGGCTTACTAAGTGTACCAAAAACTTCCACTAGCCCATCAGTTCTTCATTTACAATGGCGACAAACAGAGTCAGAATACTTTTGACGAGAGTAATGAAGCTCTATGATGGTCAAATTTCGCAACCATAGAAAAGTGGGATCAATCTCTGACCCAAAAAACGAGAATGCTTCACTATTAAGTTAACATAAATTAGTGTAACTTAAATGGAAAATAATCGACATATGGAGACTCTTTTAAATTTTTGATTTATTTGAGAAGAAAAACATGGGCTCAAGCACTATAAAATTTAGTTTCAATATTTGACACTGGTCAGTATATTATTAAGTAACGCAAAAAGGACTCTTCGTAACCATTTACGTAATAATTCACTGAAAGTAATCGATATATGGATGCCCCAATGACATACATTACGTCCGAAAAAATATCGATGTTCAACCCTAATAATAGAATGTAAAATGGTGGATGCGCTGGGCTATCTGTAAATTCCAACTTTGTTTTCATGTATGTACAAGATTTGTGTTATATTGTTCAAACGACTATTTTCGTATCAATGATGGGTTCGTATTATTATTTAGTCGTACTGTCCATGAAACAATGGAACTAATAATTATACAAATATTACTGTAGTTACTTTGCATAACAGTAGTTGTAGCAACTTTGATATCTCCTATCATTGCCAGTTATTCATTGTTTGTAATAACGATTTAACAAAGTGCAGTTTCAGTAAATTATTTTGTGTAAATTTACAAACATGCATCACTTTAATTAAAGAGATTATCTCGTCCCATTGATAAACCATATTCCATTTTCAACCGATTGTCGTTAATTGAAGACAAAATCTCGATTAGTACGGATGATACAATCGAACGAACTATTGGATTGATAAAGGTTGTATGGGTATAATTGATAATTCTCTTCCTAGAGATGTTGTGATTACCGAAGTTTTCAATTTTATTTAATTAAAAATCTTCTGTTCACTCTAACATAAAAATTACTGTAACCTTTAAAGTTCTCGAATTTCATTTGAAAAATGGCAACATAATTCCTTAATTCATCTTCCAAGGAAATTCTAAAAAAAGAATTTTGATTAAAAAATAAACGAACCAGCAATAAATTCCTGTAAGCTCTGTTCTTAAATCCGACAGGTAGTTACCTGGTCGCGTTTCTATTCGACTTGTACGTATCCCGAAATATACTATTGAACACAAAACAAAATCATAACAACAAATGATAAAGATTACGTTCAAACAATGATAATCGAAACGAATTGAATTGTGGTAAAAAAAAAACGTAATCTTAAAAGTGAAGATTTCAACGACGTGCTCTCTAGTTTAGATAAAATTGAATTTGCTGAAAGCCACCGTTGGTAATTGAATTGAAATAGGTGTATTTGTTAAATTCGTTTCCCTCTAAAACTACATTACGAGTAATTTTGTTTTGGAGTCGGTTTATTACCTCCTAGAAAACTAAAGAAACATGAATGCAATTTGCTAACAGCCATCGTTTCTATACTAGGTCAAAAAGTTGAGAAATTCGATCCGGCACAACACAATTCTAATGCGGAAATCGTGGAAATGTGAAAGAGAACAACAGATATTCTGGAACTAGTTGTAAGTTATTAAACGATCAAGCCCTAATCGAAGATTCAAGGAGACTGAATCTCTTTTTCCATCAAAAACAGACCGCTTTATTGATAATACAGTTTTAATAATAGAAATTTGAACTCTAATATCCATAAAACTAAGAATATAGCAAACCAGATAAACTGGACTAAAGATTCCTTGATTTCTTTCGGGCAGAACTATGGAAAAGCAATATATCACACAGGGGCGTTCTTGTGAAGAGATTGATCAAAAAAACACATTCGAATGCGACTTTCTTAACAATATTTGGAGCGTGTTAAAAAGAATAAAATGGAGTTTATTTTTAGTGATGAAATGTTTCATTACTACGAATGAGATTTGGGTCTTCCACTATGATCAAAATAAGAAACCAAGGAGTGGTGAGAACCCGTAACTTCGGCTCTGAAAACATTTAGAAATTGGCCAAGAAACTGTTAGTATCAGTTAGTAATAGGCCCATATTCCTATTATATCCGTTTGGACCAACTGGGTGTTAAAGTTCATAAGAAAAGATCTGGTTTACAGAAGAAAGAACGTTTTCCATCAAAATAACGAACCGTCTCACTCAGCTTAGAAAACTGTTCCGAAAATCAATGAATTAAAGAAGGAATTGTTGCAACATCCACCCTACACGCCGGATTTAGCTCTCTCCGAGTTCTGGCTATTTTCACATCTCAAAAAATTCGTGGGTTGGAAACGATTCCCATTTATCCAAGAGGTTTCAACAGCGGCAGAAGCGTATTTCGACAGATCTCCAGATTCTCACTTCATAGACGGAATCTATAAATTAAAAGAGCACAAAGACGAACCTTTTGAAGTGCAAGAAGAGTATTTTGAATAATAATGTGTATTTGAAACCTTAAAATCGTGTTTTTCTTATAAAACGAGCATAATAGAAAATCACCAGAATATGCAAGAAAACACAATCAAATATCTCCACTATTGTACTATAATTTTTGTGATATTTGAAATTCTGATGGTTCGTCTGGCGTTTCCATTATTTCAAATAATTTTAATAACAATGCAAATATTAAAAGTTGCCTTGTAACAATTAAATTCCATTTCAAATATTCATATTTCTAGTATTGTATTGTATTTAAAAGAGTCTTGTTCCGTCTACTATTCTTATTAGTGGTTTATACAGAAAAGAAATAATAAATTCTTGTATATTATTCAAGCTTTAAAACTCTTATACAAGATAAGCGGCTTGTAATGAAATTATTCATTTAAATAAATGTGCATATCTTATCTACAAATCGTTTAATTACAAATCCAAAAAGATGATTAATTATAAAACGCGAAAAATGAATTATAAATATGAGGAAAACGTTCGAAAAGTTTTAAATGAAATATAGCATCATTCAGTTATTGATTACTATCAGTTAAAAACAAAAAGATGAGACACAATCCGATTGCACGGATGTTATTGGAAATATATCAAAAATTTAAAATATTCTCCAACTGATTTATTAAATCGATAAAAAAATATGCTAGTTTTGCAAAAAAAAACAATAATTGTATCGTACATGTGTCAGTTTAATATCAGATAAAAAAAAAGAAAGCGAGCAGGGCGAGCAGGCATATAAAAATGGGTCTTTTCATTGGGATTCTTCAAATATTCATAAAAGAAAGATATTTTCTTTTAAATGACTCTGAGTTGTGATAAATGACTTGTGATAGAATAATTTTTGGTGTGGTTTGAATAAGATGACATCTGAATATAACGAATATAAATTGTCGAAAATTCATCATTTTCACTGTATATAAATTCAAGTCAAGTTTTTCACAGTTATATCATATTTAATTATATTTTTAATGATATCGACGATGCTTCTCTAACTCTCCTATTCCCTTCTTTTGAACATCATGATAAAATGTTACGTAATATCGAGTGAAATTCTTGATCGAATCGTTTTGTATTGAAAATATCAATTATAGCGTATACTTGGAAGGTTTAACTGCAGTTTGGATAGTTGCTGAACTCGAAGTTCATTTTAAATTTATCCATCATGGCTTATCAATAGAGTAGTTTTGTGAAAATTGAGAAAATAACAAGAAATTCCGAATGCTGTAGAAGCCACAAATTAACTAATGAATGATTCGTAGTAGAGTTGTTGCAACAAGGATGAATAAACTGGAAGAGACAATTTTTAATAAATGTAATTCCGTGTGTGAAATTTTCCAAAGCGTAGAGAAGTGGAAATTCAATTAATTTAGTAAAACAATAGCAACAAAACTACATGGTTTTTCTTTGAATGGTGGAACAACCTTTGACAACCATTATGTTAAAATGTTTGAGAACTTTGTGTGAAATTTTGGATGCCTTTTGATCCTTTTGTCGTAGAAACGAGAAGAGAAAGGAACAGAGGACAATAAAAGCAAAAACATATGGTTTTGAGGTTTTACTGTATTTTTACGTGTATCGTTATTGAACTCGGTGATAATATAGAGAAGTTTATGATTTCTAATCTATTAGCAATGAACGAGAATACAGCCAATCGAGAAAATAACTGCACGTAATGGAGTATATATTTACTTTTGTGACTCCATGTATATTGGCAGAAAGACACACCGTTTGTGAGGTTGAGGTACCTAGTAGATTGCTAAATACATTGTGTACTTGTTGAGAATGACAACAATCAAGAAGCTACAATAATAACATATTATCAAAGCGCTTTGCACACGAGAGTACAATCGATGATGTCATCTCTCAAGACTGTTTGCCAAATACTTAAAACCACAAAACCGATTTCCAAGACACACTATGATCTTCAGGAAATGTTGCTGCAGCCCTTGCATATACCATACCCAGGATCGGCCTTCTTTCCAAAGGGAACCAAGTGCAAATGATATTTTGGAACCTCAAGTTCCTTTACGATAAGAAACTCAAGTAAATATTTTATGAGAGATATATAAAATACAAAAAAAAATGCAGCCAGAAAATAGGAAAAACGTGTTTTTGAATAGATTCTCCTTTTAGGAGAATCCCTGCAATACCATCTAACGCTAGACATTACATACAATGGAATTCCTACACACAATGAAGTTCCGATCCTTGATCACAACATTGCCTGTCGTTTCCGATAAACTTTATAAATATTGTGTGAAATGTTGGAACGTATAATTTCGAACCTTGTCTGGTCGTTTTAGAGTGTGTTCATGTCGAAGATATCTCACTGCGATACCTCGCTACCTCGTCGTTTACATCGTAACCTAGAGGCCATAACGAAACCATGTTTTAGAATGCAATTTAGCGCAGTAAAGCATCGTTCGCTATGAACACCCCCATTCTAAAACATTGTTGTGTTTTGGTATCTAGGTAGCGATGTAAACGACGAGGCAGCGAGATATCGCTGTGAGATATCTCCGACATGAACACACCTTTACAGCAGAAACGAACCGTAGAGGAATATTATAAGGGGCAAAAAATGTTCGACTTCAACATTATGGTTTTGAGGTTTCGCCCCATTTCACCCTCGATCGTTACTAAAACTTGATGATAACCGAGAAGAGTAATTTACATATATTAACGGTACAGTTGAAATATATTTCCTATAATATTAATTTATTTATTATAAAATTGAATTTGAACGGTCCATTATCGATTATTACAATTTTGGATAGACTATCAATACCATAAAGTACCTATCACAACCACCATTTAAGACTTTCGAAAAAGTTCACTGAACCAATTGTTATATAAATCTCCCTTATTACAACAAGTTGGTGGTGGTTGAATAGAATTTTTCTTCAATACCCAACCATGTTTGAATTATTAAATTTTATAATTTCAACACCATTGGGTCTGTTATAACAATTCAGCTGAAATTCCTAAATTCCAGTCCTGAATTTCATACATTATATATATGTAACCGTAAATTCTCTCTTCATTCACATTCGCTCCTACTACTAACCGGCTTCAAGTCGATAGAATGAAATTTTATTACATTATAATAGAATTCTACGTAAACGTGGATATTATGTGACTGTTTAGCATCAATTTTCACCCTCTTCCTCCAATCAGTATTAATGTTTTACATTAATTCCGGTACGATTATATATGACCTGATATTGTAGAGAGATATACAAAAGACTTGATATCATCGAAATTTAGATTCTAGGATAGAACTATGCATTGTCTAAGTTATTCAATACGGTTGAATTGAATAGTTTTGTTGATATTTAAACAATAGAGTTTTAGTTTAATATAAATGATTTAAAGCTAACGTTTATATAGAAACTTGGAAATAGTATAGCAGGGTTTTAGTTTAACAAAAACGTGACAAGAAATATATAAAAGGTGTAAAATTCCTTATACATCAAATCTACATATGTGTTCAAGTTACTGAAATATTAAATTTTACATTATCACATTTCGTGACAACTCTAAGTTGTGTTTTACATGTCAAGCATGTTCCTTATTTGTAGAGATACCTCCTTGTTTTCATCAATTTCTTCCCGTCACTAATGCTATACCATAATATAATATATGAACCTTTTTTCAGAAAATAGAAAATTTCGCCACCAGTCCCATTGTTTTCTATATAAAAACTGCTCAAAAAGCAATATTTTTAATTGAAGATGATGCACTAGGGGTAAAATTGAAATTTCCTAATGTCAAAAACAACAATGTAGTGATAGTGCTCTTGTTTTGCTCTTAAAGAATTATGAGGGTCAGACTGAGAACGTCAAATAATCAATGATGATTCGCTAGGTAATCCCAAAAAAATCCAGATAGTGTCAAAATCTTCCGGCATCAAACCTTTTTAAAAGTGGATTTTTTTGGGATCTTCTATGCTTTCTTCGTAACTAAAAATTGACGTAGATAGTATTTTAGGAAGATCTGCAATCTCATTTTATAATTTTTTAACAATAATACGGTATTACTTTTCATTACAAAACAAGCTTGACTCTCTACGTCAGCTTTTTTAATTTGTCCTTCCTTAATTGATTGCGGTTTAGCTGTGTCTCTAGAAATCACATCTGATGAAATTCCACCATTATCTTGTACAATTGGAATAAAGAACTTTTGTTGAATATTTTGCTCTTTTTTGTTTTTGGTTTGTAGATGTTTTAAATATTGAATATCGGTTTTTTTTTCGTGCTACTGGCACTTACAGTAACGTAAACCAAATTATTTTTTTTCACTGGTAATATTTCAAATGGTACTAACGATAATTTAAATACATATTTTAACTCCAAAACAAATCACATTATTAGAAATATAACCAATCTTACTAATAATTGCTGGATCTAGATAAGGATTTTCTTTAGTTAGACCTTAACCGCCAATAAAATGTTTTGAACAAACATTCGTACCTATATGTTGACATTTTTTCCCTCTTTCAGTCTGTTCTTCTCGTGGCATGTATCCACTTTTTACACCTAATGAGATTTCACAAATGATATAAAAATAGTTATTTTTTCAATACTTGCCAATAAAGTCTTACTTTATCGACTAAAAACCTGATGATAAAGTAGCACGTTACCCACCTCAATGGTAAAGTGTTTACTTTACCGTTGAGTAAACATTTTACCCTCGATTAACTCCACAACAACACCATATAAACCAACATCAAATAAACAAAAACAATTGGTAGTTGTTTAGAGAAATCTAATAGCAGCCAACGATCACTGACAACTGTATGAATAATTAATATCATAACTTACTAGAAAATTAAAAAAATAAAATAAATTAAAAAGAGTTTTAAGGGCAAGTATTGAAAAAAATCTTGTACTGCACATGGTGGTAAAGTCGTAGTTTAAAATTTGCAGCACTCAAATCATACATTGTTACATAGCGTGTGCAATCAGTTACTTTCCGTACGACATTGCGGGCGGAAAGTTATCACTTTCGCCGCATGAGTAATAAAAAATATAATTTATTTAATATTTGTTGATTTTAATTGTTTACACACGGGTATTTTAACGTGCTTGTTTACGTAAAACAGTTCTAAAGTAATGGTTGATACTGACGAATGCGCATGGATACGCACAAAAAAATTTTGTGATGAAAAGCTCTATTGGATTTCTTTAAATAACTAGCAATTATTTTTCTTTATCTGCTGTCGGTTGCTATGTTCTTGACCCCAATGGTAAAGTAGCACTTTACCATCGAACGTTTAGTCGATAACTAGGACTTTAACCGCAAGTATCGGAAAAATTATTATTATTAATATAATTAACTCATAAAGTCATTAACCCATAAAATCCACACAAAATTTGGGCTACCGTAACAGAGAATCACAGAATTTACATAAGAGAATTTAGCAATGATGTATTTTCATTTATAGATTGCTAAACTCCCATCTCCAATGCTTTAGTAGTAATAGGATAAAATTTGATACTTCGGCTTCTCTTTTTCTCTCTAATTCTGTCCGTATAGTCTATCTCACAGTCTTACAACGGCTCGAGCCATTTTGTTTGTACGTAAACTTCGACTTAATGCCGTAGTGGTTGAGGTCGTCAGAATCACGGAAACTCAATTTTGCAGCTCCCTATACGGCTTCGCTTTAACGTTATCGTTAGCAGTCTATTTATTTCGAAGTCATTGGAATATAGAATAGACTATAATCACCTATAAAACCGTTCCATCTTTTAAAAAACAGGTGGTCGAGACAACCAATCAAAAACGATCACTTCTGACATGTATACCAACCGAATATTTAGTAAACGATACATACACGCAAACAAATTATACAAAATTTCATTACAGAGCAATAAGAATCATGAACCAATAGAGAAAATGTCTACTCTAAAAGAGAAATAAAACAATGAATTGATAATGAATTCAATTTTAGTAGCTGAAAATATTTAAAATAATTTGTATTTTAGTGATTTTATTGATGTAATATTACCGATCCTGATCTAGTTATTTTTTAAGCCAACCAATCAGATCGTTTAACAACATGAGAAACATACAAAATCAAGTTGACTTGTTTTTACATCGTTTTTAACGGTTTTTAGCTTTTTGTTTCGTTTAATTCTTATCAAAATACTTATAAATAATTGGCGTTTAAACAATGTGCGACATTAAGTTCGAATTCCCTTTAAATCGTGGTGAATTACTTGATAATGTGCAATCCGGTTATTCAGTCAAATATTTATCTAGTGTTAGTGAAATGCCAACACAGTTAAAAAGTAATGAAAAAAAATCAGATAGTGGATAAAAACTAGCTTTAATAATTTAAAATATTATGTTCTAGATGCTAGGAATTGTTTTAAAAATGAAGGAGCAGCAAGTATTTTAGATTATTTTGATGTTTACTATTCTGTTCTACACTATTCTGATCGATTATCGAAAGAGTTGATAGTTCGAGCTTACACGGATTTAGAGGATGGTAACAGCTATTTTAAATAAAATTCTAATCATTGAAAATTATTAAATCAATTCTAGGTGCAACCGATTTGAATGATCGCATTAAATTTATTTTGAGCGATAAAGATAATTTGAATGATGATTTACGAATGAAAATGTCAACAGTTATGAAAATGCTGATATATATTTATACACAATTTGTACACTATTTCGAACAAAAGAATAATTCTGATCATGATCTTGTTGTTAAAGGCAGAACAAAACCAAAAAATAATCCATCACTGTACGATTATGATAAAAACAAATTATTACTATTGTTGAATAATTTATTACAACAAGATATAAACGTATTTTGGGAACCACCATTAGTTGAGGAGCAATTTTTAAATATTATAGCTGAAATGGGCTTTTTATTATTACGTAATCCAGTATTAAAATCCGATAAACTATTGGTGAATGAAATCTTCGGCCTATTTGGTAATCTAATTAAATTGCATAATTATGGCACAACATTTGTTATACGTCTAATACAATCAATTAAAATTGCTGAACATCTAACAACAATTGCTGCCGATGGTGTTAAATTTTTAATTCAACAATTCAAATGCACCGAATTAATACATTATCTGATTAAAGAGGCAACAGAATGGCAAACTGAAGATGGTTATGAAGATACACAAGTATATATTTCATTGCATTCGATATGGAAAATCCGTGACTAATCGGATTGTTTGAATATTAGAATTTATGTACGACGTATTGGTCACTGATTTTTCTATAGAGAATCTATTTGTACAGTGCTATTTGACTGTGCAAGTAAATTATATCTCCATTGTTTAATAATAATTGATAATTGCTTTATTTTTAATAATTTTACAAATTTTAGGGCGCTAGATTCTGTTCACAATTTTTAACAAATCTAGCAATAGCAATGCCTGATTTAATCCTACCAGAACTAACATATTTGGATCGTTATCTATACTATGAGGTATAAATTGTTGTTTAATTCCTTGTTTGAGACTTTAATTGAAATTTTATTTTAGACTGTAGCTCTACGTATATCAGTGTTAAATATGTATACAGAAGTTATAATAAATGTATTAACTAAACATAATTTAACACAAACAGAGAAAGAATCACGTGATATGTTATTATTAGCATTATTTGAACATCTCAGTGATATATCAGCAAATGTACGTTCAAAAGTCATACAAAATATAAACAGATTACAACAACAAAATTCAATACCATTAAAATATCAACATAAATTTTTGGCAAAAATTATTAAACATTTATACGATAAAGCAGCATTAGTTCGAAAAGCATCAATTAATTGTGTAACAACGTTTCTGTCATATAATTCTTATGGTCCAAATGTAAGTATTTTTTTGTGTGTTATATTTCAGTTCTAAAGCATTATATTGTCGAGGATATTCAATACGCATCTAGTCGGTCGTTGCGATAAATGACTAGGTAAAATGTAAAATCCTGAAACAATGAAAAACCGGAAATAACTCGAAAACAAAAGAACATAGCAAAAATCCCTATCTGACTAGTCTCGAAAAAGTAGTATAGGAGTGTAATACTCTGTAAAACCATCGAAAATGGGACACCCTGTACCGTACACTCAAATCTTTAAGTCGAGATTATGACATTGTGCTTCTCAAATAACTTTTTATCAAATTTAATTCCGAGAATGATCTTTCCGCTGTTGAAAACTACTTATAATACATCTATTTTGTACGAATAAAAAATTTTCCAATTCGTAGATACATACTTGCTGAATCTGAATGTTCTGATAGTATGACATTCTTCAAATTAATTATTTACTGAACCGTATCTTCTTAAATATCTTCTGAGTAATTATTTGCAAGATTTCTTGATTTAAAAATAATTTCTGCATCATTTATTTCCATTAATGTTTTATGACTCAAAGAGAAAATACATTGTTTCGATCTGCTGTATTAAAATATCCAAAGAAGCATAAAATATTTCTACTTCAAATCTCTTTAGTGATGTTAACAATCTACATTTTGCCTAGTTATGTTTTTTAACATAAGAACAAAAGTACTATTGATTCTATGAAGTTTAAATTATGGAGGAACTATCTATTTCATATGTCAACTGCTTTTTTAAAGACAATTTTTTTTGTTTTTTCTCTTACACATAAGTATATATTTAGGAAAATATTTTCTTTTTCTTACATTGCAAGGCCCCCTAAATTACAGGGGTCCACCCGCGCGTGCCCTATTTATACGCCAATGTTAGAGAAATAAATAGTTAGACAGTAGATTAGTTTTGTAGCCAATAAAAGACTGATGATGGCGAGTAATTGTTTATTTGTGAAATTCTAGTTGCAATTAAAACATATGGAAACCGAATTACAGCGTAAAACAGAAATGTTAAATAACATTGAAAAAGGTTATCTTACTGAAAAAATGCAGCATTTACAAGAAATCGAAGAGAAATGGACAAACATTAAAGACCCATTATATGAAGCTATACAAAATGAATTAAATAAAGACAACGAAAGTGATGGTGAAGATGAGAATAGTGATGATAATCAACAACCAGAAGAAAGACAAGAAGTCGATAATAATGAAGTCAGTGATATAAAAACTATACAAAAACTATTAAATGATAGTCAGTTTGCTGAAGCTTTTAAGTTATGTCGTAAATTAGATCATCAATATACTGATCAATACGAATTAAATCAAATTAAGTAAGTTACTTTACAATTAATTTAACTTAACTAATTAATTAATTAACTAACCAATTATTGTAGAGATGATGGAAATGAAATCGATTTTTATATGTTTGTATTAAAGACAATTTATATGAATATTAATGACTTCTTTGATCAATTACGGTTAAATTTGGGTATGACACCTGAAGATTTAGAAAAGATCAAAGCATTAGAAAATCAAATTACTTATTATAAACAAACCATCGAATTTATAAATTTAATTAATACAGCATTAGAACCAATGAAAAAATTATTATTTACAGAAACAATAGGTGATATGCATAGTGCTATTGAGTTTTTTATTGTTGCATTTCGTTTCAATATTGATAATATTCATGATGGTATATTGATAATGTTAAATTTAATGAAAGAAAATGAACAAGAACGTAAGGATGCTGTTATTAATGCTTATCAGAAGATCTTTTTGACAACAGATTCAAGAAATCTAGAGTAAGTAAAACTGCCCAATCGTCGTGTTTTTCATTTATTTATCCAAAAAGAAAAGAGTACCAATAGAGGCACTTGAATAATGCATCTATTCTCTGAGAAAGCCGTTTTATGAGAAATCTTCGGAAGCTGTGGGAGAATAGAGCGCTCTGAGTTTATAGACATTTCTCTTATCATTATGATCATCTTTTCTATTTTTCCCAATTCACAGTTCTAGTGGCAGAATTAATGATTTTAATGAATTTTAGAGAGCATGCCACAACTGTTGTGAATAATCTAATAAAATTATTGGATGAATTGCCAATTGACAGCTTTGATAATTTTAAAAGTATCGTATCAAATTGGAGTGCAAAACGTATGCTTGGTAATGATGTAATTGATATGTTATGGAAATATTTTACAAAATCTGTACAATCAATTGATGATGAACAATCACGAACTGCTACAGATTTATTATACATAGCATCATTAGGACGCAAATCAATTATTGAGAGGAATTTGAAAATGGTTAGTACAATTGCTTTCAGTCAACGTGGTCGGGATGATATGTTATTTCTTGCAAGTTCTTGTCGTTTACTGAGCACTGTATGTAATGAACAAATCGATCTAACTAGTAAAACATTACCGTATCGTTTAAATTTTGGTGATGAAATATTCGATGATTTACTCAATATTCTTATTGATTTGTTTATTGAACCTGTTGAGTATTATTTGGAAGCATTACGTGAAGCTATCGCTTTTATTTATAAGGTTTGTCTGTGATTAGACACTTATTATATTTACGTTTGAATATCATCAATACTGTTTTTTTTTCTTTCTAGGTATCATCAAAACCAACTGCTAATTGCGAGAAATTATTTCACGAATTCCTTAAGAAAGTCAATGGAAAAGAAAAATTACCACATTATATCTTGATACGTTTATTTACTGCTGTCGGTAATATAGCATTACGACAATTGTCATTTTTAGATAATACAGTTTACCGTGAATTAAAACGTCGTCATAATTGTCGTGAATCTGAAAAAGAGAATCTCAAAGTTAATAAGAAATCGAAGAAGTCTAAGAATAAACGTCAATCACAGGTTTCAGCATCAGCATCAATATCGGCATCAATGGTAGGTTTTATTTGTTTGCGTTTAGTTTTTAATAGAGTAAAAATTTATTTGTGCTATTATTCAAAAAATCAACAGATAGAAAATGAAGGCTTTTTATTCCTAAGAACCTATTTCGGTTTATTTATAGTACTCATAACATGCCAATCTCAAAATGCCCGGTGCAAGAACAAATGAATTTATACCATCGGCTTAAAAACAAAGCAAACAGTCTGTCCAAACGATTTGTTTGTTAGAGGTGGCAATGTTTTCGAAATTCAACATGTCAGTTAGGGTGACGAATATACAGACTGTCCCAGCTAAGTGTTCCACCTCAACTATCTCGTTTGTTCGTGAATTGAAGTAGAAAGGTTTCTAAAGAAATTAGACTACAACGTCTATACTTCAATTGACCGATAAGATTTTATTTCTAGCTGTGTTGGAAATGCCAAAACGTCCCATAAGGTCTCGAAAATTACTCAATATTAGGAAACCAATTACCTACTGCGAATGAATTTGATATAAAGATAATGTTTTTTCTTTTAAAAATACCTCATTTGCTGCTGAAAAAAATTAGAACTTCTCTGGGATCAATAATCTATACGTTGATGAAAAAAGCCTACGTCAGAATTGTTTACTATATTTGCAATATGAATATTATGTTTAGAGATTTTATTTAAAAACAATTGCAAGGACAATAGTATTTATAAAACGTACATTCAATTAAACAACTTTAGAAATTCAATCGTATAAGAATAATTATTCTTATGTTATTAACAGCAGATTGAATTTCTAGAGTCGTTTACTTGAATGTACGTTTTATAAGTACTAATGTCCTTGCAATTTTTTTTTAAATAAAATTTTGTAAACAGTAGTGATTATCACATTCATACTGCAAGCAACGTAAACAATTCTCACGTAAGCTTTTCGCATAAATGTATAGGTTATTGTTCCTAGAAAGTTCTTTTTTTTCAGCAGCAAGTGAGAAATTTTTAAAAGAAAAATATTATTTTCATATCAAATTCATTCGCAGTAGTCATTGTAAGTAATTGGTTTCCTAATACTGAGTATTTTTCGGGATCTTATAGGACGTTTTGGCATTTCCAAAACAGCTAGAAAGAAAATCGTATCGGTCAATTGAAGTTTAGACATTGAAGTGTAATTTCTTTAGATATGTTTCCATTTCAATTCACAAATAAACGAGATATTTTAGGTGGAACACTTAGCTGGGGCATCCTGTATAAGTATAAATGCAGCGTAAATTTTGAAATGCTGACATGTTCAGATATTTTTGTAGAGAATAAGAAAACTTAAAGAGATAAAGAATAACAACAATTTGAAATTTTCCTTCTATACAATGTTGATAAATTAAATATCCACAATGCAAAGATAATACATATATTTTCTATTGTTTTCATGAATTAAGATAAGGTACTCACATAGCTTAAATCATGTTTTCTTGTCCTTAATCCATGGCTTTATATCTATTGAGAGTACTGGTCGTTAGCAGGATTTTTATATTTTGACTTAGAAATTTTTTAAAAGTTTTGTCACAGTAGCCTACATTTATTAATTAATTCAAAACAATTGGAACAAAATAATGTATAACAATAAAAATAATCCTGCAGTTAGACCTATCAAAAGAAATTTCTGCAGGTTTTCTGGTAGCTAAACATCCTCCTAATTTTATCTTCATCTTTGATTTTATGACAAAATTGGATACTTAATAAATATTCATATTCAATTATTTTTTATTCGATCATTATTTTTACGATGGTTAGATTTTTTTTATTGATATGTGATAAATAATTTTCAATAATCATTTCAGGTTGAAGAGAGCGTTTTGGAGGGGGCACAGGCAGAAGATACTGAAGCAGAATATATATTAAAAGTTATAGAAAACGATTTATTATCACAGAAAAATCTGTTGGGACATTTCAGTTCATTGATCAAAGAATATTGTTTAAAACCGAATAATAATGATTCAGTCTTACATGGTGTTGCTGTTACTGCCCTATCACGGTAATTAATTATTATAATAATCGTATTTGTTAGAAAATATGAAATTTTTTAAATTCTAGTTATATGTTGGTATCTAGTAAATTCTGTAAAGATAATTTACGTTTATTGTTTACAATATTGGAACGTACAAATGAACCAGAAATCAAATGTACAATATTAATACATTGTGTTGATTTAGTAACACGTTTTCCAAATATAGTTGAACCATGGATAATACATATTTATAGTAAATTAAAAGATGATAATGTACGTGTACGTAAAATTGCATTTTTTGCATTATCAAATTTAATATTACGTGATATGATACGTGCCTATAGCCATATATCTGAATTAGCATTATGTTTAATTGATAATAGTGAGGAATTACAAACATCGAGTAAACAGTTCTTTATACAATTAGCACAAAAAGAAAATAATTTAACTAATATGATACCGGATATCTTTTCACATTTAATGCAAATGGAATCATTAAGTGAAGAACATTTACGTTATATTATGAAGTAAGTTTAAATGAATAAGATAAGATGCTGTTGATTAATTGCAATTAATTTTTTAGATTTTTATTTGATTTCGTTGATAAGAATAAACGTACAGAGAATTTGGTTGATCGTTTTTGTCTGAAATTAAATTTAACATACGATGAAAAAAATGCTAAAAATGTTATGTATTGTTTATCATTGATAACATATAATGATAAAGCATTAAAGAAATTACAAGAGAAATTTACATCATATAAAAATTTATTGCACATTGGAGAAGTTTATTTATTTGTTAAACAGATTTTAAATGAATGCAATAAAGTCAAGCCAGGCAAACCAGATCTTAGGGTAAGATTTTAAGCGGTTCTTTAATGAGTATTTGGTTTAAAAATAACATTCGTCCACTCATCGCTCAAGTGGGCAATTGACAACCCGTACAAGTTGCACATACTATTCTTTATTATTAATGCGGCGAACGATATACTATGGCCAAAATTCCAGAAACAAAATCAAAATTCAAATTTTTATTACACATGCGGCAAAAGTTCTAACTTTCCGCCCGCAATTTCATACGGAAAATAGCTGTTTGCGCACACTAAATATGTAAATTCTTTAATCCTTACGTATCTACGCCTAAAATCCGTACTGGTCACGTAGGGGTAGAAGTACATGGGGGGCGGGAGAATTACCTCGATATATCGAGACAACAAACGTTGACCATGCAAGTGTCCCTGTCGGTAGTGAACTAACTATACATACATCTTGCAATTCCACACACGTGAGAAAGAGAGAGAGCATAGTAACATTAGTAACTCCAATATCTACATAGGATTAATTTACGTGTCTCTTGCTTCCTGAAACCATATAAACTTTGGCAATTTCCCGATTAAGTCATAGAGTAATTCCACTGTTATTAATGAAAGTCAAGATATCTTTATTTGTTTAGAATACATTTGTTTTACAATTTCAGCCACTTGTTGCCGAAATCGAGGCCAGTATCCAAGCAGTTTTTGAAAATGATGGTACACAACCACCACCAGTAGCAACAAAACCATCATCAAATGCTTCGAAGAAAACAAAACGAAAGAAACCAAATCGTAAACGGAAATCAAGTGATGATGATGGTGATATAGACAATGACGGACAAAATTCAAGAAGAATCTCATCAGCACCACCATCATCAAGAAAAAATAATCGCGCAAGACGTAGTAACGTACAACAGAAGAAAATCGTTAACGATAGTAGTGATTCAGATTAAGAAAATCTTTTTGACGATTAATTAAATAAAGAGTTTTCACTGATAAATTAACCCAATTTTAATTCATCATTCTTTTGATCCCTTTAAGTCGCAAAGAATGAAATTATGGTGTACGTTGCTCACACTCACTAAAATTGACAAATCTAGCCCGGTCCTATAAGAGACAGGACTGCGTAGTGTAAGGCCCGCTTTAGACCAATCGTTATCCAGAGGTAACTCGACGAATCGGGACGCGGTGCAACATGTTGGGAACGGCTGCCACTCACGTACACCATCGATTTTGACAACCGACTCTAACCGCAGTTTCAATTTGAATTATAGCTCTCGAATATGTTTTACAATTATTTTGAAAGTTACGAGTAAAATGCGTAAATTCTTACTAAAAGCCTTGGGCTCCGTTGGATATGTAATACAGTACGCTTGTATTGCCCATTGTACATTTGAATATGTTGGTGATTTTGTATTGGTAATTATCTGGCAATTAAAGTCTTTTATAGTTGTTTTTAAATATGTTTGTTTGTTGATTTGATAGTGTTCAGGACCATCAATGGAGCCAACAATCTATTCCGATGATATACTATTAACAGAACATCTAACACCGAGATTTCGACGCATCGAACGTGGTCATGTTGTGATAGCTAAATGCCCATCGAATCCTAAACAGCATATTTGTAAGCGTGTTAAAGGTCTACCCGGTGACCGTATCAAAACTGGATTTAATAGTTATGCAATTGTACCAGTTGGACATGTATGGTTGGAAGGTGATAATACGAAGAATTCATCAGATTCACGTTCTTATGGCCCAGTACCACAAGGATTGATACGTAGTAGAGCTCTATGTCGAATATGGCCATTGGATAAGGCGAAATTGTTAACTGTTGATTGACCGATAATTTTAAATGTATTAGTCATAATTGTAAATAATTTAAAATTAGGAAATTGATATTTATTGTTTTTCACTTTGTTGTATTCCTTCTAATTGTAAATCATGCATTGTATATATGGTTGCCTATATAAAATGTTTGAAATTCGAATTTTCTATACAGACTGTTTCAGCCTAAAACCATAGCTGCTTCAATTAACACTTTCGCGGACATTTTTGTGCAGTAAGAGGTTCGCAAAACGTCAGTTTTCACGTTTATAGACTCAAGAACGTGTAAAACATGACGGCTTAGACCGTCATAACCTGAGCTAGGAAAATATATTGGGCGGCTATAGCCGTACTATCCGCGAAAGTGTTAATATTCATATACAATTTTCAAAAACATCAACTAGGTTACCTAGGGGCCTTTGCTATATAATACATAATACGGCCTTGCCTTGTCCTTACATAACTATCATAACATTAAGCATCCAGCACACCGAAAAATATCGGTCAGTCAAAAATGCGTGTCGTAACGAAGACGGCTCTTTTATGATATGAGAGTTACCATTTATATTCACCAGAAATTACACATTAATGCCAGGTAGTCTGAGTCTTCACCAAATAGTCTCTCAGTCTTCGCCACGTAGTCTCTAAGACCTCACCATGTAGTCTCTGAGTCTTCACTATGTAGTCTTTAAGTCTTCACCATGTAGTCTTTAAGTCTTCACCATGTAGTCGCTAAGACCTCACCATGTAGTCTCTGAGCCTTCACCCCGTAGTCTCCGAGTCTTCACCATGTAGTCTCTGAGTCTTCACTATGTATTCTCTAAGTCTTCACCATGTAGTCTCCGAGATTTCATCATGTAGTGTCCGAGATTTCACTATGTAGTTTCTGAGTCTTCACCGCGTAATCTCTGAATCTTCACCATCTAGTCTCTGAGTATTCCCATGCTGCAGCTTCGTGACCCTCCCCTAATTGATCTAAATTTCATCAGAGCGATTGAACAGAAGTGTTTTACCGCGAAGGTGCAACATTAATTTCATACACGGGACAATAATTTCTACCGATCGTCCAGCAAGACGATTTTTAGCCTCTTCCTTTGTCTTCTTAGTTCTTCTTCCTCGTAGACAAGGGCTTCACGATCAATTATAATCGTTGAGTAACTGAGGACAGCATCTTCGTTGTAGTCTTACAACACTGTGCAGAAGAGAAAAATCGTTTTTCTACAAAGTGACTCTTTGTCAAAACTTTTTGCATCCATTGACACTTTCGATTGAGTCTAGAAATTTATTCGTTAATGATTGATCCTTAGTGACGTTAATTCGATTTGCACAAAGAGAATTCTTCTTCTCTTCTCATTTTTCTTTTAAACTCAGTCGAAAATTGTTCTTTACGTGCTCTTATAGAATAGTCGAAAAGTTTAGTCATTGTGGAATAATATTCTCCACATTCTCTGTCCATCTATCGACACCGCCAAATTTTTTTCATGTTTAACTTCTGGATAAAATTACTTTTTGAGGAGATCTTGGAAGGTAAATATTTATTTCTGTTTAGGCCTAGTTTATTTGTTAGATTTGTTAAATGAGGATGTTACAAAGCTCGCTAGATAAAAACAGAAAGGGCACGCATACAAAGGCGCCTAATATATATAAAAGTGTCGGCACGGCACTGCTACGGCATTATATCTTCCGTATGTTGTTTGTCACATAGCACTGACCCTCAATAGAAATGCTAACGCTAATATTAACATTCGTTGGAACTTTTTCGAACATAATGCAAAATTTTGCCAACCTAAGCTTATTCCGATCCTGTTTCGACTTATTTTGATAGAAAAGTTTATCATCTCTGGACATTCCCATACGGAAAAATTTATATGCTAAATTATAATCGGTTATAACTATTATAATTTGGGATACATTTTCAGGATATATCCAAATTTATAATAAATTATATCCCAAGATATATCTTTAAAGTTATATTCTCAGATATATCCAAAAATTACAACCAAAATTGTAATAAATTATATCCCAAGATATATCCAAAAACTATAATAAAATTTATAATAAATTATATCTCAAGATATACATAATTATGTAATATCACGCCAATGTCGCAACTATCAATTGATGTTATCAATTAATTGCCCACGAGTCGGCCAGATAACTCAATCCTTAGATCAATACTTAAAGGTTTTTATCGATAACGCGGCACTGATTGTTATATAAACAGAAAAAAAAACACATGTTAGCAATTTTTGAAGGGACGAATAACAATTTGATCTACCACAAACGTCTAGACTAAAGTTTCTAGACGTTTTTAAAATTAGATAGGGCTGCACTTGGGCAGATGAATTTTTGGTTTCCCTATATCGTGCACGATAATTTATGATACTTACACATTATTCCAGAAAATCGTTCATAAAATTAATTTATTGTTAAAAAATACGTCAGTGCAATATTTATTTAGCCATAATGTCGGCTTGGCCTGATCGGATACGCCAGCCTTTGTATAATGTCAGAAAACAAGATGTTCCTCTATTTTTACAGAACTTTATCGAACTTAACATTTTTTTTTCGTTCCGAAAATTCAGCTCACCCTCCGAATTTTGCCAAACCTCAAATTGTTTAGGCCTGGGCCGTCACTAAACAAAGTCCAGTCCTGTCACAAATTGTAAATGTTGCTTATGCTGTTATCAGTTATACTGGTTATCAATTAAATATTATTGGCATAAGATAATTGACTATTTGCTGCATTACTGGGCAAAAAATACAAAAAAATGCAAATCATCAATAATCTTCAAAAATTAAACGCGATACTGATAAAATACTGATAAAATTCACATTCTGAGAATTATGATAATTATAAAGTTGAGAACTAAATTTAAATACCAGTGCCTCTATAAAATCACAGTATCAACGAACTACTCTCGAAGCAAAAATGTACAAATTATCAATAATCTCTCTATTCATCTTGTTAGCATCTTCTAGTCAAACTGCTAATATTCTGGGGATCTTCCATATGCCTAGCAAAAGTCACGATGTAATGTTCCAGCGAATCTTCCTCGAATTAGCGGCAAGAGGCCACCATGTCGATATCGTCACACATTTTCCACTCAAAGATCCGCCAGCAAGGTAAATAGAATAATATTTGATAATAATTTTCCACCATTTAGTCAAATAATTCTTGTTTAGGTATAATCAGTTGAACATTAGAGGCAGTCTACCGGTTACAACCAATAATATATCGGTGGATACGATGCAATCATTGCCTACATATGACTTAATTAAAATGATGACAGAGGACTTCGGCTATGAGATTTGTCAAGAAGTCTTCAAACTGCCAGTGTTTCAACAATTGAAAACAACCAAAAAGCGATACGATCTAGTTGTTACAGAAATCTTCGGTTCAGATTGCATGTTGGGCTTTGGACATTTATATCAAGTACCAACAGTATCTTTGATTAGTAGTGCTGCGCTGCCATGGGCGAACGATCGAATTGGTAATCCAGATAATCCCTCATATATCGCCAATTATTTCAATTACCATTCGTACAAGATGGGTTTGCTTGGACGATTGAAAAATGTCCTTTTATACGCTACGACAAAAATCTTGTAGGTTTATAATTTTTGAAGTTTTGGCAGTTTTGACTGTTTTTTTCCTGATTAGGTACAACTTGAGCATGCAAGAAGCAAATCGCATCGCTAGAGACTTTTTTGGTCCAGATCTCCCGGATCTGAGAGATTTAAGTAGGAAAACGAGTTTGATTTTAGTGAACAGTTATTTGATAGGGAATCAAGCACGACCGACAGTTCCTAATTTTATTGAAGTCGGTGGGGTTCACATAAAACAACCACAACCTCTACCTCAAGTAAGTAAAATCAACAAAAACACCTCCGATTTAATATTAGACGGACAAATTTACAGCTACTAAATGATCTGCTTCAAATCGATTCAAATACTAAAGGTGTTATCTTTTTAACAATGGGTTCGATGACTTTAACTGAAACTTTCCCGATTGAGTACTTGCAAGGTATGTTTGATGCCTTCGCTGAACTACCGTATAAAGTTCTATGGAAGGCAACAAAGGAACAGTTTCCTGAAGGCTTACGATTCCCGAAAAATATCCATTTTGAGCCATGGATGCCACAATTGGATATTTTATGTAAGAACAACAATTGTCGACTTTATAGCACAATCGTTTTGAATTGAACACAATTATTTAGGCCACCCTAACGTGAAGTTATTTGTATCGCACGGTGGTTTGATGGGCAGTCAAGAAGCGATGTACTGTGGCGTACCACGGATCGGCATCCCATTATTCGCCGACCAATTCGGTAATATTGGTAATGCTGAAACATTAGAGGTAGCTATCAAAGTCGATTATCACGATATTTCTAAGCAAACCATCCTGGATGCCGCTACAAAATTACTAACAGATCCCAAGTAAGTACTTCAAATGATCATAAATGTGTTGTAATAATTAGATTTATTGAAAAATAGGTATGAACGTAATGCTAAACGAGTAGCGGCTCTATTCAAGGACCGACCTCAATCAGCATTAAATACGTCGATTTTCTGGATTGAATACGTGATTAAGTATCAAGGTGCACCGGAATTACGTAGTCGAAGTGCCGATTTACCGTGGTATCAATATTATTTAATTGATGTTGGCGTAATTTTGCTCTTATCAGTCGTTTCAATCCTATACCTGATAATTGCCTTAACCAAAGTATTAATTAATCTGTTGATTTCGAATCAATCGAAACGGAAGGAGGAATAATAATTCTTTTGAATTCATTTATTTATAATTTTATTATTATAATTAATTAGTTATTTCATTAGTTTATTTCTTTTTATAAATAATAAATAAAATAAATATGAGTTGCATTTTTCCCCAAACAAGGAAACTTTCGAAATAAGTTATGGCATATCCACGAACGCAGTGGTTTTTACAGAGTAGCTCCTAATCAACAGCAGTCCCTTTGTATTAGAAAACGACCCCTAAAGAACAAAAATTTGACGACCGGACGCTTGGTCTATCATCCTTATGGCCAGTTCGCCTCTGAGCTCCTGAGAGTACACCTGCATTTTACTTCGCAGTATGTACTTGCAGGTTTAGTATCTACGACTAACTCATAAGAAACTAAAGGTTGGCAATTTCCTTAAGAAGTGAGCCTTGATAGAGAAAAGCATTTCCCTTTTGCCATTCAAAAGAGTTTACAACAAGAGAGCTTCTTCTCCGCTCAACAAAATACAGTAGGTGTGCGTGTTTTGAATCTTACCTATTACCGCCTGAAACTAAATATTTGAACTGTGAAGTAAAGAGAAAACTGTGCAATCTTGGAGCTAGGAGAAGATTTCGTTTTGCAGCATATCGAATGGGAACAAACGTGACATGAGAAGCATGGTTTAGCACAGATTTTGGCAGTATCTATAAAAGTTTTGGACTCAGAGCCCTATACAAGGAAGGTGCCCTTCATTTGATAGAGGCCCCCAAAAACAGATCTACATTCCCATTTGTATTTTGTTTATTTTTTTATAAAACAAATTCTTGAGTTTCTTATCGTAAAGGAACTTTGGGCTACAAAATATCAGTTGTATCCGGGCCTCTTTGTAGAGAAGGTGGTAAATCGCATTCATGCTCGTCCAACTCCTAATATACCTACTCGGTGTATTACTCTACAAAATTTTCAATTTATTCGAGTTTAATGAGCTATTACTTGTAGGATTTCTTTTCAACGCGGTTCTACTTATTTTAATTGTACGAATTTTGTAGCGCATAACACTGCAACAGTCGTGTTTTATTGCGTTTCCTTCAAATTCTATAATTGAGCGTTTCCTCTTGCCTTGAGACGGCTCTATAATTAAATATTCTTGCAAAACCCCTGCTTTAATGATATTTAAATCGCATAACTTGAAAATCTTGTTTTATCAATTTTTTCCCCACAAACAGTTAGAAAAGACGTTATTTTATGAAATAAAACATCCTGAATTTGTCGAAAAATCGATAAAATCCAGAATTTTTATCAACAATTCAAAAACTGGTATTGTATCTCCTTGACCTAATGGTTATGGCAAAGAAAGTTGTATAAACCAATGAGTGACCAGCAGGAAGGTAGCAGTTAGTCGAAAGAGGAAAGTAGATACAGTAGTCTTGTGGTTGTGATCAAACGTTTTCTATCAAATTGTTTTCGAATTAATAAAAAAAAATTTGTTCTGTTTGAGACAACAACACAACAATAAGCAGGAAATATGGCGAAATTCCTGCGGAATTACAAACAATTTTTATTAGTGTTGTGTTTAATAAATATTCAAATTATCAATGGTAAGTACGTTGAGACTGTGTTGTTGAAATTTATAAAATAATGAGGAAGAAGAGTATTTTATTTGGTGATTATTAGAGCACGTTCACGATGTGAAAGTGATTACCAAATCGGAAATTTTACTAGAAAAACACTAAACAATAGTTCCACGATCCAACAATTAATTAATTCGATTAATAACAAATTTCCAATTTGTCGTCGTCATTATTATTGTAAATCAGTATAAATCGAGGTTAAAGTAGAAAGTATTGTTGATAATAATGATTATGATGATGATGATGATGATGAGTCGTAGCTTTCGATATCTTTGCAATTCTTCCCTATATCGGCTGGTGCAGCTGTTGTTGATCGAAACCACAATTCTAAATCCTTTTCAACAACAAGGTTGACCAGTCTCTTTACCCGGAAATTGAATTATTTCTTTATATCAAAACAGTAAAAAACAATCAATTTTTTCCGGCTAAACACCCGGAAAACTTACCAGAAACCTCTGGAATCGCTGTTTGAACTTGAACTTTACAGCGAAATCCAATAAAATTTTCCATCAATGACCGCAATTTTACCAAATTGGAAATTATCAACTATTTAGAAAGTTTTACACATTTCACTATCATAACAACACCAACAAAATGTATTTTGTTGATGTGATCGTTATCAATAGCTCTTTCCAGTTAATAGTCAGAATGATAAGAAAGCCAAAGAAGCCGACTTTGAGTGTCCGCAAGGTGTGGGCAATGGTAATTTCGCCGATCCGGTAACCTGTCGGCGTTTCTATCAGGTAAATCTACTTCTAACACTTTAAAATCGAATCAATCAGCATTTATTGTAGTGTGTCGATGGTTATCCGTATCTCAATCGATGCCCGTCCGGTCTTTACTTCGACGACATCAGCAAATTTTGCACATTCAAAAATGAGGCTCGTTGCGGCCCAATCGCTACAAGTGAGTCTCTGCTGCAGTTATTTCCGTAATAATTCCCGAATATTAACAGAATACTTTCAGCACCGCCACCAGTAACTGAACCACCGACTGATCTAGCGGTGAAGTGTAATCCGGCCGAATGTGATCTACCATATTGTTTTTGTTCGAAAGACGGTACGCTGATTCCGGGCGGACTTGATCCGGAGGATGTAAATTTTCAGATTACTGCTCGTTTTTTGTGATTAATGTGAAATTTGTATTGTAGACACCACAGATGATCCTTTTAACATTCGATGGCGCTGTAAATTTGAACAATTACGATCATTATAGGAAGGTTTTCAGTAAGAAACGCCAGAATCCGAATGGTTGCGATACCAAAGGAACTTTCTTTATCTCACACGAGTACAGTAATTACCAGATGATTCAGAGACTGGCTAGTGAAGGTCATGAAATGGGAACAGAAACAATCTCGTAAATATTTCACGATACCGTGATTCTCTAGAGACAACAAACATAATTGAACTTGCAGCCTTCAGACAGGTCTTCAAGATAAAGGTTACGAAGAATGGGTTGGTGAAATGATTGGTATGCGTGAGATTTTGCACCATTTCGCCAACATCTCAAAGAATAGTGTGGTTGGTATGAGGGCGCCGTTCTTGAAGCCCGGCCGTAATACCCAGTACAAAGTTTTGGAGGACTTTGGCTATATCTACGATAGTTCAATTGGTGTACCACCAATGGCTGTACCTATTTGGCCGTATACTCTCGACTACAAGATACCGCATGAATGCAAAGCGGGCACCTGTCCAACGAAATCATTCCCTGGAGTCTGGGAATTGCCTTTAAACGCTCACTATGTCGAAGGCTACGAAGGCGGCCATTGTCCATATCTAGACCAATGCGTGTTGCACAACCACGACGCCCAAGACGTTTTCGAGTGGCTGCAGGAAGACTTCAGTCGGCACTACGATCAAAATAAGGCGCCCTACATGATGCCGTTCCACACGAATTGGTTCTCGATCAAAGAACTAGAACAAGGCTTACATAAATTCTTGGATTGGACCACAACATTGTAGGTGTTAGCACGAAACTTGAACAAACTGTTAAATAAATCGATTTTCAGACCGGACGTGTGGTTCGTGACCGCCACACAAGCACTGACGTGGATGACGGATCCGAAACCGTTGAAACAATTAAACAATTACGAACCGTGGAATTGTCGGAACCGTGACAATCTCCCATTGAAGCCCTGTAATAATTCAAATAAGTGTGCGTTGAATTTCAAAACGCCCGATCTGAATTTCACCGATACGAGATATTTGGAGACATGTATAGAATGTCCGAATCAATATCCATGGTTGGGCGATGCAGAAGGTTCCGGTATACCAGGCAGGGATAATTACGTTCCGGATAATGTTAGAAAATAGAATCCGATAGAGAACCAGTTATTATTAATACAAAACAACAAAACAAAAAGATTACAATACACCAAAATAAATTTAGAATAATTCCTAATAGAGATCAAAACATTCACACCCAATAGTTGTATTATTTATAAGTAAACAAGTTTATTGTTAACTCTTGTGTTGGTACAATAAATAATTGTTAAGCAATTAATTTTCGAATTTGGCGCGCTTTATTGATACCGCTATCGCCGCTATCTGCAATTAGCCCGCCATTTTCTTATCATTTCAAAATTATAAAGCATTATAAAGTGAGGTTATGTGAGACGAAATGTTAATTATTCGAATTATTTGTATTTTAATCCAATTCAATGTGTTCTTGTGCGAATTAAGTGAATCAGAAATTCAAGAACAATTATGTAATTGTCTTTTTTTTACTACAATAAATCCCATATAAAACTCGTTAATGTTGTTATAGATAAGAAATTGTTTAAACGCCAACGTGCCGAACAATTAGAAGCTATAAAGAATTTCAAAAAGATCACAAACTATGAAAAACAATACCAAATGATTATGTTAATGGCCGAGAAAGTCTTTGGCAGTATACAGGACAATCGGGCCATCATCGAGGCCTCCTCTTATATACCGGGCGTATCCGATTTCCCATTAGATGAACGAATCAAAATCGCCTTATCGAATATATTAGAGAATACAGCGTTGTTTTCAGAGATTATTCTACGTTTTCCTGATATCGCTGAATCCGTACTGAAAATCAATAATAATTGGGACGTTCTGTTACAATGGTCGATTGCCTTCTGTAATCAAGTCCGATATTTACTTGATAATAGTACAATCAAAGTGTTAGCATTGGTCAGTCAAGAATTGAATCATATACCACGTAGTGCGAATTATGCGAATCCGTATCGGAAACCACGACCGACAGTTGAACCGGCGACTTCGGAGGATGTTGGCAAGAAGAAGAAACGGAAAGAGATAAAAAAGGGACCGAGACTCGCGAATCACGACGAATTTTAGTTGATCTAAATTCCTAAATAGCTAAAATAAAAATAGGGATAAAGTATACATTGGGTATGCAACCAACAATACTAGCGTTATTTTTAATAATTAGAGATTTATCAATGATTAAGTTTGATTTTCTTATATCAAAAAAGTTCAAATAATTGTATTTCACGAGTAGGCTGAAGCTAATTTACCAAAACTGTGATATAACGAGTATAAATGATTTTATTTAGACAATCATCACTATTTTGTGGGTATGCATCTAGCAATACACAAATAATATAGATAAACTAATTTTGATTTATTAATATCATTGCCATTTGGAATGTTTTGTATTTTAATAGTAAACCGGATGGAATTTAACTGAACAACACCAATCGAACGCATTCTTAAACATCTTCTCCCACGGACTCTTTTGGTAATTGGTCCACGATAATGGCATATACGGCCATTGGTACGGTTGTACGCAACGTTCCGGATGTGGCATCATCGCCAAATGTCGTCCATCCTCTGAACATACACCAGCAATACCACCAATACTACCATTCGGATTCATTGGATATATCTCAGTTGGATTACCATTATCATCTGTATAACGTAAAGCAATCAATTTCTGTTGTGTTAGCTTCTCATAGATTGCGGTTGTTTTAAATGTGAACCGTCCTTCACCGTGCGCCACCCATACACCAAATACCGAATCATCCATATCTTTCAACATAATCGATTTGGATTTTTCAATTCGTACAGTACTCCAACGGCATTCGAATCGTTCAGATAGATTATGTTCTAATGTTATATTCGGTTTGGGATCGTTATTCTCGCCACCAATCCAGCCGATTAAGCCCATCAATTGACAACCGTTGCACACGCCTAAACTGAACGTGTCCGGACGGGCGTAGAAACGTTCGAATTGCGTTTGAATTGTTTTATTGAAGAGGATACCAGCGGCCCAACCTTTAGCCGATCCTAAAACATCTAAAAACCGACAAAAATCAATCAAAATTCGTTAGTAATAAAGTGGATAATTACCAGCATAACTGAAACCACCAGGAAAGATGATACCGCGGAATTGATCTAAATTCACATTATTCGTTAGTAGATCTTGCATAGTGACGTCCCAGACTTTGAAACCGGCTCGTACGAGTGCAGCCGCCATTTCACGATCACCATTGGTGCCTTCTTCACGTAAAACAGCAACACGTATATCTGCCGGTCCTTTCAAAGCTGTATCCACATCCGGATCGAAACTTAATCGATATTTCGGTAATGATCTTGTCGATAATGAATTAAATTCAGAATCGGCACAATCTTTGATCGTTTGATGTAATTCCAATTTATAACTAGTCTCCTCCCAGATTCTCATCAATGGCAGTACGCTACTTTCGAATGTTGCATTACAAACGCTGATACTGATCTTTGCATTGATACCACTATCAATGCTTTTACCGATCTTGTAGACGGGTACTTTATATTTGTTGAATACGGCCATACAATGGTCGAGATCACCATCGAACACTTCCAAGACCCATCCGACTTCTTCAGCGAACAGGATCGGTATCGGTTGGCCTTGTCGGTGTTTGATGTGCACATCGAGACCACAAAGGCCGGCAAAACTCATCTCTAATAAACAAGTAATCAAACCGCCATCACTAACATCATGACCGGATTGTATAGCACCATCTTTGATCAGCTGTTGTGTAGCAATGAAGGCATTCTTTAGATCTTCAACATTATTAACATCCGGTGACTTATCGCCCAATTGTTGGAAACATTGAGCAAACGCCGTACCACCTAAACGATTATTACCGGACGATAGATCAATAAATAATAATTGACCAACTTTTCCAACGGACGGTGCTTTCAGATCGGGCGTAACAATTTTACGTACATCCGGACATGGTGCGTACGTTGATACGACTAAAGTACCAGGCGCTTTTACCGTTTCACGACCCACACGTGCTGCCATACTCAACGAATCTTTACCACCATCAATAGCAATACCGATTTGATTCATTAATTTGCACATAGCTTGGCATGCATCAAATAGAGCAGCCCCCTCACCGGGTAATTTCGCCGCCCACATCCAATTACCACTACATTTCACATCTTTCAGATCGCTAATAGCAGCAAAAACAAGATTACTAAGAGCTTCAGCTACAGTCATCCGAGCACCGGCTGCCGTATCCACTAGGCCTTTAATCGGTTGTTCACCGATCGATGAAGCGACACCTTCATAACCAAAATGCGAGATTGTCGTAACCGCCACATCGGCTAATGGTGTATGTAGCGGTCCAACGCATTGTTGTTGTGCTATCAGACCGGTAACACAACGATCGACTTTGTTCGTTAGATAACGTTTACTTGAAACGGATGGCAGACGTAAGACACGCTCTAGAGCTTTGTAAATCGATAAACCGTGCGGTAGATCCAATGGTTTCAGTACTGGTGTGCGTCGTTCTAATTTAAACGTTTTTCTTGGCATTTTACCCAGAACATGATCTAATTCTAGATTGAATGGTGTGACAGTTTCGGTTTCGTCTAAAGCAAGTACCACACGACCGGTACCGGTGACTTCACCGACAACATTAATCGGACAACGTTCCCGTTTACACATACTCTTCAATGTGTCAATGTTATCTTTTGTGCATAATAAGGCGTTATTCTCTTGATATTCAGCACCCCATAATTCCAATATGTTAATTGTTGGATCACCCAATTCGAAACGATTAGCATAGATAACACCACCGACCGGCTCAACTAACTCCTTTAGAACATTCCCATTACCACCGGCACCCTGATCGTGTATACTAATAATCGGATTGTTCTTCCCCAATTCCAAACAGGCGCGTACAATGCGATTCAATTTATTCTCCATTTCAGCATCGCCACGTTGTACAGCATTAAAATCTAATTCGACCTTATTATCACCTTGCACTTCAACGGAACTAGCCGAGCCGCCACCAACACCAATCCGATACACAGGTCCGCCGATTTTGATGATCTGATGACCGGGTTTCGGCGGCAATTTCTCCACCATGTTAGCTTCCATACTGCCAATACCACCGCTGAACATGATCGGTTTCACGTACTCTTTACGATCACCATTACCATCAATCAAACCAAACGATCGGACAAAACCGGAAATCAACGGTTCGCCGAATTTATTACCGTAATCGGATGCACCATTACTCGCCTCAACTAAAATCTCTAAAGGTGGTGCAAAATTCGGTGGATACTCAAACGAACCGTCCTCCCACGGTAAATTGTAGCCGGGCATGTTGAGATTACCGACGGAATAACCGGCCGTGCCAGCGATACAATAACCGCCGCGACCCACCGATTGGACGTCACGGATACGGCCGCCAGTACCGGTGGTGGCGCCGCTGAACGGTGCCACACCCGTTGGGAAATTGTGCGTTTCTGCCGTGAAAATTAGATGTGATTCGGTGTTGGTTTGTTTTAATTCGCTAACTGAACCGGCGGTGACCGGACGGAGGCTTCTATGGACGAAACCTTTGATCGCACTAGAAATAAATCGATTAATTTAGGATTTCGTTGTTAAATCAATCAAATACCTGCTGTTATCACTGAATTTGATTACGTTATTCGGATTTGAGTTTTTTTGCGTGTCGACGATCATATCGATGAGAGATTCTTTATATTCGACGCCGTCGATGATCATTTTACCTTTGAAGAACCAGTGGCGGCTATGTTCGCTATTCGATTGGGCTAAATCGAAACACTCCACATTTGTGGGATTACGTTTCAGCACATTCTTAAACAGATTTGTGTAATATTTCAAATCGGTCTCATCGAAAGCTAAACCTAATTCGGTGTTAATCTCGCGTAGAGCTTGTTCACCCTTCTTGAGAATATCAATCTGTTTGATATTCTCTTTTTTAACCAATTTCTCATTGAAACTATTCTTGGGAATATTCTCGGCTGTATAACGACACTCAGTCATCCGATCGTGGAGTAATGCAACCAATTTCTCCTCATCAGTTCCAGAGATTCGTTCCGATAATCGGATAAAGTAGCGTCTGGACAATTCGAGACGGACAATCTTCAACAAACCCAAACTGTGGCATATTGAGACGGCATTCGTTGAGTTCGATGTGGAGAAATTGAAACGTGGCCCCACCTCGATAAGAACCCCATCATCCGTGGACTTGAATTGAGTGGTTTCCGTGAGGTATTCGGGATATTGGGGTGATTGTAACAACCATTTAACCATCCGAATATCGTTTTGGGTCAGTTGAGTTGTAGTTTCGACATGATAACACAATTCGATTGTTACATCCTGCACTCGTTTATCACTCTGTTGTAATTTGTTCAAGATCTCGTTGCGTTTCGCTGTGGTACAACCAGGTGATAAATAGAAACGTTTAATTGAATTTTGTACCATTATCACTTGAAATGAGTCAAATCGTACGATTTCACTTAAACGACTAACACGTTTGATGAGAAAATGTTACGATTAATTTTTGAAAATATACGATAATAAAAGGCCAAACTTGCAATACGCAGAGGTTATCAATTAAATGTTGTTTTTCGTTTTTATTATTTGTTCTAGAGTAAGATCATGCGCTCGAATTGACGCCAATTACTAAAACAGACAAAAATTGCTATTAGATTATAATAGCGGTGAAGGAAGCTGGGCCGTCCATATGGGAACATGCAACATAACCTCAATTTTTAATCGATCTTCGATCAGCGAAAAATCGATTGGAAGATCATTGAAATCGAATTAAATTAACATTCTTGAATTGTTGCTAAGTTCGTCGTTGGAATTATCGTTTTAAACAAAAAATTATCAATTTCGTCATAATTTCGACCACAATTACACAATTACGTGTTGAACTCTTTACTAGATCGGATAGAAAAATGATAAACATTGATAATTTGGAGACATGACGTTGTTAAATTGTTAGTTAAATAATTGTTGTTTTATTTCTTCTTAAATTTTTTATTCAATTGAATAACAGGAAGGCATAACAAATTTAATTATTGTAATTTATTCTAATACATTCTCTAATAAATAATGAGCTATTGTTTCCATTCTTTTATAATTTTATGTTATACTTTAATATTATTTAAATAACCATTGTTTACTGAATAAATAAACATTTTTTACTTTTTGTGTTTAATATTTTTAAATTTGCCGCATTTATTATAATCGATTTACGATTGGTGATTTCCACAAGCGAACAACTATGAACTTATTCATCTTTTTCTGCGTCATTGCAATAACAAAGTTGGTCTTTCTTACTCTTGAAACATGAATGTCTTTGAGTTTTTACTGATTGACATCCACTTGAAATAACCAATCAGATACCAGTATTTGTTTTACTCCTGTTTTTAAAATTGAGAGAGAGAGAATAACAATGTTATACAGTGATGGCATTTCAACTAAGCGACTAGCGAATGAAGATTTTTAATTTTGATGTCAAATTTTGTAGAATTTAAAATTCATCGAGTAAAGGGTTGTTAGATTTGACAGGTGTCTCGTTAAGAAAGTAGGTTGTCCCAAAATTGTAAGCGGGGATATGGACACAAATAAATAAATCCCTCAAAATATCACTATATTCAAGGGTACCAACTTAAATCTAGGAACCGTTTGGTCGATGAATTTAATATATAGTCATGAATTATACAACTCGAATTATAATTTTTTCCGCCTAGACGAAATGCGAAAGCTGTATATACAATTCGAATCAACATCGCCAACGACAAGAACGGGAGATACAGCTATATAATGTTATAAATAGAAATGAATAGACAAAAGTATGTGTATTCTCAAGAGATAAGTGGTGGGGAAATGTTGTTCGATCAAGTTCGAGTCATTTCGTGTTGATCCAGTTACGGTGGTGTATCGTAGTGGTGAAATTTAAAAAAAAATTATATATATTGTTGTCTTACAAAAAAAACAACAACTATTTTCCAATATTTAGTAATAAAAGGGGTTGGTAAGTTACGAAACTGATTAATTTCCATTTATAATTGATGCTAATAGATAACCTACAATTTTTCAGATAGTGTGCTTCTAGAAGGTTCGTTAACAACAACATGCCTGTTGAACAATCGGTGGACATTTCCCCAAGTCAAGACGGTGGTGTACTTAAACAAATATTAAAAGAGGGTGTCGGTGATGAATGTCCACCACCAGGTTCGAAAGTTAGGGTCCATTATACCGGTACACTATTGGATGGTACGAAATTCGATTCGAGTCGTGATCGAGACCAACCCTTTGAATTCGATTTAGGAAAAGGTTGATTTGATGATTGTCAAACGATAATTTTCGATTAATTATAAGGTGTTTGTAGGTAATGTGATTAAAGCATGGGATATCGGTGTGGCTACAATGAAGAAGGGTGAACAAGCTATCTTGACCTGTGCCCCAGAGTATGCGTATGGTAAAACCGGTAGTCCTCCAACGATACCGCCGGATTCTACACTAAAATTCGATGTAAGACTCAGAATTCAATCGAATCATTGAATTACATTGATCTGTCTCGAAATAGGTTGAAGTTATTGATTGGAAATGTGAAGATATTAGTCCAAAGAAAGATGGCAGTATTCAAAGGATCCAAATTCATACCGGTGAAGGCTTTTCGACACCCAACGATGGGGCTACAGTTGAAGGTAACCCAAATCGTCCCATTATCAACAAAATTTGTATAAATATTCGCATTTATAGTAAGTTTAATTGGTAAATACGAGGGACGAGAATTCGATGTTCGTGATGTTAGTTTTGCTGTCGGTGAAGGCTCCGAAGCGAATGTCATATCCGGTATCGATAAAGCTATTGAGAAATTCAAAAAAGGAGAAACTTCATGTCTCATCATCCAACCACAACATGCCTTCGGTACACAAGGTTCCACCGAATTCAATATACCACCAAATGCCACCGTCGAATATACGATAACTTTAAAGAATTTCGAAAAAGCCAAAGACAGTTGGCAGTTGGACACTAAAGAACGTGTCGAACAAGCGAAGATCTTTAAAGAGAAAGGCACCAATTATTTCAAATCATCTAAATACAATTTAGCTGTAAAAATGTATAAAAAAGTCATCGATTATCTAAACTCAGAAAAAGATGACGAATTACAACAGGAGATCGATGCGTTAATGTTAGCCGCTTACTTGAATCTAGCTTTGTGTTATTTGAAATTAAATGATCACTTTGAAGCGAGAAGTAACGCAACGGCTGCCCTGAAGATCGATGGGAATAACGTCAAAGCACTATTCAGGCGCGGTTTAGCTTTGTTGAAATTGAACGAACCCGAATTGGCGTCTGATGATTTTGCTGCATGCCTCAAATTGGATCCGGAGAATACGGCAGCGAAAGCTCACAAGGCGCAATGTGCCAAATTGTTGAAAGAACAATTGGCACGCGAGAAGAAAGTTTACGCGAACATGTTTGATAAATTCGCAAAAACGGACACACAGGTGAAGGCAAATTAATATTTTTCCACTTTTTACTGCAATGTTCCATAGTTTTAATCCGTTATCATTTACAACGAAATTTCCACTAGTTAAATAAATATTTGCTAACATTTTTGGGGGTTTTATTTGGATTTCTTGTGCTGTAGAGGGAAGAAATTGAGAAAAAGAAAGAACCGAACGTTATGTCGTCGGTGGGTGAATGGGGCAAAGAAGATAGGGAACGTGAACCGAGCGAATTCGAAAAGGAGAATCCGAATATTCTATTATTGAATGGTAGTGGTGAATTTAAAGATATGTAATTTGTTTTTCAATTAAATAAAAACTTGATATATAATAATTGTTTGATTTCAAATTTGCCGCCATTTTTGGGGGAATTGTTCTGGGTGCGGTTGGTAGTAGTGTGTGTTTTGTTCGTTTTTGGTGAGAAAATGGCTGAACCTGACTTGAATGTCGACAATTTAATTCAACGATTATTAGAAGGTAAGAAATTAATTAAAATTGTTAATTAATCGATTTTTTTCGTTAATTAGAATACGCTTTTATACCTAAACAATTAGATGGATAACGCATGATAAATGTTACAATATTTTTGTAACATCACTTGTCAAATTAGAAATACTATAGTGTTGTGTTGATAGGTATTAAAATACAAAAAAAAAACAACAATTTTTGAAGAAATTTATATCAAAAATGTACGGAATATCGAATAATTCTCGTCTATTTTTAGAAATTCATCGTATGCAGTCGTTAAGATTTTATTAAAAGATCGATAGTGTTGACAGTTTGTTTATTTATTCAGCATTTATCGTTGCTCGTTAAAAAAATAATGATTACTCGACGAAAATAACTATTTACAAATCAAATTTGCCAGCAATCGATCCGTTTCAAAACCTAGCTTTCTAGAAACAAAATTTATAACGGATAAGAATCACAGGAAATAATCCATTAACTAAACCTACGGTTTCTCGTTACAATAATCGGCTTAAATTTGTTGGTAATGGAATTTAACACAATACTAAATGTAGATCTAATTAATAACATCCCCCCTGTCACTGGTAATTTGAAAAGCTTGAAATTGTGGGGCTCATTCACAATATCACACAAAATTTTGCTTTGTTTGTCATTAAAAAAGTACTATATCAACAAATCTTTAGTTTTGAGTTTTGTATAAATAAATAGTTTGAGTGTTTATTTTTGTGCTGCTTTTCGTGTGATGTTGGGGTAACAAAAACAAATTTAAAAAAAAAAACTATCGGCAAACTAAAGGTTATAAAACACTACGAGAATTACAAGAGAACCAGGATGTTAAGAAGAAATCTAAATTGAAAGATATGTTCATGTCTACTGAACGTAAGGTTTACCATCATTTCATTAACTTATTAAATAATTTAATAATAGCAATTATAGTTTTTATAGATATTTTCTTATTAGATTGTTAAATATTTCAAAATATCATCTTCATTTAATGCTGATTGAAATTTATTTTAAAAAAATATATAGTTTTCTCATTATCTGATTAAAAAGAAAGTTACAGTTCAACACAGATAACAACTGTTTCGTATTTGGGTGATTTGTCGAAATAATCAAAATTTTCAGGAAGCAAAAAATCTACCGTGTACGAGGAATAATTATGCGTACTCCGCCAGTTCGGTAATTTCTGGCGAACAAATATTCTCCATATAGCTACTAAAGAAGCTTGATCATGATCAAATTCTCCGGTAATTCCAGCTGATTTGGCCTGCCCAAAATTTCATGGATATTTAATGGTTTGGGAGAGAATCAAATTTTTTGAGAACCCATGTTTTTTTTTCCAGTTCAACGATTTCAATATTCCTTTGTAAAATTCCGTTAGAGTTAGATTCTTTTCCGATCTGTAAATGCTTGTGATTCGCATGGTTGGCATTCATTATATAACATATTATTTCAGCTCTAGTTCCTACACACTAGGAAATTATAAGTCCAATACATTTTTTATAAAAGAGCAGAGACCTAGTAGGCAATTGCTCAATCATCCCCATGAACAGTTTGCTCTTCTAAGTGACAGTAAAATGTTCTGATAGTTAGGGCCGGATTTACAATGAAATTGATGAAGTTTAAGATTGGAGGCTCCCTTGGAACAGAGAGTAGCCAAGTAGTTTTCAGCCATGAGTAATATGAATATTTTTCCAATTTTTTCCAAAAAAAGATAGTGTTTTGAAATAAATAGCTCTAGGCCCTCGAAAGTTCAGATTTGCCACTAAAATTCTAATTTTCTAACTTCAAAAATAATGTATTTAGCCTTCGATTTCTCTTTAAATATCCTCCAGTACTCATCTACGTTGTGTAAGGAATTCTATAAAAAATTTTATGCTTAAGGACCTACTGATGTAGGCAGTACGTGGTGCGTTATAAACCGTTTCATGTAGCTTTGTCCACCTGAAGACGTAGTTTGTAGATAATAGCGTTGCAAATGAGAAAAGGGTAGACATGGTTCGGAAGCTGGGAGGAACGACTGTAAGCCTAGAGCACTCCCGCAGCGACACTTGAAATAGAAACTGCAAAGAGAGCAAATTCCGGAATAAGTCGATAAGCGAAAAATAAGTAAAAAATAATTAAACTTCTCTAAAATGAATAGTTGCGTCTGCATAAAAGAATCACTTGGTATTACTTAGAATGTATAAAAAAAGCGGATTTTTCAAGTAATTGAAAATTATTTCTTTTTCTGTATTGTCAATAGTCATTTGATAAAAGAAACGATTACACGACATTTTAATGACATTCTTAGAATTACTGATTTGCACAGTAATTTTGTTCAAAAATGCTAGTTACTGATTTGATCAGAGTACCTTTATTTGTTGATTGAACCTGAACCGCATTAGATTATTCTACTTTTAAATATCAAAACACGATTATTTCAATAATTAAGAGTTGTTATCTGTGGCGGAACAAATCGTATCTTTAAGTTTGCTTGTTCTACATTCATTTATTTTATTTGTTTGTTTGTTTTAATAAAAGAAAGATTGGAATTGTAAAGCTTCTCTTGGTTGAAAACTTATTAAATTTACTATTAATCAAAATAATTGATTTTGTATTGTATTTTGATAATAAAATCGTATTGTTTGCAGTCCGAGGATGTCGTCCTGGAAAATCTGTACAAATGTCCGAGGCCGAAGTCAGGGGTTTGTGTTTAAAATCAAGAGAAATCTTCTTACAACAGCCTATATTACTTGAATTAGAAGCACCATTAAAAATTTGTGGTAAACATAATAACATAATTTTAATAAAAATTACTAAGAAAATAATGAATAAATTCAAATTTTAGGAGATATACACGGTCAGTATACGGATCTTTTACGTCTATTTGAATACGGCGGTTTTCCACCGGAAGCGAATTATTTATTTTTGGGTGATTATGTGGATCGTGGTAAACAATCATTAGAAACAATTTGTTTATTGTTGGCATACAAAATTAAATATCCTGAAAATTTCTTCTTATTACGTGGCAATCATGAATGTGCTTCAATTAATCGAATATACGGTTTTTATGATGAATGTAATTTCAATTAATTAGTTAATTATTTTTTAAAATTTGATTAATTCAACCTTTTTTTTAGGTAAACGACGTTATAATATAAAATTATGGAAAACATTCACTGATTGTTTCAACTGTTTACCAATTGCTGCAATAATCGATGAGAAGATCTTCTGTTGTCATGGTGGTCTTAGTCCGGATCTACAAGGAATGGAACAGATACGACGTATTATGCGACCAACTGATGTACCTGATACAGGTATATTGCCCTATATTTATTTTAAAAAATAATTAGTTTAACAAATTTTGAAAAATTATACAGGTCGGTAATTAACTTATTAATGCACCACGGGCTTTATGGGCATAACACCCTCGGTCGACGTCCAGCCCTCGGGCCGTACTCCGTCGACACTCAGGCGTTATTTGCCGCATAACGCCCTAGATTCATTAATTACTATTTTGTTTTATATAAAAATATTAAATGATAATTTTAGATATTGAAACCGTCTGAAAAGAAAACCAAGTATCAGTATCAAGGTATGAATTCTGGACGTCCATCGACACCTCAGCGAAATCCAACAAATAAAAAGAAATAAAATTAGAACCTTTTTAAAATAATAACAATTATATTTTTCTTTTTTTTTTGATTATATTTGCATTTGTAATATTGCATTGTCTTAATTGCTAAAACAGTCAGTCAGCGTTATGTTGGAAGTATTTAATTCTCATCATTTTGTTTGTTTGTTTCTTTTTTTGTCTACTTTATGTGCAAGTAAATTTGTGATTATATTGACTGATTTTTTGGTTGTAGAGACTGGCTGATAGGATCTGTTTCGTTTCTTTGTTCTTTCTATATTTCTATCTTATCGTTATCATTTGAACACATACACTATTTCACTATATATTTTATATTTCATTAAATGTACATAAATTATTTATTTTGAATATGAACAGTTTAATGTATTTTTTGAGAAAATTTGAAAGAAATTCGCTTAAATGGCCCAGCCATAGACCTTATGATGATTGGTCAATTGTTTTGATGTGTAGTTTTAAACAATACATGACAGAGCAAATTCAAATTTAACGAAAATCACTTACGTTCCTGTAATTTTCGAATGTATTTTGTAAAAAAATCACGCGTTTGAATTTTAAAACGATTGGCATCTATTCAGTTATTATTCCTCGATTTTTCAACCCTACTACTATTATCTATTGTACTTTGAAGATAAATAAATCTATATTATATTAATATATCAAAGTTGTTGATTTGTCAGCCCAATAAGCAGTGGTATTCAGGGACGCACTGGGCTATCCCCCAGTTTTCATTTCTTGGATATCTAGAGCATCGGTAGGCAAGTCGCCTCTTGTTAGATAACAATTTTCTTATTAATTTATATTTAGAATGAGAAATGGCGGTCAAATTGGGGAAGTTGTTAAAGTTAGAAAGGATCTAGCGGAATAAGCATCTGAAAACTGTACTCGATTTTAATGATAGATTTCTAGCCCTGATAATAAGGGAATAATGAGGGTGACAACCCTTAACGTTATAAATTTTTTTCTCAAACAATACAGGTGTTCCAGCTCAGTGTTCCACCTCAAATATCTCGTCTGTTTGTGAATTGAAATGCAAAAGTATCCAAAGATATTAGACTACAATGTCTGTACTTCAATTGACCGACACGATTTTCCTTCTAGCTGTTTTGGAAATACCACAACGTCCTATAAGGTTTCGAAAATTACTGAATATTAGGACACCATTTACCTACAGTGAATAATGCAAATGAATTTGATATGAAAATAATATTTTTCTTTTAAAAACTTCTCATTTGCTGCTCAAAAATAAATTAGAGCTTCTCTGGGATCAATAACGTATTCATTGACGAAAAAAGCCTACGTCAAAATTAAATGTTAGGAAGCCAATCATCTTCAATGAATATCGTGAATGAACAAAATTTTGAGTTAAAATCTGTTTTTCAGATCAAAGTCGTAACAATTCAACGTGCAAAATGGTGGAGGTGCCGGGCGAATCGCGGTTTCCATATTTTTTTGAGTAGCAAATCAGAATTTTTTTATAGGAGAAAAAAGAATGTAGTATTAAATTCATTTGCAATATTGATTGTAGGTGATTATACATATCTTATTTGTTCATTAGTTGGCTATCACATTTCAAAATTACGGGAGAGTCGAATTGGTGGAACATAATTAAAAAAAATTAAAATTCATATTAGATCCGGGTGAAACAGTGTTTTTTTACAAAATCAATCAAACAATAATTTGGAATTAAATTTCAATCATCGTCAGTATTTTCTTCAATGTTTTTATCAGGGCATCGAACCGTTACTTTCTTGTTCCGGTTTTCGGTTTCAGTTCTGTTAGTAAAACGCATACTTATCGGTTTGGTTCCAATTTTCTTCCCGGAAAAAATATCGGTTTTTTTTCGATTTTTCGATTTTCTGTTCAGCTCCGGTTTGAAGGCCTGGTGAATGCAGTATGTACTAATTTATAATATGGCTTCGAACTATTATTTTTTTTCGTTCCAGTTTTCGGTTTCACAATCAGTTCGGTTGAGAAAAACATATATCGATTCGGTTATGGTTTTCGATCCGGAAGAGATATCGGTTTTTGGTTTTCGTTTCAGTTCCTGTTTGAAGTCGTAATTTTTATATCCGATTGAAATTGGTTTATTTGTTGCACATAATCTCTAAACTCGATACCTAAAATTATGTATTACAGTATATTTGTATACGTTTGTACTTGTGCCTCCCAAAAAATGGCGCCCTTGTGCGGAATAAAAAATAATGATTTGAAGCCCTGTGATAAATTAGGATATACTGCATTCGCCAGGGGTTCAAACTAGAACCGAATTGAAAACCGAAAATTACCGATAGTTTTTCAGGAGCGAAAACCAGTATACGTTTCACTAATCGAACCGAAACCGGAAACTGGAACGTAAAAAGTAACGGTTCGAAGAAAAGAATGTAAAGTTTTCTCTGGCCTTTGCCATGAGAAAGATTCCTGTCCCTTTGTCCGGAGTTCTGTCCGCTCTGCCATTGCTATAGTTAGTTCACTATAGATAGGGACACTTGCATGCTCAACGTTTGTTGTCTCGATATATCGAGAGAATACTCCCGTCACCCACATGATGAGCACGGACTCAACCCACCGAAATTTGGTGGATGCGCCAGGCTATCTATTTAAAAAAATCCTAAAATGATATATTTCGATATTTTCGGTTATGATTCATAACGAAAATTGTAAGCGATGAAAATTTGCGCAACATTTATTATTCAACGGAAAACAATTTTATTAAAACAGGTACTTGAACTTATCATAAAACAAATAGCTTTATCTTGGTTGTTTATCAGGTGTTTTTCATGTAGGAAATTATAAAGATTTTCTGTTATATTTTGTAAATACTGTCTCGATAATTCAATATTTCTAGAAGATCAATATTATACATAATTCGCTAGCTCTAAATCGATTCGTATTTAACATCTTCAATTGCTTGCATGTTTATCAAACTAGAACAAAGCCCGTTCCCAATAAGAATTCTATTTATATTCTACTATAGCGTTTCTAAACCTGTGGGGCAGCAGTTCTGTTAGAGGAGGTCTGATAATGAAATAAATGCAAATTTCAACAAGCAGCTTTAGACGTTGAGAAACGCTGCTCTACGCTGATATCTAAGCTAACAAAACAGGTATTGGTAAAGAGTTGTATTAAAGTAAGCAAAATGATTCAATCTAGTTGTTTAATAACGCAGAATTCCAAGGAAATATTTTTATAATCGATGATGATTTGAAAATTAAATGTGTCATCAAACCCACCTTACGCTGTCCTTATCTTATCATTTATCACGATAACACCTGTAACGCACTAATGAAACAATAGCTTATTAGTTATAACCCAACGTAGTTGGTAGTATAATTAGATTGTGTATATTTGATTGAAAAACAAAGAACTCCAATGTTGTAAAATGTGGTTGAAATTAATTTTATTTCTTATTTTATTGAACAATTGTGTAATTCGTGCACAAGAACTTGAACCTAGTGCTGAAGTTTTCGATCCGAAACTCAAACAAAATGGCAACAATCCTTCGGTGCCTGTACACGTCGATGAGGATGATAAGAAAGATGATCAACCGAAACTAAACCCACCGACTGTAGGCAATGCTGGTGATCCAAAGGAAGGTAAAAAAAATGAATTATATTGTTAACAGTAGCTAAATTTTCTTGTTCTTAATGGAATTTTATAGCAAAAAAACCACCATCGGTAGCTCCAAAAGCACCGAATCCATCATTAATTTATAATGAAGCTGAAGTTGATGTATTTAATGCGGATGATGTAGCTGTAATAAAAGACACTAATGGAAAGCTTGTACTTAATTATAATTCGGATTATGGTTAGTTTTTGCTTACTAATTACTAATATGCTTTATTGATTATTATCTTATCAATAGCCGCCATTTTCTTAGGGCGGAGGCTTTTTAAATGAAACGCTTCTGATTAATTAATTAAGCTTAATCAATGTTGAAAAGTTGTTTTTCAGTAAATGCTGGAATTAGAAAAAATATTCGTACAAAAATAACGAAATGATCCTTGAGGATCTAATTCTTGCACAACTCTCCATTATCTTATTTACTTAATGATTGACTCATTGGGGCCACACAAATATTAAACAGAAAATACAACAATAACGCATTAAATTCGAGAAATTCTGTTACAGATCCCATGACATCCCGGTATGCTCCACCAGAGAATAGTCAACGTGGCTATAGCGGAACACCATACAAAATCCAAAGTGAACAAAGATTAAAAGAAATCCGTTCACATTTCATGTATCCGTACTATGATAAAGGTGGTAATGCTGATAATGAAGGCGATTACCAAAAAGCCATACAAACGTCCACACCACAAGTACATAAAAATTTAAATTTCCAATTACCATTCTTCGGTTTCCGTTTCAATTATACACGTGTCTCATTGAACGGTTATTTAGAATTCAGTGATCCACCTGAGAATTATAAAAATTACCCATTAGTATTCCCAATCAAGGATTGGCCGAAACGCAACGATCCATCATTTATTGGTATTTTCTTTAGTAAATGTCGTATTGGTAGTTTGAGAGCTGATGATATTGATAAACGTAAACCGGGCGTTTATTTCCGTCTAGAACGTGATTTACGTACGAGAAGTGATCAGATGGGCGTTGAAATACGTGAACGTTTAAAATGGGACATACGCGAAGGTATTATTGGTGCTGATAATTTCGATCCGAAACATGCCATCATTGTGACGTGGAAGAATGTATCGTTCGGCGGCGGTATCTCCAATTCGCTCTATAGAGTAAGTTTTCAGGGTGGGGCCGAACTTTGATAATTCATGTCTTCTAGACATTACAATTTTTGCCTTTTTTTTCTCTTACCATCAAGATTAGCCATTCAAAAGCGTACAAACTAGTCATTTGTCAGCATTGCGCTTTTGCTGAATAAATTGGGGCAACATAGAGTACTATTTCTGAAATCTATCCCATCTTGCCCCACGCCTGCTAAAACTATCAATTCTTCTTCCAGACAAACACCTTCCAAATGGTTTTGGCAACAGATGAAGTCTTCACTTATGCAATGTTCAATTATTTAAATCTCGATTGGACCAGTCACACAGAAGCTGGTGGTGATACGACAACTGGTGAAGGTGGTATTCCAGCTTTTGTTGGTTTCAATGCTGGTAATGGTACGAGAAGTTATGAGTACAAACCGTACAGTCAAGCATCAGTGATACGTGACCTGAGTGGTACTGGTTTTGGTAATGGTTTCCGTGGTCGACATCTGTTCCGTATCGATGAGGAAATCTTACTGGGTAGTTGTAATAAAGATATCGATGGTGCGAATTTACCATTGGTATTTGCGCCGATCAGTGGTAATATGCTTGGCGGACAAATTGTTAATATAACCGGACCATGTTTCAAACCAACTGATAAGGTTATTTGTAAATTTGATACAGAAGAAGAAGTTTATGGTACGGTTGTTAGTTACAATAGGGCAATTTGTGTACAACCACGCTTACAAGTTGAAGGTTATATTCGACTTGAGATAGCAATCGGTCCTGGAACGTATAAATGGAAAGGCAAATACTATGTTGGTAAGTTGTCGTGATCGCAATAATCCGCACAGAGTGAATTAATTTTAGTTTTGAAACAGAAACACCAGCCACTGCAACACAGAAGATCTTCTTCAACGATATGTCGTACAACGAGAAGAATCCTTCAGTAATCGGAATGACTTGGGAGAAATACAATTTAACAACAAATGACAAGGCACAAATCAATATATCATTATGGGGCTATCGTGAAACGAATACAATCCCAGAATTTCTTTTTATTACTAACTTAGTAGACACAGCGACAACGAATGACGGCTTCTACAACATAATTCCGAGCAATTTTCGTAATAAAGATAATACACGTTTACTTGATATAAAATTCGGTTTTATTCAAATCAATTTAACTGAACCAATACCGGTAATGAATACATTAACTGGCGCTACAACACTTAGCGTAACACCAGTAATATGGAGTCGTCCAATACCATTAGGCTGGTATTTCGGACCACAATGGGAACGTAAATACGGTGGTAATTGGCCGAAATTGTTATGCGATCAATGGTTGATGGATGATCGATATTTGAAGAATTTTGCCAATGACTTACCACAATGTCCGTGCACATTAAAACAGGCATTAGCCGATAAAGGCCGATTTATGCCAGATTTCGATTGTGATAAAGATGCAAATCCGAAATGTTATTTCCATCGTCAGGCTATTCATTGCGTTCGGACCGGATCACCAACGTAAGTTCCCAATTGATTTTATAAAATTTTCCTATAATTAAAAGAAATATATATGTATATAGTCTCGAAGGTGCCGAACAACAGTGCTGTTATGATAAGAACCATTATTTGATGTTGTCGTACGACCAAAAATGGGGCTCATATCCACGCCGCAGTCACAATTTAGGCTACATACCATGGTATGAAGCAACGAAAGTGCCAACATTATCGCAATGGTACAACGATATGGTGCCAAGATTTGTTTGTTGTTTATGGCAGGAGGAGACGGCCGTTGGTTGTGAAACGTTACGTTTCGAACGTCGACCAACACAGGATTGTGTCGCTTATCAAGCACCGGGCGTTGGTGGTGTTTATGGCGATCCACATTTTGTTACATTCGACGATTTAGAATATACATTCAATGGCAAAGGTGAATTTGTATTGGTACGTTCGAATTCGATCAGGAATCGTCTAGATGTGCAAGGGCGCTTCGAACAAATGCCAATGAATGCGTATGGAGAAGTTCGTGCGACGCAATTAACATCGGTGGTTGCTAGAGGAAATTCGTCGACGGTTATTGAAGTGAGAACACGGCCGGACTATGCCAGATGGAGATATCACTTGGATGTGATCGCTGATGGACAACGGATCTTCTTCGATCGACCATCATTGAAATACCAACATTTTCCAGGTAAGAAAAATACATTTTTCCAAAAAAATCGATTCTTATTTTTTGGAAAATTTTAGGCGTCACTGTATACACCCCATCGTATATTTTCAATCAATCCGAAGTTATAATTATGTTCGATTCGGGCGCTGGAGTGGAAGTCGTCGAAGATATGGGATATCTAACCACTCGCATCTACCTACCGTGGTCATTTATTGTAAGTAACTCTCAGTTTGGGATTCCCGTATCTCATTGATTAAAGCGTACACCTCATACATCCTCGTCGAATCTCGGCAAACACGAGAGCACGGTACCTTGACCTATTCTCGTTGCATCTCGGTTGTCACTACAAAATCCCTTTCCATATTCTGGAATCAATGGATCTCGCAAAGAATTTGAAGAGTGCATATTCTCTCCCAACCTATAATTCTGTCTCTGTTTTTCTTTTGTAGAACCAAACGAGCGGTCTGTTGGGCAATTGGAGTTTCGATATTCAAGACGATTTCACATTACCAAACGGTAATAAAGTGTCCGTAACGACGAATTTAAATGATGGCGAACGTATCTATCGAGATTTCGGATCGAAATGGATGTTGGACGATGTTGAAGATCCCTACAAAGGTCGTTCACTATTCCATCGCGAATTTGGACGCACCGCATCCACATACAATAATAAAACATTTGTACCTGAATTCAAGATGGATGTGGATACTTTAATACCGGAAAATCGGTCTGAATATCGTGAACGTGCCTATGAATATTGTACACAATCGAATTACGAATGTTTATATGATTATGCAATGACTTTAAATAGAGATGTGGCACATTTCACATCGAATTTTAAAGCAACCATATTACAATTAAAGGAGACAACTCGTGATAAAGTCGTATCGTGTGGTGTATTAGAAACACCAAGATTTGGACGGAAGGATACATTCCTCTTTGTGCCAGGCACAAAAGTTGCATTCGAATGTATGCAAGATTTTGTTCTAGTAGGTGATCAACGTCGGGAGTGTCTTGCTAATGGACAATGGAATGTCCCTGAATACGGTTACACAGAATGCTTACGTAAGTATCCGAATTATTTAACAATTACTATATAACAATACCAAAAAAAAAAACAAATAGGCCAACAAGAGTATTCGGCGCAAATGGCAGCTATCACATCGGGCATAGTCTTAGCAGTCCTTATACCATTACTACTTCTTCTAACATACATTGGTTATCGTGGCTATGTATATTTCACAAAAGACGACCAAAGTTCGTGGCAATATACAACACCGCATCGTACAAATAGTGCCTTGAAATTAACTGATAATCGCGCCTTATCACCCACATCACTTGATAGTTTTACACCACCAAGCGATCGTAGTGGTGGCAGTAATATCAGTAATCCTGTTAGTACGTTAAAGAAACGCCGCAGTTATGATAAAGTTTATCGTACTCATGAACCGTTAGAAGGTTTACCAGAGACTGAATTTGAGGATAAACCATGGGATCCGAATGTGTTAGAATACGAACCGGATACTAAACACTTATTACAACAACAGCAACAACCAGAGCAAGAATCAAGTCCCAAATCGGAGGTCTATAATGAACCGTTGAATACGGCCACAAAGCCCGATTTAGTCCGTTTCAAATCAAGTCCGAATCTAATTAATAATAACAATAATAATAAACCGGCACTCTCTTATACTTCGGACGATTACGCAGTACCGTTCCGTACCCCAAAGCAGCGTTTTAGTAGCCAAAGTAGCGTTATAACCGATGTTTAATGCTATCCTAGCATGTGGAATATATTTGTATTTATATAATAGAAAACCGATCCATGTCTTTATTGTAAAATTTTATATTAAAATAAAAATATATAGAAACAACAATTACCGACAATAGTAAACGGTCTATTTCACATGTTAGGTGAAGCTCTTTAACTCTTTATTTGGTATAAGTGACTGCTGATTCTATATTGTGGAATGGATCTTTTACTATTCAATCGATTTATTTCTTTTCATATCCTTATTCAACAGGCCAACAGGAGTACTCACAGCGACAAGCAGGCATTACGTCTGTCGTTGTATTATGTATTATGGTACCGTTAATTCTATTATTCGTATATCTTGGATATTTGTTCTTGAAGCGTCGCCAACAAGAGAAAGAAGAGGAAGAGCAAGAGGCTTTGAATTATGAAGCACAAAAGAGGTAAATTTACTGCCGTTATTGCAATTCAGTATACCTATATCATTTGTTATCGTATTGTAGAAGAGCTCAAGAGGCAGCTGCAAAGAAACTAACAGGCGGAGACGATTCAGAAGACGAGAAAGACAGTAGCGTTAATAGTGCCAAAGAGACAACATTATACTAATAGAAATATAACATAGCATTGATTTAAGTTATTTGTTTGGAAATAGATAGAATTCCATTTAAATGTATTGTTATTTTATACATCTGTAAGATTTATAATAAAATTAATAAAAAATATTGATTTGATTTAAATTTCCCGGGCCGGAAAGAAATCGATTTGTTAACTAGGGAATTTCGTTTGAATTATTGGCAACATTGATAAAATTCAACTGTTGTCAAATCCGTTATTTCGTTAATTTCGCGTTATTTCATGACAAAATTCAATAAATTCACATCGGATAATTGAAAAAAAAATCACATTACCTTAAAATTTTTAATTAGTTGATGATTTTTGGTTAATTAGTCATTAATTGTGGATTTTTTTCGTTTCGGTGGTGTGGCGGAAATAGTCGATTGTTCACGAGCGTTTCAGTCCTGTTCGTCAACAAGCTACACGGCCAGTAAGTGATTTTACTCTGATTTTTCTAGATTTTTAGACGGGGGTTTTTGTTAATTTTTTTAATTTAATCATAAATACAATAATCTTCAAATACTGTATTAGGGGTAAGTGTGTTTGAATTTTGTAAATTTCGTTGTTTTTATTGAATTATTGGTGAGTAGAAAACAAGGATGTGGGTAGCCAGTTTTTTTTTTTGTATTTCTTGGAACAATGCAATGCGTCATGTGTATGTATAGTAGTTGCTAAATAGTCAATAATTTGCGTTTAATAATTACAAAATTCACTGCCAATTATATTGATTTATTCAAATTTATCTTGTATTTTTGAAAATAATTGAGGCGTGTCGCAAATTTCCACGTAGTTCGTTATTAACAAGGGGGTAGTAAAACACGACCATTTTTAGATTTTCCTTTGTTTCAATTTTGTTTTGTTATTGTTTAATCACATTATCCTTGGACCACCTGCCTTGTTCAAGGTATTGACGAGATATCCATTCATCCTTGTGGTATGTGGCTGTGAAAAAGGACCTTGAACGCGGCCGTGTGCCCCTCGCGTCTTCGGTCGGCAGGACAAGGTCGTCGACCCTGGGCCTGTCTTTGTATAAGTTTTACGACCCAGGTGCAGCTCCCTTGTTCTCTGCCACCCTCCAATAATTAATAAACAAACAAAACATAATTATTATTTTATTTTCAGTTGGTCGATTTTTGGACAAATCGATTTTTTTACGGGCTAAATCAATTAGAATCAAAAATTGTAAAATTTTCAACTTGCTGTGTTGTGCAAAGCGGCGAGTTCTATTGTGTTAGCCCAGGTGGTACAATAACCACAACGGAGAGCCCCAGGCAGACGGGGCCACAAGCTCGTAATTCGGGGAAGGACAGTGTTCCCCCCGTGAAGCGACGCTGGGTCCCACCATCAACATTGCGACATCAACAAGATGCATCACTTACACAGGAATCTCGTAATGATCTTATATTCCGTAAAGTACGGGGTATACTCAACAAACTTACACCAGAGAAATTCCAGAAGCTGAGCGATGATTTACTTCGCATCGAGTTACACTCGAGCGTTATTCTAAAAGGTGTTATATTACTTATCTTCGACAAAGCATTAGATGAGCCCAAGTATTCGTCTATGTATGCACAGGTAAGAGAAATTCGACAAGATTGAAATAATAAAAAACCACATAGAAAAAGATAAAGCAAATGATTCATAGAAGAGACATTGTTGCACAATCGACAACAATAACTTGACTTAAATATGACATTGAGCCATATATCCTTGATTATATAAACGATAAATAGTCGCCGACATTGGCGTCAAATCGATATGACTATAATGGAAAACTCACTGTCCACAAACTATCCTAATCAATTTTTAGTATAAAGTAGAAAAATAAGATAATTTACAAACGTCCTCAGTTGAACATTAGATGACCTTATTCTGTTGATTCATGCTGATCGTAAAGGATGTAGTTTCTCATAAATTTTACCGATTTCCTAATAAAATTGTGTTGTAAAAAAACCATATTGTTGCTCCTCAGGTTGATAGAACTGATGTTAAATTGGCGAGTTCAAAGATCGAAACAACTGTTGATTATCATTGAGTTTTTCTGTCACCTGTCGAATTACTTGCTTAGATGCAATTATCTATCTAGTGTTGAGTGATTTTCATCAGTCTGACGGGCCATATGGATGCTTGATGGCAGCTGCTTTTTTGTAGAAAGTTTGTTCCTTAGAAGTCTTATTTTTTCAATATAAAGGCAACGCAGCAATTGCTTGTTTATTAAAGCTTGTCCTTTTTTCTTTGAAGCACATAACCATAAGATTTGTGTTAATTTTATTGTTTACAAAAGATAATGGTAATCAGATAGAGTGTCGCCAAATTTAAAATAATAAAAACAATTATTTTTTTCACTGACTAATGCATAATGTAGACTTTAATAAATAGTTCTTGCGTCATATGTGTCCTTTGATAAATATATCGAAATCATTATTATTTCTCTTATATGTTTGTATTCACCTGACAATTCTGCATCAAATGCAACCCCTGAGCTCTTTTGTAACAAAATTTAGACCATATTACAAACTTTTTGGCGTTAAATTCTAAGCTTACTTTCGAATATTGTCAGACTGCAAAAGCGGTACAAGGAAGTTTTAAGTGTAGTTGAATGTCAACAATAATATCATAAAAAAACTGTGACTTTGATAATTTTTATTACTATTTCGCGGTGTCGATATTTTCATAATTTATCTGTAGGTTTTGTTTTCTTAGAAATTAGTCACTTAAGTTCGTTATCAACGAAATGTGATACTTTCTATGCGATTAATTAAATACGTTTGTTATCTGAGAAATGTCTACTAACAAAACAAACATGTTTTTTTTTTGTCATTTTTAACATAATTATCGATAATGAAAATGAATGAAATGATTAATTTTCTTTTCTGTTGATTTGTATTTGCAGTTATGCAAGCGCTTGTCTGAAGAAGCCCCAAACTTTGAGCCAGCAGATAGTGCATGTACATTTCGTTTATTATTATTAAATAAGTGTAAATTAGAATTTGATAATAGGGCAGCTGCCCTTGATTCACATATAACAACTGGTAATTATGAAGAGGATGAGGAACGTCGTCAATTTGCCAAACGTAAAATGTTGGGCAATATCAAATTTATTGGTGAATTGGGTAAATTGGAAATATTATCGGAAAGTATATTACATCGATGTATACAAGAATTACTTATACGTCGTGGTAATGATGATCCATCTGAAGATTTGGAATGTTTATGTCAAATTATGCGGACCTGTGGCCGCATCTTGGACTCAGACAAAGGCAAAAAACTTATGGATCAATATTTTGATCGCATGAAGCAATTAGCTGATAATATTGATTTACAACCGAGAATACGTTTTATGTTGAAAGATATTATTGATTTACGAAATGATGGTTGGATGCCAAGAAAGGCAACTGTGGTGGAAGGACCAATGCCTATTAATCAAATACGACCAATAGATGATGATAGACCTGGTTTTAGAAGGGAACGTAATAATAATAACCACCACGACCATCATCGTGATAATGAACGTTCAAATAGTTCGGAATTATTTAGACATCCAATGCGAACTAGAGGTGGTATTGATGATATGTTAATGGGTATGAGTTTACAACCAACAACACCAAATTTAATACCACCAACTCCATTCGGTTCAAATGGTTTTGGAAATCCTCGCGATGGAGGTTTCCGTGGACATAATAATCAACGCAGTGGTTATAATAATTATAATAATCAACGGGGACAATATAAACATAATCAGAACAATTCCAATTCACAATTTAATAATCGTAAGTAAACAATAATTTACTATATAATTGTTTTTCTAATTGTTATCTTATAGAGTCGAATAAAGAAATTGCTCCTCGTTTCAAGAAGAATCTAATTTTACCAAAAGAAGAATTGGATGAAGTTGAACTTCGACCAACATCAATGCTATTTAATAAAGCATCGGTTAAAACGAATAATTTAATGAATAGTCGACCGATCGAGCCAACATTCACACCAACTGTTAAACAAACACCGGCACCTCTACATAAAGAACCATTACCAATAAAACAAGTTAGTTCGGATAAACCTAAACAGTCTAAAAAAGACAAGGGTCCTACAAAAGATGAAGTATTAAAGAAATTCGCTTCATTATTGGATGAATATTGGAAAGGTGATATTGATATTAAACAAGCTGTAAATTCGTATAAAGAACATAAAGTTCCTGATAAATTTGCCAAGGATGTTATTTTAAGTGGTTTTGTCTTATCATTGGATAAATCAGGTAAATGCGTTGTTATCTTAAAAGTCCAATTATAATTAACAAATTTTGTTTATATAGATGTTGAACAAGAGAAACTCATAAAATTATTGAGTAATCTAAAAGAAGAGAATGCTTTAAATTCAAATACATTACAAGAATCTTTCAAATTAATTTGTGGTGTATTAGAAGAACGTGAAAATGAAATTGAGAAAGCAACAAATTCAGTAGCAATCCTTTTATCAGTTGGTATTGCTGAAGAATTAATTAATCTATCTGAAGTAGCTTCAATGACTGATAATGGTGCTCATTATCCATTATTTTTATTAGTATTACAACAATTGTATCAAAAACGTGGCCGTAATGAATTAATCGATATATTTAATAAGAGTAAAATCAATTTATTGACACAATTACCAGAAATTGATAAAACAAAAGAACGTTTATCTGAAATTTTAGAAGAACGCGATTTAACATTTTTATATCCATTATTACGTATACAAGCTGATTTAGCTAAACAATTATTAAGCGATCCAAATCCACAATCGTATTATAAATGGATTAAAGAGAATTTAGATTCAACATTATTTAATGATCCGGGTTTTATTAATGCCTTAATGACTGTATTATTAAAATATATTACACAAGAAGCCCAAACGAATGTTACAAATGGTGATGATAAAGCTATAGCTGAAAAAGAGAAATCAATGTTGGAACGTTATCAACCGATTTTACATGCATTTTTAAGGGAGAAACTCGCACTACAATTAGTTGCAGTTTATTCATTACAAGTGCATTTCTATTCATTGGGTTTTCCGCGTGGCCAATTGCTCAGATGGTTTATGGCCCTATATGATTTAGAAATTATCGATGAGGAGGCTTTCCTTAATTGGAAAGAGGATGTTACTGATGCTTATCCTGGAAAAGGACAAGCTCTCTTCCAAGTAATTATGCAATTATTCAATTGAAATTGTGATTAATTATTATTATTATTTTTAAGGTAAATCAATGGTTAATGTGGCTGGAAGAAGCGGAATCTGAAGAAGAGGAAGGTGAAGATTAGGACATATTATTTTGGGCGTGATGTGACGCTATTTAGGAAAAATTATCATTTAAGTTATTAAATAAAAACATTAAAAAAAAAACAGAAAAAATACCTATAGAAAATCCGATAATGGACTATTGTCCTGTATTTATTTTTATTTCTTTGGTGTCGACAAGGTATTTGTAATTTTTTCACAACACTGTCTTAGAAGAGAAATCAACAAATCTCTTTAAATATATCCGATTGTTTACGCGCCGAACAACATCTAGTGGAATTGTTTATTTTTCTTTTTTTTTCTATATACATATACATATAAATATACACACAAACATATACATATATATATGAACATCTATTAGTTGTAGTTTCAGTGCGTGAATGGTTTTGTTTTTATAAATATAAATAAAAAATACATTAATTTAAAAAAATTATGAATTTCTAGTAAGTGATGTAGAATTGATCTGTAAGTTTATATAATTTGTTTAATTGCGTGATTGCTATCTATCTGAATGTGTTGTGGTCCATTTCTTTTTGGTGTACCCGCACTTTAAAACAGAACAACTACTCCGACTGTGTTTATACAAGAAAAAAAAATTATAATAATTACGAAAAAACACGAGCTTTTCAAAAAAATTTACATAATTTTATAAGATATGTTTTAAAATTTTTCAGTGTTTTTTTCCTCTTCATTTGTTAATTATTTTGTTCTCGATATTTTTGTTACAAATATAATTGGATTTCTCTCCAATTACACAATTAGATTAGTCAATGTTTCACATAAATTAATGAAAAATAAATAAATCAAGATAAATGAAAACAAAGATGTACTGTCAGAATTGTATTTAATAAACTGTTCGGTGGTGTTTTGCTATCGATAAAGTTTCATTATTGTTTACAAGCTGTGTTTCCTCTAATACGATCCTTGGGGAAAGTTAGGAAAGTACCTATATGATTTTTCAGTTCAAAAACCAAGGAATTTGAACAATTGGTGGGGAAATGCCAAATAGAATCATCGCCACTGTCTGCCAAACATCGGATGTTAGGAAACTGTTCGAAGCATTGAATGAATCCAATAGATACGGCAGTCAATGCTTATGAACGGGACAAACTCACCTTCTTCGAAGGCCGGTAGGCAAGTACTGATATCCATTAGATGAAACAAATTGTGGAACTTTATTAACAGGGTTGCGTGGCTTTACGATTAATAGAACCGTGCTGGTGCAGTTTAAGGCAAACGAGTGTTATGAACTCGCTTTCTGTATGAGCTGACATGTAAACGGTATGCTTCTTGCAGATTCAAATTCGGACACTGTATGGAGTCAACCAGAAAACCCTGATGAGCAGTCGGAGTATTAGTAAAGTTTGCAATTGACATAAAACAACGTACAGACGGTGGTAAGAAACTATAACCGTGGTAATAATATTAAACAATTAGTATTGGAAGAATTTTGAGTAATATAAATAATAGCTATGATTTCCTATCAGTTACTCTTTTTTTCAGAAAGTGTGTATCAACATGATGATTGCTGTAACTAACCAGGACTGTCATAATTGAATATACTGCTTTTAAAATCTGAAAATAGCGAAGTAAATAAAATCGTAAATAAACAAAGAAAATTGACTGAGTTATTTTATGTGAATCTTTCTACAGAACTCAATAGAATTAAATAGATCTTACCATTTGTGATATTCATATTGTACCAATTGATCTGATTTAATTCTCTGTGTGATTGGTCATAAAATTGGTCCACAAAAAAAATGTTATAGAAATTGTGACAGATTGGGGCCAATTCTGTAACTTTTCTGTTATTTTTAACAGCATGTTATAAATTAAACGGCTGTTAAAACCGAATGTGCTATTCTGTAAGTCCCGCTCATGTTAAAATTTTAACATGACCTGTTAATATTGCCTGTTAAACGCCTGATTTTAAAGACGTTTAACTGGAGCCCTTTAAAATATAACAGCCCTGTTTATTTACCAAAATAGTGTGGCTTTCTACTAACAAATGAAGTTACTTTTGCTCTAATTTGAACAAACCCATACAAATTTTGCCGAAACTAAAAAATTTTTTTTCTTTTTCTGGGGCACGACGGACCCCCCTTAAAAATGATAAAAGAATTATTTTTTCCTTTCTAGAAAAAATTTATTTGTTTATTTGTTTTATTTTTAAATTTTAATAAAAAGAAATTCGTTTATAAACGGTTTTTCCTGGTTACTTTTCCCCAGTATATAATTTTTTTGGGTGGTCTATTATGCCTTAAGTATCGCATAATGGCTTAAAAACAATAATTTATGAAAAAACATAAAACAAACTTTTTGACCAAAATCTAGATTTTTTTGCATTTTTGTACTATGGTTAAAATAATATCTAGAAAATATCTGTGTACAATTCATATTATGCTTCACCAGTAGATTTTCGGTTTTTATTTGCATAAAAAAATACGCGAAGATGCAATTGTGTACTTTAAATTAATATATTTTTTTATGAATAAACTGTTCACAGAAGAGAGATAACTGTGTTGAAATGTTATATAGTTAGAAAAGGATAACCTTATTAATAATAACTGGCAACGTTGCTGTTTTTAACAGGGGTTGTTAAAATGTTAATCATAACGGCAGCGTTAAGATTGATATTAGAGCATACGATTTCCAGTTAAAATTTTAACACGATCGTTATAATTTTAATTTTAACAGGCTGTTTAAATTTAACAGAAAAGTTACAGAATTGGCCCCATTGTCCCTTGTAAATCTACCAAATATGTTATATTGAAAATAACCAGATCAGTTTGAATTTTCTTACCTAATAGGTACTTTTTCAACTACAAACTTGCATTTCTTTGAAGGAAATGACAAGTGACTATGATCTAACAAGAGTTTTGCTTTATTGAATACGATTTTAGTCCATTATAATAGAAACAACTCGTTTTTATTATGGAAGCAAAAAATAAAAAAAAATACAGTAAAGTATAGTCTAGATGAGAGAAATTGTTTCTAAATTAGTTGATCCTATCCAATCCTATCTTTCTTACCGAAACGTTTTATACAATTTCCATATCCAGTCATTTTGCTGTCTATATTTTGATTTATGTTGGCTTTTTCAGATAATAATTTTCATTATAAGTTTCCACTAGTTTCCTCACCACAAGGATTTTATTTAATTTAAAATCCGTTTTGAAATATTTAAGTAGAGAAATTAGACAACATTACCTGGAATTTCCTGAAAAACGTATAAAACTATTAAACCATAAGCCACAGACTGGTAGAATAATGACTTTTCTATTGTGAGCAGGTAGTAATCATAGATAATGTAGTAATTACCAGGTAAATTTTCGAAAGTCAGACGTAATTCACATTTTACTGAAAGTGTTCTTGCGGTATAGTAAACGTTTAAAATATTTTTGAAAAAATGTGAAGGCTCCGGGAGGATCATGAAGGTGTGAGAAACTTAAATAAGTTTAAGAGAAGGAACTTGGCAAAAATTGAAATAAGGTTTTGCCGTTGCTTTGATAGTACTCATTACAAAATAATAACAACAAAAAAATCCTTCATCCCTGTGTTTATCATTAGGAATTAAGTTCTTATTCATACTAATGACTAACAAGTGGAAAATCGTAAGAATGGAAATTATTATTAGTAGAGAAGGTGTTAAAAAAGTTAATCTAAACATTAATTAACAGCAAAGTAATTATGTTTGGAAATATAGAACGTTTCAACAAAAACTACCGCTTCATAAATGAATTGATCAATTAATTTTGGATTATACATTACTGTAAGTCTTTACACTTAAATTTTTTAATTATAAAAACAAATTGTTGCTTCCCTTCTAATAATTTAAAATTATTCTCTTATAATTAACAAAATCACTGTGTAGACGTTGTTTTCTTTTTCAAGATAAAGCAAGATTTTTAGATTATAATTGTCGTTTCCTTCAAAACAGTTCAGGACCGTAGCTGTAAAAGTATCTGTTAAGGTGAAACGCAACATTTTCGAGTTTCTATCAATCTCCTAAGTCACTGATCCCTTAAAAAAACATAAGATTGTGTTATAACTCAAAAACGGTGAAAACTAGAGAAAATCTAATTAGCCAACTTTTCCGAAAGTCCACGAGATATAAGGCATCTTTGAAATCACGAAAAACTGGAAATAACTCGAAAACAAAAGAATATATCAAAAATCTAATTACACCATTTGAATAGTCTCGAAAAAATAGGACAGAAATGTATTATCCGTTATTTTGTACGAACTCTCCTTATAGGAGATACCTTGCAAAACCATCGAAAATGGGCCATCCTGTACAACAATCGATTAAGGATACTTATTTAAAATCATTAGCGAAATGTTCAACTAATTCCCATTAGTTAGCAATATCGTTGCGCCTAATAGTCTCTGTAAATTCAAATAGTTAAATTATTAATTAATTTCAAATTGTTTAAACGAATTGATACGTAAAACGTGTTGGAGAAAAATGGTGAATTTTGTATAAATTCTAAAACATTCAGTTCACAAGTGAATAAGTAGATGTTTAAAAATTGTAAAGGAGCGTGAATCAATAGGAATGAGATTAAGATAAATACGAAATAATTTTTATAAACTGTTGAACCAATCAATTTCACTGTAATTAGCTATTTTATTCCATAAACGTTCCATATTTGAACATAAAAAACAATCTTCCTCTTTAGGTTTTTTTTTGGGAGGGGCCCTACATGAGGGCCGTACACTGAGGCCATCTGGCCCATTGTGTGCACCTCCATTTAACACCAGAGCCTTACCATAGCTGTTCTAATGAATCCTCTAATGAAGCTCAGTAGCCTGCCGTGTTCGGCTTTCCGAAAGTCTTCTGGTTCCAAAAATCATCGTCCCAGGTGTTGCTCTCTGAGGCCAGCCAATGCTTGACACTCGCAGAGTATGTGGTGAGGAGTTTCCTCATCTTCTAAGCACGCCCTACACATCTCGTCATCACTGATGCCAATCGTGTGTAGGTGTTGATTCATGGGACAATGTCCAGTGAGCACTTGCACAATTGTTCGGAGATCTTTTCTACCAAGTCTCAGCAGATCTTTATTGCGCCTAGCATCAGGCCCATCAATGAAGATCCTAGACTGACGACTCCATTCTTTCAAGTGGGATGAAGAGGTTCACTTCTGGAGCCCGTTTTTGACGACTTTTGGGACGCTGGACTGGTCAATAGGTCTCTCGCCTAGAGTCTTTTCGTCGAGCCCCACGAGATCACAGCTCCTTAGGTTAGCATTGGTCTTACCACAGATGAGTATATCCAACGTGTTACCTGATGTGTTAGTCCCCACGACTTCCCGACAGCTCTTCTGCACGGCCACAGGGTGTCAATTGATTTTCGGGTTTTATACTTGATAAGAGGCCTCCAGGTTGGCCGGCTATCTAGGTATACACCCAGATATTTGACCTCTGTTTGGACTCTCAGCCTTTCATCGAAGAGTACAGGAGCAGAATCGCTATCTGTACGTCTTTTTGTGAATATGACATGTCCTGTTTTTTCTGCATTAACAGATAGTTTGTTGGAGTGGCACCATTGTTCAATGAGCCCTAAAGCCTGTTGTGTAAGCTCCTGAGCTATACGTAGGTCTTTGTACACTATGAGAGATGTGACGTCGTTAGCAAACCATTGAGTGAAGAAGCCAAATTCGTTCAGCCTCTTGATTTAGATTTATGTGATGAGTTGTTGATGTCTCAAAGAACAATGACCGTAATATACGTCTCATTGCTGCATAATTTAGTAATGTATATTTTGAGTATCTGCCTAATCACATTACATGTACCTACTTAAATATTTATTGATTTGCTTGATGTAATTTCTAAATTTTGTAGTTAACACCATAGTTGGGTAAATGACTTAGGAGATTGAACTTTTTTATAACATTACTGATAAGATTAGACGTTTATCGGACGAATGCAAGCGTGATGAATCAACTGATTTTACTTTTGCAATTTCATACAATTAGATATCAAAAAAAATTCTAAATCTGAAAAGGAATCTGAAATGAGGCAATCTATAAAGAACGAAGCTTTCTTAAGGATTCTGTGTCGCTTCCATAGGGCTTCATTCTTGATGCGTTGGTGTGGAACATTTTCTTTGCTGAAGTGTTACACTTGAGTTACATTCGTCGGGTATGTGTAGGTGGTTGTTGCGAAAACTGACAAGAAACTGGGTGAGGCGGCGAATTAAGTCATTAACACGATTGTTGCTTGGTAGACGCAAGTTGCTTGAACTTGCTGTATCTGCAGGTGGACGCGGTCAGTGTGCCAATTGTTTGAGTAAAACATCAGGCCGATCAGGTGAGTCGAATGGTGAGCTAGGCAAGGTCCTCTATTTGGGCTGCCGTCTGAGGGCTTCAAGTTACAAAACTACAAAGAGAAACTGATGAGGTGGTAGTGCATACTGCTTTTGATGACGCAGTGGCGATCTCTTCTTGTGTATGAGAGGATGATAATACGAAGCGGGAAGGACAGAATTAAAGGAGAGTTTGGGAATAGGGAGCCCTCACCTCCCACCGTTGGCGAGTTGAATTATGAATTAACTCAACCGATTACAGGTTATGGAGTAACGTAGCACGCGTTAAAAAACTAGCACTGAACGTGTCTGATATGGTGCACAAGAGGATTCTCTAACGCATGTTTTTGAATACATGAGATGGGAGAGAATGAGGGGCTTCGCAGAATGCAAGGTTTCGTTGAGCGAGATGACACAGGATCCCGTCACATCCCTATGAAGTAATAGGGACAGTTTTTGTATCATATGAATCCTGCACTATTACCTGGTACGAGTCAGGTGGCTATGGAGACTTTTTCCTCGTCCACGTGCAAAATCACGATCTTATTAATCCGTTTTTTTAATTTCCGAAAAGTTGTAGTAAATACGTATAGGTCGGGTATTTAGGATGGCGAGAGCTGTGGACGCGCAGTGAATCAACTGTTGACGGTTATTTGATTTTTTCCAGTAGTGTAGTCATTACAAACTGTACAGAGAGTAATTAAGTGGGTTAATTATTGAAAAAAATATATATTTAAAAATTAAAATTTATATATTTATATTACCATTCATTAAATATACTTTTTGCATGATTTTATTTATCTATCTTTTATTGTGTAAAATTTTCTATGTTGCGCTACTGAACTGCGAATTTGTGTATTACATTTTTCTGATAGTTCCCGATGTAATGTTCGGATTGCGTCGGGATTCGCCATCCTAAAATGCGCGACCAGTACTTTTATATTCATTTACTATGTGTAGAATATGTAAAAACTACGCGTATTTTGTATCGTAAATTACGTCTTTATTTAGTATACTACTGTTTATAGTTTCAGTAATTCAATCAGGGTTAGAAAGTAGTGATCCACCCCTGCTTTTCATCCAAGTTAACACGAATTGTTTGATAAACGCTAAACAAACAAAAACAGAAATTTTAAATTTGCCGCCCTCAGTTGACAGATTACATCGTATAGATGGCGCTGAAATTCGATAATAGTCTGTTTCTGTGGCATATATATCATTATTATTATTATTATGATTGGTAGACAACTGGAAGCATATTAGTGATTTAAGTATTTAATTAGTCATCAAATGTTTCTAGATAAGATACTATGACCTTTATTAACGGTTTCAATAAAATAAGCTAATGGCTAAAAGTGGACAAGAAGTTGTTTTTGAGGGTTGGTTAACGAAATCACCACCAACGAAACGTATCTGGCGAGCGGTATGTTGATTTTTTCTTCACTTTCATTCCTTTAAATTCCACAATAAAAAAAAAACATGAAAATATTTTCCTCAATAATGTATCATCATTTATCAAGTATGCTGTGTTTTGTTTTTGTTGCTGTTATCTCATTTTTGTTAATGAATGATTCATACCATTTAGCTATTGTTTTTTTCTCCTTACCGATTAGTTTTTGTTTTTCTTTTTGTTTTTGCAAAGTTGACTGTGATTGTTGTTGTGTTGTAGAGGTGGAGACGACGATGGTTCTCATTGAAACATTCTGGTGATATACCAAATCAATTTATATTAACCTATTATGCTGATAGGAATTGTCGTAAATTGAAAGGTTTTATTAATTTAGATGATTGTGAACAGGTTGATTTAGGTTTAAAATTAGAAGAGAAAAAATTAAAATTAGACCATGTATTTGATATAAAAACACCAACACGTACTTATTATTTAGCAGCTGATTCAGAAAGTGAGATGAAATCTTGGGTGAATTGTATATGTAAAGTGTGTGGGCTCAAGGCTACTAGCGATGAGGAAGATAGTAATTTTTTTTTGTGTGTTTTTGTATGTTATTCTATTACTAATATTGATTTATTTGTAGTACATAATCCGGCTGTAGATATTGATTATTGTGAAGAGAAAGATGAAGAAGCTGTTGTTGCTACCAGTACCACTGCAACGAATTCAAATGAAACACCGCCAATCTCACCAGTTAGCACTAGTCCTTATATACCGATCTCGGAATGTATAACAGGAAAATCCCCTATTTTTAACTCTCAGGTAAATATTTCGTGTAGAAAATAACGAGCAAAATAACGATAGAAATAGCGCCATCTCTTGACAACAAACCGGATTCTTAACTCTATACAGGCTGCCCCAAAAAGATTGGGACACGGCTTAACTGCAGGCTCGGATAAAAGTCCAAAGATTTAACCCGACTTACATACGTATATCAAAAATCGTTCGATCAGTGCAAGGCGAGAAGTCTTTTTGGTTTTGGTGAAGCAATTTGAATTAATCGTAAATATTTCGGCATACCTGATTATACTTATACGAGAGTTATCAAAAATTGCAATTATACAAAGAAAATACCTTGTTTGAAAACAAATCAGGAGTCTGTAGTTAAGCTGCGTCCCAACCTTATGTTTCCAATTAGCTATTGTTGCGGAATCTTTCACATTTTGATGTTTAAGAACAACCGATATTTTCGGGTTCTATTTATTTGCTTCTCTCTAATCTCCAACGTTCTGGTATGATTTTGTAGATTACTGTTAGTCAAAATGTTTCAAGATTCTTGTTTATTTCATTGTGAATTTGCTACTTTTTTCACCCTGTATGCGCAATTTCTACGTTTTAATAGAACTGATAAAATCATGAAATACGCAGAGAAACTATTTTATCCTGGTTAAGAAATTTTTGCATATTTGAATTGAAAATTGAAGATTTTTTAGAAGAATGGAAATTGGGGGAACTTATAGCGTAAATATTCTTTATCACTGTACTTTTAACATCCTGGGTTGAAGAATCGTTTAGTCATATTGATTAAACGACACCTGTTTTACTATTTCTGTTCAAAAGATATTACACTGCGATGTCGTAGCGGCTTTAATAGACAAAAAATGTAACGAAAACGTTTGTTCGTAAAGCAAGCATACCAGATTGCCAATTTTTAGAATCAATTTTAAGAACCCTTTAGCTATGTCTTTCTTGTGACCTTAGGGAAAGACTTCAACATTTTTAGAACCAAAATTTGGTTGAGGAATGTTAGTTTAACAAAAATTGCAGTCACTGAATCGAATTGTTTCGGAAAAACCTTAAAATATTCCATGCAGAACAGAGGAGCCAAGCTTTTATGCTCAATGACGATCTTCATAGGCAGGATTTGATTTTGTAAAAACAGACTATGTTTTTTTTGTTCTTTAGGAAAATAAGTTTTTTCAACCTGTCCCAAAACAGATTAAGAAGAACATTTTTTCAAATTTATTTATGTTTATACAGAGAAAAACAGTGACGTTTATCGTAATTTTCAGTCCCAAAAGTGTTGACTTCACTATCGACATTTGAACTTAAGTCTCCCTTTACCGAATCAGCTGTTCTGACAAACAAAACTACAAAAAAAAATCAATAATTAATACACAGTAATTTAATCCGATCATTAATTCAAAAATTGCTAGTCGAACTGCTCACTGAAACTTGTCTCGAACACTCACATTGGTTGAGAAAGAAAATAATTTCACCATTTTCAGCACTGATACTATTAAAAAATTGAAGAAACATTTAACTTTCATAAAATTCACACTTGTTGTGCTTGATAAACGTAGTTTTTTTTTTAAATTTTAGGTTTGATTAAAATGTCAAAATAATTGCCTCTTGGGTCGCATCCAAATAACAAAGGACATTGAATCCTCAGATTTAATAACATGAAATTCAGAAATTAAGAAGTTGGGGCGGCCAACCATCATCTTTTGTCCATCAAAATGACAGAATTGTACGCATTTTTTTAATAAATACAAAATTTATTCTACTACCCTTGCATAAGACCAATTCACAGTGCAAGAACATACCTAGGTTTATTTTAAGCGTCTGTTCTCGATTTTTGACTCGTTGGCTTCCGAGAGTAGCTGAGCATTAACTCCCTCACCCTGGAATCCGCTTGATTAATCTAATATTTTCTTGCTTTTTTAAACCTACAAACGATGCTTATTATTGTAGAATTCTTTATTTGTTTGTAGTATCAATAGTTAGGTAGAAAAACGATAAATACTGTGTTTAGCAGAAAATATTGGAAATAATGCAATAGTGGTTTTAATGCTAAATTGTTTGTAGTTTATTATAATAACAAAAAAAAATTATTTACTTTATTCAGATGCAGGAATATCAGACATAACAAAAAATAATGGGGTCACATAAATGTTCGACACTAGTTCGGGCGCTACAAACGTTGCTTACGATTGTAGTATTCTTTATTTTTTTGATTGGACAGACAAACCATAAATACAGTCTTCAGCAGAGAACACTGAAAATAATGCAATAGCTTTTATGTACTAAAGCAACCATGGTGAATAAGCATATATAAATAGCAAAATCTGTGTTAACATTTGCAACGTTTATTATAACACTATTGGTTATACATTTCTGGCGATATGATTGGCGGGTACAAGTCTGTAGTATATAGAAAGCAATAAACTCATTAAAAACGTTAAAATCACACACAAATGACGCACTATGACCGTTCTAGAGAACAATTTGAATAAAGAGATTGTATAATTATCAATAATTATTTGTATTCCTGAATAAATTTGTAAGAAGTAAATTATGAAGAGCTATCTGTAAATTTTTATTCAGAAAGTGAAATCTAGACATAATATACATATATACAATGTTAAATGATTTTATCAATAAGGTACAAAAGAATGAAAAATATTCTATTTTTATAGACATACATTATTGGTACTACAAAAAATAAAGAATGCTACAATCATAAGCATCGTTTGTAAGTAAAAATGAGCAAGAAAAAATTAGATATTTAATCAAGCGGGTTCCAGTGTGACGGAGCTCTGATCATTTAGGAAATCTAGGTGTCTAGGCATTGAGAGATACTCAATATAGGTACTTACGCGCCTAAATTATTGTACCATTGAAGAAAGTCCATTTCTTCCAGATGTAAACTTTTGATATTGTTGTCTTATATTTCCGAACTTGGATTTTTATTATTTTAAATTAATAAAAACTAATATGCTCTTTTGCTCTTCAGGATTTCAAATCGTTGATTAAAGAAGAAATGAAGAATTTATCAAAATCCGATTATAATAATGAAACACATTCAAATCAAACTTACGGTGTTTCGCAACGAAACTATTTGAATTATGTTAATGATATACCAAATAATGATCCACGTTTCTATGATAGTCCTAGAGTATTACAACCAGTACCTAAAAAACCATCATCTATTGATATTGGCAATAGTAATAACAATAATAATAATAATAATAATAATAACAACATTATTATTAACAATAGTAATAATAGTGAGATTAATAAAATAAAAAAAGAACGAAATAATAGTTCACCATTACAAAGTCCAACAGATACAGATAGTGCCTTTACAGATGATGATAATAATTGCGATAATATTGATGTATTTGTGACGCAGAAATTTGTTAAAAATAATTTGATTAAAAATACGAATAATAGTAGCGGATCAGCAGCACCACCACGACCACCAAAAACAATACAACCATTGCCTGGTAATAGTGCTTATATGAATCTTAATCTACAATCACCGACAACAAAGACTGAGTAATTTATTGCAGCTTTTATCTATGTTTTTTTTTTAATATTTTCGATTAATTATGATTTTAGAGCGGACCTGAAAGATGTAGGCGATGATAAAAATCATCAAAAATCAAAAATTATTACCGATGATATGTACGATTTTCCACGTTCACATCAAGTCGAAAGTGAAACGTTACGTAATTTATTACCGCGCCGGCACTGTTATAATAATGCTGCTCCAGTGAAAATTGAAGGACAAATTTTTCGTTACGATATCTCACCGGGCCCATCAACAAGCAATAATCAAGTAGTAAAAATTTGTGAATACCCTTCACAATTCTATTTATTTTCTATTATAATTTAGGTATTTCGATACGATTTAGAAGATATTCAAGATGAACCAGCCTCACCATTATCGCAAGGTTCATCAACCACCGGCTATTCAAATCTACCAAGTCCATTATCAACTGATACAAATCAAATAATAATGCCACCGCCGATTGTTAATCGTGATTTAAAACCGAAACGTAAATTATCCGATTCATTATCGTTATCATCGAATCCAGAACCACCATCACCACGGAATGGGGCACCATCAGTTGATCGTAAATTAAAACCACCAACACCATTACAAGATGTAAGGAAAATAACAAAACCAACAACCAGTCCTACATCGATACAAATACAAAAGAATTTGAATTGTTTTCATGATAATGATAGACAAATCAAAACAATCGCAATACCAAGTCCGACATTAATCGGTCTAACAAGATCGTATGAGAGTTTGTTATCACAAAACGATCAACAAGAACAAATCTATCATTATTTACCTGGTAAAATGCAATATTTAGATTTAGATTTGGATTGTGGTCCATCGAATTTTACGAATCATTCAACAAATACAATGCCATCGAAATCGGCCGGTGGTAATACAGTTTATAAGAAAGTTGATTTCGAAAAGACACAGGCATTCAATATTACACGGAATAATTTGGAGAAGGAACGTAAAGAGCCGATGATTTTCAAAAAATGAGAATTTAGCACAAATTTTAGAATTTTATGCAAATTTTGCGGTGTTATTGACTTAATTTTATATTTTATTAAAGAATATTTTCTATTAAGCTTTAAAATAAAATAAAAATATCTAAGTGGCCATTTATCAATAAACAATCATATCAGTATATAGATCTATAATTTTTATTTTATATGCTGTATGCTTTAGATTGTAGCTGACAAATTTATTAAATAAAGAAATCGATAATGTTACACAAATTCTGAATTATATAAATCCGGTGACGAACTTTTTTAATTTGAAAATAATTGCATTCAGGTTGTTTTATTTTCTGAAATATTTATTATGAAATTGTGGTTTTTTGTTGTTAAAAAACGATCGACCTCTTACATGAACCGTATTCCAATCAATAAGTGATTGCAAGTATTTAATCAACGATTCGGAATGAGCAAGAATCCTGTTGTATTGTGTAATTCAATCTTTTCCGTGGCATCTAAAATTGTATTAAATTGTTTATCCGAAAAATGCCATATAATTGTGCATACAATCGTAACGAATTAGTGAAAGTACGATGTATTTGATGTTGTATCAAGCCGGCCGTTAAATCCAATGAACCACAGCTTATTTTATTTAGAAAGTATATGCATGGCAGTAGTAGTTCCCTGATTTTCGACACCAATAATCAATTGGTTATGAAAATATAATCGACTATTTCATCGGTTATTTTTGTTTAGTTCTCTAATTTGCACGCATTATTAATGCAAAAGTTGAGAGAATTTTTGATTTGTTTGTATCCGATTGGTAGGGATTTGTTTCTTAGGTTTTGTCTTGAAATATTTAAATGATCGTGGAGAAGGGATGGCGTTATAAAAGTAGTGGTTGCATCTTCTTAGATCAGTCGATAAGAGTCGTTCGAATTTATTAATGATTCTCTAATTACCACCAAGTTTTACACTGAATTTACGTTTAAATGTTAGACAAATTCAATAGCAGCTTTAAGCTGCTACTTGTTAGAACGTTTTTATTGACGAGCTGTGTCATCAGTGGAACGATCTCCAGAGTTGCTGTACCAGTAGCTTATCAATATGAGGTCGGTACAAGTGATATGGATGCGGCTGCAGCTCAACCACGACCTATCATAGCTGAAATCGTGCAACCACAACCGATTGTTCAGAGTCTACCATTGATTAGTAGTGAAATTGCTGGAGCACCACTTCCTGAGGCTAGTGAAAATATTGAGAAGATTTTACAGAGACCTATAGCTTTCTCATACAATACGCCTGTGGAACAAAAAACCACTGATTTACGACCAGAAGGCACAATTGTTGAACTCTATGGGAAGAAATTTGATGATGCACCTGGTGCAGATATACAAACCACTGTCGGTCATGTTGAGAATGCATTTCATGGTGGTTATAGCGCCGATGGTGCAAGTGAAGATGATGAAGGCTTAGAACAAGAAGAATATGAAGGTGGCCATGGCGGTGGTGGTCACGGAGGCCATGGCGGTGGTGGTCATGGAGGCCATGGCGGTGGTGGTCACGGAGGCCATGGCGGTGGTGGTCACGGAGGCCATGGCGGTGGTGGTCACGGAGGCCATGGAGGTGGTGGCCACGGAGGTCATGGCGGAGGCGGTCACGGCGGTGGTGGTGGAGGTCATGGCGATGGTGGACATGGCGGTGGTGGTGGAGGTCATGGCGATGGTGGACATGGCGGTGGTGGTGGGGGTCATGGCGATGGTGGACATGGCGGTGGTGGTGGGGGTCACGGCGATGGTGGACATGGCGGTGGTGGTGGGGGTCACGGTGGTGACGATGACGGATATGGCGGGCATGGTGGTGGTGGTGGTGGGGGCCATGGCGGGCATGGTGGTGGTGGTGGGGGCCATGGAGGTGGTGACGGTCATGGAGATGGTGGCGGTCATGGAAGCGGTGATCATGGAGGAGGAGATGATCATGGAGTCGGAGGTCATGGCGGAGGAGGCGGAGGCCATGGTGGTGGTGGCGGTCACGGAGGCCACGGTGGTGGTGGAGGACATGGAGGTGGTGGTGGCGGTCATGGAGGCGGAGGTGGTGGTGGCAGTCATGGTGGCCACCATAAAAAGGGTGGTGGCAAAAAACACCACTCCGAACATCACGGAAGTCATGGTGAAAAAGGCGATAAAGGCTATAAAGGATATCATCATCATGAAAAGGGAGAGAAGGGTCATCATGATAAAGAAGGTCACAAGAAGAAATATAAGGACGAAGGTGGTTCTAGTAAAAAACATCACGACGAATCGGGTTATTACGGTGAACATGAAAAAGGTGAAAAAGGAGAAAAAGGCGCCAAGGTAATGACTAATATTTATATCTCCGAATTTGTATTAAACTTTCAATTTTAAATAGTATTACGAAGATGGTAAACACAGTAAAGGACACAGTACAAAAGGGGAACATAACATCCACAAGAAAGACGAATATGAAAAGAAACATGAATTTTACGATGAACACCACGAAGGTGGTGATAGTGAAAAGCATGGTGGCTACCATCATGATGATCATTACAAAAAGGTATGATTTTTTTTCAAAACAAAAAACTTCAAATTAATATGTCACGTATTTTGCGTGTAGGGTGGCCATAAGAAAGGAGGACATAAAAAGGGTGGCCATCACGAAGACCATTACGGAAAGAAATCCCATTCTGAAAAAGGTAGTCATTTTAAAGAAGAGGAAGGTCATAAAAAAGCGGCTGGCCATGATGAACACCACGAACATGGATCAAAGCATGCTAAGAAAGGTTCAAAACATGGTGGAAAAAAATGGAATTACAAAAAGTCTGACAGCAGCGGTAGTGGAGGTGGAGGACACGGTGGTGGAGGTGGCGGTGGCCATGGAGGACACGGTGGTGGAGGTGGCGGTGGCCATGGAGGACACGGTGGTGGAGGTGGCGGGGGCCATGGAGGACACGGTGGTGGAGGTGGCGGTGGCCATGGAGGACACGGTGGTGGAGGTGGCGGGGGCCATGGAGGACACGGTGGTGGTGGTGGTGGCCACGGAGGACATGGTGGAGGCGGTGGTGGCTATGGAGGACACGGTGGTGGAGGTGGCGGTGGCCACGGAGGACACGGTGGTGGAGGTGGCGGTGGCCACGGAGGACACGGTGGTGGAGGTGGCGGTGGCCACGGAGGACACGGTGGTGGAGGTGGCGGTGGCCACGGAGGACACGGCGGTGGAGGTGGCGGTGGCCACGGAGGACACGGTGGTGGAGGTGGCGGTGGTCACGGAGGACATGGAGGAGGTGGCGGCGGCCACGGTGGTGGAGGTGGTGGCGGTCACGGAGGACACGGTGGTGGAGGAGGCGGTGGTCATGGAGGACATGGTGGCGGCGGTCATGGTTATCGAGTTCATGAAGATATCAAAGGAAACGGTGGTGTCGATTATGATGATCCTGACAAGTACGTTGTTTTGGAAGAGGTCGTTTAAATTTATCAGCAAATTATGTTATTTTAATTTATTTTTTTGGAAAAATTGTTTAAAAATTACCTATGTGCCTCAGTTGATATGATTTTTGTTTGTTTTCGTTTTTATGTTTGATTGTTTATTATTATTATTAATAAATTATTCTATAAAGTTAATTTAATAAAACATATCCCACTTCTTAATTAAAGTATTTATATTCTAATTAATATAAATAAGACAATAATTTAGTTGCTTCTTCCCCCTATTTAAATATTACAAAGTTTTATAAGGAACATCTGAACTAATTAACTGTCTCGACTACTCTCTATTTATACCGGCTATAAATCTTGAATTCAACTCTTTTTTAGTGAATGAAAACATTTTAAACTTGAAATACATATCGTACTAAGTGTTTTTTTTTGTCTCTTTCAATTTATATCATAATCATTTTGAACGTTATATATTTACATTTTGGATTTATTTTTCATATCGCCAAGATTGATATCAGTCAACCCCACAAAACCAATAAACGTGTTGACATGACGTCTCTTCACTGAACAAATATTACTCTTGGAGAAATAGAAATACCTTCAAAGAGTAACGGATAGAAAGGCACTTGATCAAGATATTGCTAGTGCTTTTATTTTTATTTCATATCATATATATATTATCATCCTTTGCATGTACCACAAAAAACAAATAGAAATTAAAACGATCATTTTCTCTTCGTTTTCACGACGAATTTTATGAAACCTCAAGATAAGGGTTAATTGTCGCCTTTATTCACCAATAAGATGTGGTTTATTGTCTACTGGCAACTACATAAAACACAGATGTTGATGTTTTATTGCTTTTATACGAGCGGAGCTTTACGGATTTTAAAAATTCAAGTATTCGGATTGATTGACAAAAGATCAAATCCGTCACACATTTGATGAATTTTAATCGACAGTTTTGCAGGAATATACACAACAAAAAAAACCGACCTATCTGCTTCGGATCATTTTTTAAAATATATCAACTGAAAAATTCATAGTGTTACAGTTTTGGAATTCGTCGATCGTTGTATGTGAAAATGTGTCAAATGACTTAATTAACGCCGATAATTAAAAGAATTATTAATTATAACTTTATTAAGTGTTTACTGGACATTTGGATGATCCTTCTGATCCGGTATTACATGTAAGTACATGAATACTTAACGAGATTATTAGATTCTACCGAATATAATTGGAATTTTCTAACAAAACCACAATGTTTAGTCCTGTAATATGCAGTAAATCCCATGTTGGATCTCCGGGAGTCAGGCAATTTGCTTTTTGTCACAGGAATACGTTGAAGGTAACGATTACGAATTGTAATAATCGATTATGTAACTTCATCTTAATAATTCGTATACATTTAATAAGATTTACCATTTAAACTGTTCTTTTTCCTTGAAAAATTTTGGATTTAATTGAAAATCACCAACATTCCTGTTGCCATTTATCTTTCGCTTATAAATTAATTCGCCCAATGACAGCTTCATTAAAATGAAATAAAGCTTTGTTATTTGTATTTATTTTAAGTAGCGGAGAGAAAAAAAAGATGATTTATATATCCAGTTGTAATTTTAGAAAGAAGGAAAATCGGTTTTACTGAGCCATTTCTCAATAATAATCTAAGAAATACGAGAAACAAACAGATAGAACACAAATACATAACGATAAGAGCTACGATTCGCATTTCTTCATACTTACAAGAAAGTAGATTAAAGATATACGTTTGTGTCGTCGTAAAGGATTACCAACATATGGGAAGAGACGTTTGTATTGACACAGGCCATTGCTTGAATGTCTGGCTAGTAACTGGATGTTTCATTGAGTAATGTAGCTGTGTCCAAATCTCGATAAAGAGGTTGGAATTTGGAATGGTGTGCTTGCTCCCCAAAGGAATTTACTTAAAACCAACTTTCAGAAATAAAGAATAGTATACAATATATGAGAGTTTTGATTCGCATAAACTTATTGGGAGTTAGATTAAATATATTCACATTAACTGTCTTTAATTGTAGAAAAAATCCCATGGATCCGAACCGGTCGATGAGTGCCGAGTCTGCAGGACTCTACCTAAAGGTCATGTAAACTAACATGGGATTATCTAAAAGGACATTCAGGGAGGTAGGCTGAAGTAGCCTTCAAAGGCAATCGCCACTTTGTGGGATTTACTGTAATTAAGCTTTCTTCAATTTCTGCCAGGCTGCGTTTTGGAGCCTACTCAGAAATAGGTACAAAATTTGGATTATCGCGGCTAAGCATGATCAATTGTGACGGTTCAGGCCAGTTAAAGATTCGATTGTGGTGTCAAATGAATATTGGACGGAAATTGCAAGTTAGGGAACGTTCAAGTATTACGTAACATTGTTACCAGGGGGGGAGGGGTTAAGCCAAGCGTTATTAGTGTGTTATGCTGCGAGAGGTGTTATGGGACAGAAGTCACAAAAATGTTACAACACGTTATGATAGGAAAGGGGGGACGAAAATTTTTCAAAAAAAACGTTACGTAATATTTGAACGTTCCCTTAAGCGATCGGGCAAATACTTGTTGTTTTCTTTAATTAGATGCGTATTTGTCAATTTCATTCGAATGACGTTCAACGTCCTAATATGCTTGTTCCCTTATAATTTCCATCCAACTTCCGTTCTATTAATCATTTTAAATCGTCGATCTATAATTTAGATGTTCTTGTTAATAATAGATGAACTCATTGTTATTTGTGGCTGGTATTCTTCGGAAAAGGTATTTACTATGAGCAGTCATAAACAATAGAATGGTCTGTAATAAGGGGATGAAACACTAGTGGAATTGGCAAGGGTGAAACGGCGACATCAGTTAAAAGTGTTTTTTATTGGCTATGACTCGGGTTTTAGAATTGACTATTGTCGACGAAATAAAGACACTGCAACAATACTAATTCCATTAGAAACAAGATTGTCTCTTTGTTGATTGTTATTTATTTATTTTTCCACATATCTTCACCATTAATAAAGTTAATTAAAGTTTTACAATTCAATACAGTATTGTGTAATGCATGTTTAATGATTTTTAACATAAATCTCCACTACAATCAGTACTCATCAGTAATTTATCGCTTCCGTTTCCGTTCTCTTTCTATATGTTTTTCCCCCGACACCAATTCCTCCTGGTAGTTTTTAAGAAATAAGAGCACGTCGTCCTTTTCACACTTCAACGACACTGTATTTTATTACTTTTCCACAAATGTCGAGCAACCAAACACAAACCACACACACACACACAGAGACACATACACTTTTAATAATACTGATCTTTTAAAGATCCCTGTGTGTTAGTTACAGAACCGAATATAAAAGAACTTGGAACAAAGAAAATGATAATCTCAAGTAGGTGATGGTGATCAAAAGAATTAATTCACCAGAAACAGATTATTTCTTTAAGTTGAGCACACTCTTCAAGACACAATTGTGTGAAGATTGAAGGGCGGTAAATATGTGAATAAGAGATATAACCGTCACCGACAAGCGTTTATTAAATTGTGGTAGATTTTAGCAATTTAACGACCACTGTTCCGTTGGATGTTTAGTTTTACTGTTTGGTTTCTTGCTTTTTTTTATTGTATTTTACGACCCAAAAGTCCACAGGTAGTGTTATTAAACTAATATAAACGTAGCAATGTTGAGTCGTTAGACTTGTCCCTATTCTGATTAGATATTTATACTCGTATAGTTTGTTTTTTTATTAATATAAAAAATATCGATATTATACATATAAAATGTGTGCTGTTGCAATAAAAGTCTCTATTTAATGGAAATTTTCATCTCATTATAAATTTCGCTTTCGGACTCCTTTTTTAAAAGTAGTATTCCTCCTTTGATACGAATATTTCCCTTTCTTTTATATTCTTTGTGGAACAACATCAAGAAATTGATGTCTTTTTATGGTATTTTTCTTTTAATATTCCCTTAAGAAAAAAAAAGACAGAAACATCCATTTTCCAGCTAATAATTTCCATATTTATTGAAGACTGCTTAATGTATGTTCATTCAATTACTCACACAACTTAAAATTTTGTTAAAAACATCCCAAAGATCAATCCTGGTTATGTAAAAATGATTAATTGCGATATTAGTGCATCTTTTACTCTAGTTTTACGTAACAAAATATCTACATTTAGAATTCTTGCAATACGAGATTGTTAAAGAATTAAAGTTTCAATTAACGCATACAGAGTTATTAGCTTTGCTTGCCTTTGAAGAATTACCAACCCCTAATTTGCCAGTTCGGCAAACAGTGGAGATGAATTGTAATCTTTTAGTTACATTGTCAAATTTTTATATAACGTTTGACCGCGTCCGAATCTCACATTGTTGATATTCATTTTTTCGCTATATGACTGTCGGTCTTTAAAACGTAACACCATCTTCTAATGACGAAAGATTCTATGACTATTATCGATAATTTTGTGAAATGTTTCTGTTGATTGACATAGCTAAACTGATCAGCATCTTCATCTGTAAAAGTCGTAGACAGGGCCGAGACCACAGCAAAACAATGGAATAATTTTGGTGCCTCCTAAACTGAACTTTATAAGTAGCATTTTGTTAAGAGTCCTCTATTATAAATTGAAAGAAAGAATTCTACCTTAGAACTCTTGGAAACTCCTGATAAATACAGAATATTTGATTCAGTTTGGAAAATGGTTGAAGATCGGTCCTATGTCGAGTCTTCAGACTTCCTAGATCCTAAAAGAGATTCAGTTTTTGGATAATTCTCTCATTGACTGTTAAAATTTTATTATAAGGACAATTACCTTTATTTTTCCTAGAACCTGGAATTTACCAAATCCACCAATCCAGTTCTTTTGAAGTTTCCAATTGTCTCCTTGTTCAGTTGTGTTCCACCCTTTGACGTGTTAATGTTGTGTCGAAAAAATGTGTTTTGTTTTTGTTAATTATTAATTATGTCTAGTGCTAGTGTTAGTGCAAGTGCTAGAGCCTTTAGTAAAAAACATCCCATGATGAACGGCTCCAGCATTCCGATGAATATGGTAAATATTTAAATAACTGTTTTGCTTTTACAACGCTAACAGTTTTTCTTTCTTTCAGCTACGTATTTTTAAACTGGAACAAAACCGTGAGTCTGTTTCTTTTTTTCCAACAATGCCCCATACGAAAAGGGCAATTTTTAAATTGTTTTGAATTGTTTTAATGTAAAATTCTTTATGTCACGTTTTGCTGGAGCACTAGACGTTCTATTTATTGAGGTTTTCTAAAATTTGACAACGAATTATCTTGTTATCAAAAAGTTAAATTAAAGCATTCTTTTTTCAAAATTTATTAATATATGATTGATTATTTTTAAAATAAAGTAATTAACTAAGAGTTCGAATCCGGAATATACCTATAAAAGCAGTGTACTCGATTATTATTAACTTCTGGAGAGAGGTGCCGAAAAAAAACTAGAGCTCAAGAAAAGCTCGGGGCGGCCCTGATTGTAGAGTAACTATAATATTATGTTATTTGTGGACACATCTGGAAAAAAGCTTCAAGAAACGTCTCGAGATGTTGGTTCATCAACGCGAAAAAGATCTCGAGTGCTAATAGTTAATTAAGGTCGGACCTAAAAGATCGAGAATAAAGAATTCAGACAATTCAGTGCTTTGTCGTTTTTTAAAATGTAACCAGCAATTCTCCAGCACCTGCAACCAGATCACCCAAAGCGTTTATTTATTGCTTTTCTCGAGAAATTAGAAAGTTAACAGTTCGAAACGACAATTGCAACGGAAAAGCTTGATCCGGCCCAGTATAAACCACAACCAATGTAACAAAAAAATGCTTTTCAACAATGCAATTCTTGCTTCAGAATAACAACAGATAACAGGATTTAGCTGAAATTCGGGTAAGCGACGATTCCAGAATCAATTTTTAGAACGTGGACTCGTTATCGTTCTGAAGTTTTCGTACGTTTCTCTGCTGCGAAAAAAAGCAAGAAAAGTCCCAGTAAACTATTTTGCTTGAATCAAATTCGCAATTTGATATCAAGTAATTAACCCCTAAGCAATCGATAAACATTCCTAAACGTTAGTTAATCGTCTAACAAGTGGCGGAAATTTACAAAAAACATAGAACCCTCCAGTATTCTAATTAATACATCTTGCCTGCAAACGGACAAATGCGGTCTGAACGTTATCAGTATTCCGTAAATGTTTTGATCCGTTCATATCAAAGCTGTGTGTGTGTGTATGTTTCCGATGACAGGTCTAATTATCATGTAACTGGTGTAAATCTTTAACAATCTCGCCATTTATACGAGTTCGTCGCGCTCGGTTTTATTGATTTTGTTGTTAAAAATCAGGCCGTCCGATCAATTGAATCGGTTTCAATTTTTGTAAACGACGTGACGAGGGTTTTACCATCCTTCATCCAGTCAATTTGTGATCCTTATTCATTCTTACATGTCTGACATGTCAGTACAAGTCTATTTTGTTCAAATTGATTTACAAAAAGGTGTACAGAAAATTATTTCAATGTATTTTTTTTTATGAAACTCTTATTTTACGTATTAAAGCAACTGTAACCGTAAATCTTGATATAATACAGTGGAAATGTGTTCAATTTTTCACGCCGTTAGTGGATCTCTTTAGTGAAAGCTTGTCTTTTTTATGAATAGACCTCACACGTTAACCAAGATTCACGGTAGGTTTTTTTTTGTTGCAGCAGCAGCAACAATGACAAAAATCTATCGATTCTTATTTCATTTCCATTTGTTTTATTTCAATTCGTTTTTGTTTCATTGCGGGTATAATCCATTTGCAAACCGCTAGTATGTTTTACAAGGCCATTTTTTCCTCTATTCTCTCTGTATGTTGCTTGTTTGTTAGTTGTTTTGTAATTTACTTGTGGATAACTTGTGATAACGTACACGTGTTGTAATTAAAATTCGTATTATATGCGAGTCCATTGTTTACACGCAATTTTACCGTCCAGGGGATATTCTAGCCCTATATATACGTGTGTCCTCTATCCATTTCCCTCTTTCCATTCCATTCTCCCCCATGTATAATTCTTTTTCATGTTGTATTTTGATTTTCGTTGATTTATCTTTGAATTTCGTCAACAAATCTATTTTTAACTGTCCATCATCAACAGAAAGAGACAATTAGTAAATTTCAATTAAACGCTAATTAGTTTATTTTTGTTGTATTGAATTATTCAACGATTTATTTATTGAGATTGTGGTTTATGGGTGATAAATTTCAAACAACTTCATCCCCTATAAACTGTGATTGTCTCGTAAATGAGTCATTCTAATAATTTTCTACTTAATTAAATACTTTAATATCGCAATTTATCCATCACTGATGCTTTCTTCAGATGAATCAACCGATTTCAAACAGTTACTGGAAAATGCAACCAAATTGCACTTATAATAGTTGTGCTGTTTTGTTTGTCGACTAATCTATATTGTCCCGATGATAACACAGTAATTTGTTTACCAATTCTCTACGAATTGGCTTTATCTCCGTTCTAAGTTACTGTTCTGTTTAGTAAGGGTAAACGAATATTTCATAATAATTAACCGCCATTAATCTATCAGACTTGTGTGCAATCAGTCTAAAGTTTTGATGTTTTACAATTTTATGCTAATTGGTGGTGCGATTATACATGGCAATTTTTAGCCTTTAGCATTGTACTCGAACACACCTTGCAAAATTATGGACTAGTTTGGAACATGCTATTATTAAGCTTGGTTTCACACGATCGAAGTCATTGGACGAAATCCGAAACAAAACGGGATATACAGTGAAAACGCTCGGGCACAGGTCAGATAGGCTCGTCAAGCGGACGTGCCCAAATTCACTCTGAAGGCGCGTTTTAGGCACGTTCTGGCTTATAACGTGCTTAAAACATCAAAGAAGGATATATTATGGTGGAAACGGCACGGTAGGTGGCATTCGGATGATCCAGAATTAGACGATTAAAAGAAAGCGTTTTTTTGTTTTTTTTTATTCGAAAGGGAAAAAATTAAATCAATCTACTGAACTCCAAGGTGATAGTGATAGTAAAATAATAAATTACAACGTATCTAGTGGTTAATTCCAAGAGCGTTTTTCCACTGGAAGGATCCAGATTGCAATTTTTGACTCAAGCAAGGAAACAAAAGAGAAGTTTGATTTTATATATTTTTCTCCTGGGTAAACTAGAAAAATCAAGAAAATATTATCAAATTTTAACTTTTCTCTGCGGTAAAAGATTGTGTTTCATTTTTTTGTAAAAAAATCACTTTGAGGTGCTACAACAATTATGTAAATGGACTTTTTGATTAACTTTGTTAATTCACTGAGAAGAGGAATTAATACTGAAGAAAGAGTTTTGGTGCGATTTAATAGGTGGCTTAGTTTTTTATCAAGCCTGCCAGTCTTAAACGTAAGAAGTGACGAAAACTCACTTTAAACTTATGAATATTAATTTTTGTTTACAGTTGATGCAAAGCAGATACTCGTACATACGTAGCCGCTTTATAATTATAAGTACGGCTTCACTCGACGCTACTATACGATTTAAGTATGTGCTTCATAAAATTCTGCAGAGGTTCTCGGTGCTTCTCTACTTTTAAGTTCATATGTACATCTCTTTAAGTCAGTCTGTAGAAACACAACGTTGGAATGTGCAGTTGGAAAAATTTTGGGCGTGATGGCGATTGGGTTCTATTTTTAGGTTTTGATCTTTCAACTTTCGAGAATTTTTCAGTTTATCCCCGTTTGTTTTGTTTTCAATAGACTTAGTGGTAAGATTATGCTCCTAATATATATTTTTTGATTTGCAATGACTTTAAAGAAACGAATTTACAATCATTCAATCAGTTTGTGCTGGAAATTTGATCTGTTGACCTCATGAAAGGGTCAGTGGCGATCGTACGTTTATTAAATCTTTAGAATTATTCTGATTCTTTGAATAAATAATCACAAACTAATTGTGGGAAACAAATGTAAATAGTGACAAATTTAGACAAAACAGTCCAACAGTAGATCTTTTTTGGAGATTCCATAGATGGCGAGTGTCCAAATAATCTTGTGAAAAGAATGGGCAATGTTTTCGGCCTATTGTAGAGTTCTTATGCGACCACGTTAAGTTTCAGTAACGAAATAATCCTGTAATGATTGAAAAATAGTGCCAGCGACGATCGCACGTTAAATAAAAGGTATTTTATAAAATATTCTACATATCTAAAGTCTTATATTCATTGCAATTTGTATCAGATATAATCGGGTAAATTCTGTAGCGATTGTACGTATATCTTCTAATTACTTAATAAATCTAATAATCTTAAGAATTATGCTTCTCCTTTGAACAAATAACAACAAACTTTTTGGGGTAAATGGGGCATTACAGTCAATGATAGATTGTGACAAATTTAGATGAAACAGTCCAATACTGGCTTTTTTTGGGCCTTCCATAGTCGAACGAGCCATATTTCAGTCTGTTGTAAAGTTCTTGTGCGACCGCCTTAAGTTTCAGCAACGGCAAAAAAAAAACACCGCCTTATCATGATCTATATTTTATAATCCTGTAATAATTGAAAAATATGGAAATGTGCAATATTGTTTGATAAAATCTTGACACATATATTCGTATATAACTTTCAACCCTCCTCTTGTAATATGCAAATGGATAGAACGTGTGAATAAAGGGAAAAGTTACATTGTACTTTAAAGTGTATGAGTTAGGAACCGATAATACCCACTCTATAGGTGTATGTATATAGATATATATGGGGGTGATTATAATGATTTTATTGATGAGGGCCATAATGACAATTTATTGATATTATTATCTGGCAATGAATAGAATCTATTCAACTTTGAAGCTGATTATTCACCCTTTGAATTCGGATTAATAAGATTAATAAAATACATATTTTTTTTGTTAATAAATATTTATTTATAATTATTATTAATATATTAATTGTTAATTCTATATTGTACAATTTTTTTTTGGCAATATACATTAAATTGTGCTACTTACGAAGCATACAAATTCATTGCTAAAATTTGTTTATTTTATTGATTAAATCGATTAAAGTCTGAGTATAATTGTTGATTTGGGTGCTCTAATCGATCGAGTTTCTAATTAGAAATTTGATTGTTTTCCAATATTGGACAATTTTCAATTGATTATGTTGTAATTAAACATGTATTGTATTAAAATGTTTGTTTCCATTTCGGAACGGTTTTTGGACGTTTTCTACAATCAACAATAAATTCTCAAATACGATTTACAACAAGATTCAACCAAAGCTGTTTTGTTACAAATGTATTTGTCTTTAACTTAACAGTGGCGGTAACACACAAGTGGTGGTGAAATAGTAGTGTTTAGGACCTTCTAAATAGCAAAGGTTCACCGCCACCAGTTCACTGTTGTTTGTAAATAGGTTTTAACCATTCTGTGTAATTCCAGTTATATTATTGTTGTTGATTTATACCGCACACACGTGTGTGTATTTAAATAGAGCTTTGTAGTATCATCATCATCATCATCATGAACGAAAATCATGCAAACAAAAGTGTTGCTCAATTAAACTCCATTCGGACGTGTTGATTATACTCAGACTTTAAGTTTTCTCATTTCGTTCAAGCTCTGATATTATACAGACAAGATTGAAATGAATTTAAACAGTTTTTTTTTTAATTTGAGTTGCCATTGGTAGAAGACGATTCGACTGCAATTATTCGTAACAATTAATCCCAGCTGGTTTTGTATAGTTTTCAATGGAAATCGAATAAAACTGGGATATAATTGGATTTATTTGAGAATTTCTCACATTTAATGCAAATCTTTTAACATAATTTACACACTCTATAATCGCTGGTCATTTTTATTGCATACGTATCACAAGATGCGCCTTTTTATTTATTTATTTATTTATTTATATTAATTATTAGGATAATTTCTATGTTTCGTTATTAATTTTATATTTAAACTAAATTTATGATTATTATGTACAGATTGAAGCTCGGCGTTTTGGGGGCATTTCTTTGCGTATTTATTTTATAATTCAATAATTCAAATTGACTGCTTTTTGGTAGACGGTCGATTAATAAATAGAAATTGTCCAAAACGTCTCAATGCAACGAATGTAAACTGTGGAATGGATGTTGTTCCTTCAGAGTCGTCGACCATTTATTAGCTGTAACATCATAAATCCATTACAATCAAATAATAACTGATGTGTCTTACCCCTGGAGTATTACATTACCTTTGTAGTACATCTGCTTGTGCATAGAAGGACACTTTCTATCCTATAAACAGAAATTTGTGTAATAATCTGACAGATTTTCTATTGTATTGTGGGTTTGAATAATATGTAAATTTACAGTGGTTGGTCAAAACCGCTTACTTTATATCCTCTCTCAATCATCATAGCATTATCGCATACAAAAACAGTATTCCATCCGATCTATTTCTGTTTAAATTTCAAATACTAAGCAATAGAATGTTTGATAAAATATTAAAATCATACACGCACACATAGATGTGTGGCGGTTGGAAAGGTACAAAAAATTTGGATCTAAATAATCCGGATTTCGGGCCATGCTCACAAAAAAAAAGAATCATATTGATAACGGACATTATTGCCACATTTCGTATAGAATTGAGTAGAATAGAAAGACTATTTGAACGATTTATTCAAATTACTTTTATCAAAACTCGTGGGGCCTTCAAGCGATTTTTACCAATTTAATACCCTTTCGTCCTTGTTAATGGTAATTCTCTTTTGCTTAATTCTTACAATAATCAGCTTTTCTTCAATTATAATCATTTCTCCAATTTGTCCACATTTGGAACGATAACAGAGAAATAAAATTGCATCTAGAGATTGATAAAAGGTTTCAGCAAAATATTGATTTTAACAAAATGGCGGCTTTTTAAATAAAAAAATTCTGTTTTCGATACAAATTTTGGTCTTTAATTGTTTATAACACGGAAAACGAGAGAAAACCTTCCATCAATCTCCAGAACATATTAGGGTCATTCCATATGAAATCGTTTGATCGGAGAAGCCGACTAATCTTAGATTTTGCTGTAACTTTGAGGGATTGTTCTTTAGGATCCCAAAGAACAAAATTACATTTAATTTCTATAAGTGGTCTTTTCGGCGTATTCGATTAAAACTTTCAAGAAATGTCATTTTTAGGCTTTATCAATTTTAGCTGTAAAAATTTTACTGCTTAAGACATCTGTGCGTTTGGGGTGACAGTTTTAAGGTGAAAGATAGTAGTTTTCATGTGATACATAAAAAGTTACTCCAGTTAATACCTGTCATTGGCGACACAGTGCTGAAGATACGTGTTTTTTTAACTGACTCCAGCGTCTCGACTGTTTAATGTAAGTGACTGATGTTACTCAGAAATTATGTGTACATATCATCCCATTGTTTAGACTCTGAACGTGTTGACTGCGACAAAAACATATGTAAATTACAGGATCTTCAGTTCTTATCTTCAACTCAAGTGCCTGCAAAGCTCGTTTTGTTATTTTCATTCTTAGTGAGTGTGCAAGTCGTTTTTTTGAAGCAATAAATGCAATAGGTGCCATTGTGTTATCAAAAAATAGTAGGCTAGTGGTTGTTTTTATTTCGACAATACTATTGCCTTTATTATAAAAATTACGTATAATCGGCTCCTTCTTTAGAGATTATTCTTATTATTATAATAAAGATAACTATTATTAATAATTATATTAATAATAATAATAACCGATAATTCTATAATTATTGCAAAAAAAACACTTGTTCACTAGACTGTCAGAAAAAAATGTTTTTTTTTGAGTAAATACATCTAAAAAGTTTCTTTAATAGATGCAAAAAATCTCCTAAAACTTGAGCTATTTTTTCCTTTTGGGACGGGCTCCACGTGAGAGCCGCACACTGAGGCCATCTGGCCCATTGTGTGCACCTCCATTTACCAGAGCCTTACCACAGCTGTTCCAATCCTCTAATGAAGCTCAGTAGCCTGCCGTGTTCGGCTTTCCGACTGTCTTCTGGTTCCAAAAATCGTCGCCCCAGGTGTTGCTCTCTGAGGCCAGCCAATGCATGGCACTCGCAGAGTATGTGGTGAGGAGTTTCCTCCTAAAACTTGAGCTTGATATCTTAAAAATTGTGCTAGCGCATGGGGGGTCCCCTTTCCCGTTTAAAATACTATGAAAAAAAAACTTTTTAAAAAATTTTCAATGTAAATCATCGAATTTTTTTTTTCAAATTTCCCTTTTCATTATCTTATAAGAAATTAAATTCTCTACAAAAAAGGTTCCTTCCATTTTTTGCTCCGCCTCACAGGAAAAAAGTCACAGAGCAAGTTAAAAACAAATTATTTTCGACTTTTTGTATTTTCATTTTTTTCCACATTTTTAACGCTCAAGTTTTAGGAGATTTTTTTTATCTATCAAAGAAACTTTTTAGATGTATTTATTCAAAAAAAAACAACAAAATTTTTGTTTTTCTGACAGTCTGTTGTACACATACTAATAATGAAAATAACAAAACGAGTTTTGTAGATATTTGAAGTTAAAGATCACAACTGAAGATCCTGAAAATTTTATATCTTTATGTCGCAGTCAACTCGTTCATTTTATAGCCTAAACCATGGGATTTTTAGAAATTTCAAAATTTATATATCAAGATAGCCCACTCTTTATCGGGTTAATTATTGGCTGTATTTTTTCTATAATATGTACATTTAATTTTTGAGTAACATCAGTCACTTATATTAAACAGTCGAGACGCTGGAGTCAGTTAAAAACAACCCAAAAATTGAGTATCTTTAGCACTGTGTCCTTAATGACAAGTATTAACTGAGCAATATTTTATCTATCATGTCAAAACTACTATCTTTCAGGCTCAAAATGACATTTTTTGAAAGTCTTAATTCGAATATGCCGAAACGGTCGCTTATAAAAATTAAATGTGCATAAATTTTGTTCTTTGTGATCCTAAAGAACAGCCCCTCTAAGTTACAGCAAAATCTAAGATTAGTCGGCTTCTCCAATCAGACGATTTCATATGGAATGACCCACTTTTAATAAGGTTTAGACTGATCGGTTCAGCCGCTTCTGAGAAATCTTACCCACCGACTTTGGAAATAAAGTTTTGAGAAAACCACGATCAATGTTTACCTAATTCAGTGCTATGGCAAAGGTAATAAATCGATCCGTCGCGTTGTCAAAGAATTTAATCAAAAGTTTTTTTTTAGGTAAATCCGTTGGTTTTTTGACAAAATTTTTAACAATTACGGTTAATGAAAATAAATAAATAATGGCAATTACCATGACAACGCAAACTTACTTTTTGGGACAATTTTCAACTGAAACGAAGAGTTTTAGATTTTTCTGTGAAACTAAAACAAAATTTGAAAAGGTTAAAACTAAATTGACCTTTTCGGGACAAGCAAAAACTTTTAGCAAAAATACATTTTTCTTGTAAAACGCAAAATAAAAAAGTTTTTCCTCTTTGGAACTCGATCCATGGACATACGGTATGTGTAAGTATAACCTCCTCGATTGAAACTTTCGAGTTTTGGTTGGTTTTGAGCTATTTTGAACCAGCGTGCGGCGTGAAGAACTCATCAGGTAAAAAATCGAGCAGGAAGCCGGACTCAGACCCTCGAATTCTTCCGTCTTCTATTAACACTGATAAAATCCCTTTAGTGTTTAATTAGAAGTGCACACTTCTTTTGTTCTTCACGCATTCGTTTTTAATGTGTTATCGATTTTTAATTGTCGCTTTGTCCATTTTAACGGATATCCTTGGCAAATTGAAAAATAACACACAAACTAAATTGAATAATTCGTCGTGGCAAGTTGTGGAGGTATTGATTTTTTTAGTTTTAACAGTTTGTTTATTTGATTTTGTTTGATATATCAATAATTGTTTAATATTCAATATTTAAATTAGCTGATAAAGCTATTAAGGTAGATATCAATGTTATTCCCTTTTTTAGATTATTATTATTATTATTCTGTTATTCTATAGACATGTTTGTCTTTTTTTTAAACAAGCTAAAAATCATCCAAATCCCTATGGTTTGACTTTGTAAAACAACCATTCAGTATACAAATTGACTCATTATTAGGCGGATAACTATTTAAGAGAAAAACGAATGCTAGAAATCGGATGTTATACATTTAAATCGCCATTTTAGCATATAGAAATTAGAAGCAATTAACGCTGGTTTATTTAGTTGATATCATTCGGTAATTGTTGCATTCGTTAATATACCGTGTGTATATGTGTAGATTACATAGTACGTGTATGGAATACTAGAAAATATCCTGTAAGAGAATGAAAATTCCATCATGTATCCTCAAGGGCTCACTAAACGCGCCCCGTTTTTTTTTCTCTGTTGGTTCTTTTTTTATTATTAATGTAAAAGTATGACATGATTTCGTATTTATATACATAGAGATTGTTTTTAAACGAACCGGAAATGAGACAGGGTTTGCACATACTGACCGGAATTATTCGAACAACATTAACACAACAATTTAGATCTTACTCAAATACATATATATCTATATGTTGTATATGTAACAGGGCACATTAGGATTTATATATGAGATTTTCAAGTAGAGGAAATTGGAAACACCGAACAATGCAAATTTCATTGTAGTTTAGTTCTCTATCGAATTTGTGGCTTTTATATGGAAATTTCATCAAGATTTCTAATATTCTAATATTAAAACAACAAAGAATTTTCGGTAACATTAAACAAACCGATAATTTAGTATCATTTTCAATTGTTTAAAAGTGTCTAAATTTTCCACAAATTTCCACTAAAGTTAAAATAATCAAAATTAATTAATCTTTTGTTGTTGTTATTATTATATTATTTCTGTTTATATTACATCAAAGCAATCTATCCAGCCGTTGAATGCAATCAAAGATATGTTAAATTGTTGTGTCTAGAATTTCAAATGTTTTTATTAGGTGCGTTCCAACCGACAATGGTATATTAAATTCACAGACCAAAGGGTAACTAAATTTAAACAAAGTACCAACCTAAATCTAGGAATCCTTTGGTCGATGAATTTAGTATATTTTCATTAATTATGCAAGGCAGGGGCGCACCAACCTACTCGGACGCTCGGGTGCGAACCTTCTGTCGTCGCCATTTTGGGCACTATTTAATAAATACTAAAATTCACCCTGCGATTAGTAATATTTATTAAAATCAATTTTATATCTAGTTAGTATTACGTCCAGTTTATCTTCAGTTGCAAAGCCTCGAATCAGAATTTGCTTTGTAATGAATTAGCGTTTTATCAGTTGTAGGTATTTTACCCGCGCCAGACCGAGCCGAGAGTTGATGCAAATGGGTGCGTAGTGGTGAGAGGCTGGGTGAATTCCTTTTCCTATAGGGGAAAGACCTACAGTACCGTCACCCTAAGGTTCACATCGAATAAACTGAAAATGCCTTCAATTAAATGTTCAATAAATGTTGATTTGTGTAAAGAAACTCTTAGGCTATGAATGGAAATAATAAAATACCGATATATTTAGAAATAAACAGTTTTATTAATAAAATTTGGAAATAATAAAAAATCGTTTCCTAGTACCGGCCAATATGCAAAATATTATTTAAATAAGGCAATAATCACAAAAATATTGATTGGACAATTCCGAAATATTGGTACAAGCCTCATGGACCCAAGTTTTGCAATTTACACATTGTACCGAACCTTCTTCGTGAGATTTAAGGCACAAAGGGCAAATTGCAAAACTTGAGTTTTCGTCTGTTTTTTTTTTGCCTTTCTTGCAAACTCCTTTTCCAAAAGCACTTATTCTATCATTTAATGTCGCTTTAGGTATACTATGTGTAGACTCATCTCCTTGCTTAGTACCTTTTGTATAGCTCTTTGAATATTGGTAGGATACCAAGTGCCTTTCTTTTTCTTCGTTTCACCTTCATTACCTGACATCACAAAGAAATTAAACCACTTAAAAATGCACTCAAATAAGGAACGGTACTGGGGGACAATTGTGTGGTCGGTTCTGGAGGAAACGGAAAAAAATGTAATGTTCGCTCAGTAATTAAATATAAGGCTTGAAGTGTGATGTAAATTATGCTTCATAATACCTAAATAAGTAATCAACAGTTAACATGTTTTACTTTTGTTGAAATAGCCGAATAACCTTTGATTATAAACCACTGAACTTTACTTATGTATCATACGTTCATAGCGCGCAACATAAAACTCTGCATTGGCAGTTAACCTGTTACGAGACGACGTCGCCGCACACGGCACGTCATTATGAGACCAAACAACAAAAAATGCCATGCACCCTGTATCTCCTTTTGGTGTAGAATTTGGGAAACAGTAAGTGGCCGGTACAGGATGCCAGCCGGTACTGTAGGACTTTCCTATACTTATCAAATATGAAGCGTTGTATCTGACCTGCAATGCATTGGCGTCCGCAAAGGATATTAATTAACAATACGGAACTTTCATAGAAGGCGTCGTTGCATCTTTTGACTGACAATAAAGAAACATTATAATATGTCTTGTGATAATTTATTTTTACTATGTTGATTCGGAGATTTCTGTCTGTGTTGCTTTTATAGAATGCCATTTACATGAAACCATCTGTACGCCCCTGGACCGAGGGTGGTTCTTTAACGGCAACAATTCTATTGCGCATTCGTCTAGTTCGCCTCAATCTGGAGCTAGAAAATTGCTTTGCCATGAACTTCAGTCGTCCTTAAAATGAATTTTACGTAAAGAAGCAATGAGATTCGTAAACCTCAAGACCAACTTTAATTTGAGATTAAGCCTTAATGAGTCACGCATAGTTGGCTTATTATTTCTGTTTTCTTTTATAAATTATTGAATATTATTAAAGAAAATGCTTTATTGGTCTGTCTATATTTAAAATCGATTTTTTCGTCCTTCTCCTTTGTTTATCAACAGAATTGAATGAAATTTCTGTCAGTTACAATGGATAGTGCCATTGAAGTCTGTATGGATTCCTTTTTTTTAAATTTCCATTTATTTCTTAGTAAAGGCAATAACGTGTTTTTCGAATATTTTTTGTTTATCAAGTTTTCTGGAAAATAGCTGCGAATCTTGAAAAAACAAATCCATAAAGACAAAAATCACTGTATCGTCTACAACTGACATAAGTTTCATTTGAATCTGCCAACAAACAGACGAGAAAGACGAGAAAATTGATTTAAATTGCGTTCTACGGGAAGTTCTCCAATAAATTCTCATTTGAAAAATTTTTTTTCTTGAAATATTTAATTTTTTATAGAAAGCAAAAAACAAACTATGCACAACTCGACTACAGTAGATTTTAAAGAATTCAGGTTGCATGAAAAACCACCCACTTTATGTAAAATGGTGGAGGCGCCGGGCGGATCGCACTTTCATATTTTTGTTTGAGTAGCAAATGAAAAATTTCTTATCAAATTCATTGATTAGTTCCCTAACATTTCGTAATTTTCGAGATCTTATATAGCTAGAGAAAAAATCGTGTCGATCAATTAAAGTATGGATACTTTTCCACTTAAAATGATAAACAAGCGAAATATTTCAGTTGAAATTATTAGCTGGGACATGCTGTATAGAAGAAATAATAATTTTTCTTCTTAAATTAAATATCGAAATTGCAACAATGGTGGTTGGTGCGCTCCTCATGCGGGGCATCAAGTTTTTATGTTTATCAAAAACGAAGCATTTATTATCGCTTTTTGAATAAAGTGGGAAATCTGCTCCGTTTTAGGCTGTTTCGAATTAACGATTTCCTGTAGCGTAAAATTTCCGATGGTAATTGCTGCTCTTTCTCTTCCAACTATTGTATGTAACAATTTCGACCACTAAAACGATGAATAATTTGTTTAAGTTCATTGTTGACTTTTCTAGAACGAATTATCGTGTATTTTAACTAAATCAATACTAATTATTTAATGTTTAATGAATATTTTAAGAACTAGAACTAGCAGCAGCCGAAATTACTATTATTAATTCAATCAGAACGGTTTTTCTTTTACTATTTGACAAATATAAATAGTTTTTCGTAAAAGCTCCATTTTTCGTTTCCTTGTGAATAATTTACAACAAATCTTTCTTCTCGCAGACTCAATTTTCAACGTTAAATATTAGAAGATATTGTCGCTTCCAGTTGTAATTCTGATTAAACTAGAAAATCTATAGATATAATCTCTCTTTGTTAACAGTGAACGATATTATTTTTCGAGTTTTGTCGGTCAAAACAACAACAACAACAAAAAAAGTCGGACTACAATCATTGCTTACCAACAAGGTGTGTTCCTATGTAATAAATATTTATGTCGGAACTCCCAGTCCGGTGTTATCGGGAATCTGCGGCATTCTATTACTATAGTGGTGGTTTAATATAATAGAACACAGCCACTACAAATTCAAACTTTCAATTACTGATTCGTATTCGAAATCTCGCACTGTGTGTGCTATATGAGTATGTGTGTGATTTTCTATGGGAAAGGTGCTGCTCTCCATTAAGCAAGCTTTTCTCTGGAGAGATCTACGGTCATCTATCACCTTGGCGTTAGTCTTGTTTGTGAGCATGCAAAGTGCACATTAGCACCAACTAGACGAACGAATAGAGAACGATTTGTGACCGTAATATCACTTTTCTTAGAGCTGTACAGACAGACCATCTGTCTATAGTTACTTAAAAAGGAAGTCGACAATTAATCAACAATTTCAACCAGGTCAGTTAGGCGCAATGATAAACTCTAACCATTAATCTAATTTTTGAAATTGTAATAAAAGCGATTTTTCAACGATAATCCAGTGCCTCTCAAACTTTTTGCTGGAAGCAGACAGACTGCATAAGAAGCTACATTGCAATTATTGTGATCTACTATTGCATTATTTTGGAGCATATTTTCTTATTATTTTGAAACACAGAAAAAAAAGCAATTTTGGTGGATGCACTGAGCGAATAGCTATTCAACTTTTCCTTGAGCTTTCATTGTATGTTATCATCTGCAAGATATTTGCACTGGACTGAAAATTGTTTGATTTTAATAAACAAGACTCCAAGAAGAACGTGTCTATTCAATAAAAGACGAACGAAAATCCAAGTGAAAATCTTATTAATTAATCTAAAATAGAATGAAAGAAAAGCATAATATCTGCTGTGTTGTTCTGTGTTGCACTGTTAAATTTGGATAAATTTTGATAGGTTCGAATTTATTAAATATTCATAGGGAAGGGGTTTGATAAACGTTGTTGTGTCAGTTGGATATTTTGAGCTGTGATAAAATTTTAATGAGAGATTTATTAATAAGACACCTTCTAACGATAATCATAATAATCCTATTATAATTTATAAACAACGAGATTTCGTTGTTATTTTCACCAAATACGAAAACAATGTTTCTTTCTTCTGAAAAACCGATCTCAATTAAGTGCTAATTAATGTATTTAATTATCGACAAGCGTGAATTCTTAATAAATGTAACGTTTCTTGAACCAAAAAAACAACAACTTAATTGATTTTTGATCAAGAATCCAACAATTACAGCGAAAAGATCCGCTTTAGCTTGATTTAATTTCTTTGTTAAATGTTAAATATAAAATATCGAGCTGGTGAAAGATTGCCTTGGATATATTGTAGAGGCGGCATCGACAGCCGTCTCTCCACCGCCACTAGCTATTCTGTTAATGTCATCCGAACATGGATCCGTTCAAGCATTAATCTGGGAGAGAAAGAGGAAATAGGCAATTGACTTTTTAAATTGCTCAACATTATTTTATTGGACGCAACGATATCGTTTAATTCGCCAAAATAAAGCTAGAAATGTTTCTATTTCGGTGGATTATATCGGAAATTTCCTTGACAATTGGAGTTTTGTTGACGCCAACTTACCTCAGCAGCGCTCTTGAAATTGATGTTGGTCCGAATGGTTCTTTGATGTAATGGTTGTACCGGCCGGGCGTTGTTGCCCAAAGGGGCTTTAGGAGCTTCCTCTGAACCCTGCATTAGTTTCCTCAACTGATAAAGCTACGAATGAAGAAAAACATTACGAGTAAATAAAACGATGGCAACAAAGAAGAGGAAAAACAATCAACACAACAATAAATTTCTAACACAATTGGAGGTGTTTATACGCCCCCGTCATTTTAGTTAGAGAACATGACCACAATAAGATCCGAATAAATTCGAATTAAATTAAATTGCGAAATAATTCGATTATTTTCGAATTTGCTGTCTAAGAAAATCCGAAATGTGTAAAACATTTATGTGACAGTCGACATTGTAGAATTGAATATAAATGATATGATACGTATAAATTTTGTAATACACGTGCTAGAGGGATGTTGGATGGAATTTTGTGAAAATCACCACAAATGGTGGTAGAACAAGTCGAGATAAAATCTAGGGGCGATAATAGAGCCTTATAAAAAGGCTAATATTACATATTATTTATATTTAGATATAAGGAATGTCATAAAAGCTACCAAAACACGTTTATCGTAACGTGTACATGCCTTCGTTAAAGATCCACACAAAATTGTAATTCTATTAGGATCTAAATAGAGAAGCCATAGTGGATCGTTAACGATTCGTGATGTCATTAAAATCAATAGTAAAACTGATTTCGTAACGCTTAAATCGTGCAAATAAACTGAGTAGGTGTATACGGTTACGGTATTAATTTAAAGAAACATACTACTTTATTGCAATTGAAAACGCGTCGTCTGTTAAATATTTGGTCTTAATTGAGATTCAGTAAATAAATTCTGACATGGAGACAAATGTCGGTGCTATCTGAAACTGATTTCTTACCTCATGTTTAGTAATATAAATTGGCTTATTAAGTATGATCCAAACAGTAGTTTCCCAACAGCCTGGATGCGTTGTCGAGCCTTCATATGTCATAAAATGTTCTGTTCCTGGCATCATACTTCTCAATGATAAATGTTTTATTGGTGTAAAATCTCCTGAAATTACAATAATAATAATAATAATAATAATAATAATAATAATGGCAATTTCATTTACACGTGAAAATAAATAAATATAGAACAATGTTTCCTAAAAACAAGCAAATCTCATTCAACCATTGTCCAGTTCTACCTGTTAAACTAACAATAATTAAATTTTCATTTTAGTATTCTCGTTAGGTTATATTTAAATTGGCCTATATACGGACTGATTATAATTAGGGTAGGTTTTAAAAGTAAATAGTAATTATAAACATTGCCTTTTTTGGGTCGTATTCATTTCTCGTTTGTTCTTATTTCAAATCAAAACAAAAAGAGAACATTACTAATAATAATAATAATACTAATACTAATAATGAAGGAACAAATAGCATGGTTGTCAACCGTTTTATTCATTAATTATTAAAATATACAAGCCCAGCACTAATTAACATAAAATATATTTAATGTGATAATATTATGATTTAGTTTAAATAATTAGTATTTATGGATAGTTATAGGCTATTGATTACTATTTTGTTGCCATTGCATTATTTATTTATTAGGTATTTAATGATGTTAATTAATTTCGAAAAATCCTCCATTTTCAATTTAAAAACGCAATCAGGAAATGAGCTGTATACAGACTGTTTCAGCCCATACAATCATCTTCCATAACTCCCTCAATTATTAAAATATTCGAATGCAATCTTCGACACTGTAAAAAATTACTAGGCCACTTCTTAAATTTGAAAAATCAACACCAACTTTTTAAAATTTATAACAAAAGGGCTAAAAAAGACATGTTAGCAGAATGCAATGAGAAGACTATATCCACCTACAAAAAATTGTTCCTTAATGATTTGGTCAAAAATTAACTAAAAATTCCTGCTTCTTCTGATCATTTTGGAACTTTGATTTTGTCGTATAATAAATTTTAAAAAGTTCATGTCGGTTTTCAAAATTCACCGAGTGGCCCAACGTTTTTTTTTCATTCCTGAAGGTTGCATTCGACTATTTTAACAATTGAACGAGTTATGAAGGATGATTGTATGGGTTGAAACAGTCTGTATGTAATACAATCATTTATATTACGTTACACTGGTTAATCATTTTGAAAATGTTTGAAGTATGTTTTGGAATAGATAATGAGCGTTTGATAAGAATTGTGGGGATTAAATTTAAATATTTTACATGCTATGAAAATCAATAGAAACTTTTACGAAATATTTTACGCTATTTCTTTAAAGTCGTTTTATGATATGAAATTATAAATTTCGCTATAAATAGAGAGTGAATCGTATAATTTCTCAACAATATTTGACAGTTAATTAATATTTAATTGGGGTGGAGATTAGTCATATCAGAAACGGTATTCATTTGTGAAATTCGGATAGAGATAGCAATTTTATAGGTTTGAAATCAATAGAAACAAAGCAAATAATTCAAAAGCTGTTAGGTTTCGAGACTGCGTGCTCTAGCAGAAGGGCTCTGATTCCATTGCAACACATCCTTAAAAATCCAAGTACGAACTGGAGTTACTATCTACTAGACAATATTGTTGCTAACTAGCACACCGATAAGCTTTTATTTTTATTTTACAAAGAAAAGTATATTTTCTTTGTATTCGTTTCCAATGGTAATGAGCTAGAATCTCAAATGAAGATTTATCGGAAACGTATTTAATTTTTCCGAAGAGATCCACTTTTTCGTTTTCCTCCTTTATTTATGAATGGAACTGAACGATTTCAATAATATCTGCTTGAATTGTACGGAATTCTTTTTCAAAGATTCGTGTCCCTTTTTCATATAAGGCACCAACTTGAGCTGCTTTTGTTTATTAGATTTTCTGCCAAATCAATACAACTTTTGGAAAAAACAATTCATAGAGACATCAAGCAAATTCCCGAGTAGAAATTTTAGTTAGGTTTTGATTTGCCACGAAGTGGGCTAAGTTAGGCAGCCACATTAGGCCCGAGTCACAAACGCAGTTGGGATTTCGTACCTAATGACGCTTCCTAATTATAATAGGTGTAAGTTTGGAAGCCTAATTTGCATCGAATTCGGCTTCATAATTATAGTGTTGATTGTTTAGGGAACAAATTTACTAATAACAGTTTTTTTGTTATAATTTTCATTCTTTTAACTAATTTTTTTAAATTTCAACTATAAATTCCTTATTTCTGTTATTATTCTAATCTTGTTTTTGCAAACTCTTCTGATTTTATCACTTAACGGATTATCTTCTGAGTATTGCCTGATTTCTTCTACTCTATTTGAATTGTCTATTGGCTTATTTAAAGTGCTGTCACTATGAGAATAACGAAATAACTGGGAGGTTTTCAGCACCACATTGACTGCTACATTCGTTTTTTTTATCGACCTGCACTTCATTCATTTGACCAAAAAAAAAGTTTAAAGTAGTAGCACTGTTAATATTATTTACCGTTACCGAATTATTAAAGGATAATCCAACGTTAGGTGAAATAGGATCCACTTTTTTTTTCAATTTTGCTTTTTTCTGAATGTAAGAATTTTTGACGGACTTTTCGAAATTTTTCATTTCTTAAATTAGCCAGTTCACGTTTTCGATAATTTGTTTATCCAAAGTAATACATTTAAACTTAAGTGCTCATCTATATCCGTTTTTTTGACTACTTTTATGCTCGATACTTTTAAGAATTTTTTTAAAAGAATTACCTGCCAGAAACTTCAAGCGCGAGGTTCTCAGAACAATAATTCTAAAGAATGCCAGTACGAGAATTCAATCTTTAAGATTATCTAACTTTTTTTCTTCTAAATATAGATCATCATTTTCTTTATAGTCGGACCATGAGGACAATTTTATTGTTGGATATTTTTTTATATATTTATTAGATGTTTTTTTTTAGAAATTCCATACTAAGTTTTGAAATGCTGTAATTTCATTATCTTTAGAGAAAAATTAAAATGCCTTCGTCAGACTGTAAATACGTTTTACAAGATTTATTTATTTATTTTTATTTTTCCACATTGGAAAGTTTTTTATTATGCTATGATGTCAATTCCTATAGCCGAAAAGGGAATTTTAAAATTCAGAAGGCGGTATTTCGTTAAAAATTTGATTTTTCAAGATTTCTTTGTTTTCTTGTTCAAAATTAACGTGCATCTCTAGCAAAACTTCGTCCCTTATTTTACTCCTAAGAAGATGGATTTCCAAAAGCTAATACTGCTTATTTTTATTTGTAAAAAGACCTTCTTAAGTGGTAAATTTCTGCTATGCTATGCTAGGACTCCAGTGGAAAATTTTTAAGTTGTCTATTACTTATTGTTAGTCATATTTAGGATTCAATTAAACAAACGAGAAACACTCAAGAAATTTTGGAAAACAATTTGCACAAATTGAGCGCAACAGAGCTACTATAATACTAATGAAATACCGGTAAATATTGATGAAAAATAATGAACCTAGTGTGCTTCATATCTTGAAAAAAGTTTATCTAGAGTTGTTGTGGAAATTGCGCCTTAGCACCATGTACAACGATCCGAAAGAAGTTTCCCTTTCAGATTCTCACAGAAAATGTTCCTAATTGTTTGCGATTAAATAATTAAATACAAAAAAAATATGTCTAGTGCACTGTGTTCAACCTGCTGAAATATATCACCGCGTTCCCGATTTACGTCTTGCAGAAGACAAAAAGATTAATTAATTAATTTTCAGTTTCCTTCATATGGTATTGTTTTTTTTTTGTTGGGGCGGCAAAATAAATCTCGCCCTAGGCGTCGGATTTGCTACATGAGTAAGTTGAATCTTTTTATCGCTTCATGCAAAAATTCAATTGTTTGTTTGCTTTTCTGCAGTTGTAGATAATAGAAAGTCATTCTTCAGGGAATAGTTGACAGGTTGAGCAGTTTGCTTACGATTCCATTGGACGTTGTCATCTAACAACGAATCAACTATTCAGTAAGACGAAATGCTTTATAATCCTCAAAAATGTTCAAAAGGACCTCTGATCCCTAATATTTATTGCTTATTGTTTTTATTCGACTAATGTTAATATTCTATAACATAACAACATCTAGTAGCCGTGTATTCGATATCAACTTTCATGTATAAACTTCAAAATAATGTACTTTGGATACAAATTTAAGTCTCTTATTTCACCTCTAGGGGCAAATTTTCGAAAATCGTTACTCAGTATCTATCTACATTATGTCAACAACTTCTGTACAAACTTTCATGCTTCTAAACTAGACCCATTGTTTTAGGCTGTTCGTTATCCGACAGTCAGTCAGCATTAGGATTTTATTAAATAGATGCCCTCTCTTGAACTGCTGGAAAGACATACCCATCAAGTGATGTAGGGCACTAAGTAAATATTAACTCATGAGATTTATATCGAATATGACTAAGTAAATTCCAACCGAATTGTCTGAGAAACAGATATTTTGCAAAACTGGCTTTTCTGTGATTCACATTACTTTAAACGATTCGAATAGGAAAGTAGGCAAAATTGAACGTGCTATTGTAGTACCTATAATTAATGAAAATTCCCCGTTAATTTCGTCTGTTTACCTAGAGATAATAGAGCAATTGACCGTTTTCAAGCGACACTCTGTAAATATTATAATAATAGAAAGCTTCAACAAATTTTCAGACCAGATACCGTCTTTGGTAACCAACAACAAATGTTCAACATCATTTAAAGAAGCTCAATAAGTAGTGTATGCAATGCAAACTAAAACTTATTTCCGTTTAATCAGTATAAAACATTTATTTTACAACATGATCAATATCAGTATATTTCTACAGACTATTTAACCTTTAAACAAAAAAAAATTTTCTCATTTACATCCGTTAGATTTTATGTTTCTATTTTACACACATATATCAGTCTGTTATCTAATGGTTTTCTATCGTGATTCCAGTTAATTATACATGCAACAAAGAGCCAATAACATCGGCATATCGTCTGTAAAGACAGTGAGAAATAGTAAAAATCGGGCGCGTCTCTACATCTAGAATGGTTCATTGATTTATCAACATTTCAATCTTGATAGTTGGTTTGTTTGGTTGTGGACGTCTATTAATTTCTGATACAAACAACTAATTCCTAGTTAAGTTTTCCATTTGAATACGTTCAATACAGAGCAACGAAATCACTATTTACGAGCGCTATTTTATAATGTAACGGAAACTTGTTTTGCGTATCAAAGCTTAAAACATTATGTAAATTCAAATATAAAAGATACTCATTAAAGCTGGTGACTTTGTAAAACTTCGAAAGGGGTAAATATTCAAAAATAAACGAATAAATGGGAAAATATGAAGGAGTTTTTTTTTGGTGTTCTCTTTCTCTCTCTCCGATACAACCAAAAACTAAATCGTATACGACATTAATTTCGAATGCATCAATTTTAGAGCAAATTTATTATTGAAACAAGCATTCCTGTTACTTTACACTATCAAATCGAATTCGATAGTGTACTCAACGAGAGAATTTGATTTTCTATTACATATTGTAAAGTTACATATGTGCATTAGATTTGCCGGTAGTAGTAGTATCGACTATTGATGATGCTGTGTCAGGGGATTTTCTCATCATTACTATCATCATCAACAACATCAACAGTCGGTAGTTCATTTACAAATCCATGAGGTGTAATGTAGCTCGAGTTTGTTATACGTATCGCTTACATATACGCTTGTTTAGATAACAGCAAATGTACGTATTCTTTTGGAAAAGCTTCCACTAGTTAACCGGTGCAAGTAATGAATTAATGGTGTAGTAGATGTTGGGGGTATGTGCAATATTTCTGATAAACGCAATGCAGAAATGCTGATTCTTTAAACGATAAATTTATTAAATAACAAACGAATTCTACTGGAAATTTTCGTGTTTTGTTTCGATTAAATGAAAATACCCGTCAACTATTCGTTGATTAATACACTGGTAAGGACGTAGATTGAGATTTCAATTTATTCGAGATCAAAGAGTGAATCTTAGTTTTAGTGTTGTTTATCGAATGTAAAACTTCGTCTATGCTTATCATAAATGCAAAAATAATGTTCTCGAGTTCTGTTCTGATCTCGAAAAGCTAGTGATTTGAGATAACTTATAATCAATCACTTTGATAAGACTCTTTGGGGTTGATGGGGGTGGAGTGGTGTCTATTACCTCAACCTCAAAAACCATTTTACAGTTTTGTATTTTACTCATCTGTAGCAGATATACACACATATACCTATATATATACATTCATACAGACCGTTTTGTCAACTGAATAAATAGCAACATGTCGGCCGTTTACAAATGGTTGTTGCGTTCGGATTCAACCCTCTTAAAAATGATAGCCATTATCTGGCAGACAGATCGCGAGCAATCTGACTAATGTAGAACAGACGGTGAAGGATAGAGGAGAGTGGTCGGTATTACCCTATTCTGGGGTGACGGTGTTTCCCCCCCATCCACACCCATTTTATATAACATATCCGGACTAAAGGCAATATTACAGCGACTATCGTCATGCGAATTTATTCACAAAAATATATATTTATAATGTTGTGAGTGATTTATTTTTTCCATTACTGTTACACAGTCTAAACCAACTTGTACATAGAGATTGATTATACTGACTAGTTTTACCATTTTTCTACAGGAAGAAAAGAGTTTCTCAATGCTGACGTAGATGCATTTTGGGAATTATTCACTATTTATTATCGATCTAATATAGATTGGGAAAAATGAAGCAATTCTTATAACGATTGGTTTTCGTTTTATAAGCAAACAAAGAGTGTGTAGTTTTTGCCTGTGGATATCACAAAACAACTAAGGAGCATACCTAGAGCATGATAAGGTGCTCTCACTGTTATTTAGAAGATTTGTAATTGGCAGACTTTTCACGATTTTTTGGCAAATTAAGCACATTTTCTGTAGTAAAGGAAAACGAAAAACAGTCGAGTTCGTTACGAATTCTCTTCTCTGCCGCCTTTCTAATTTTCAAATAAAAATTGTTGCTTTGACGAGCTTGAAAAACTCAAATTGTGAAAAATTACTCAGCAGAAATCTCTGAATCTCTGAGAACTCAAGACAGCCTTTCTTTTATGAAACTGTCTTCGTCCATAAGGGATCTCTCAACAAAACGACCAAGTCAGTCAAAGAACAATCGTAAACTTTCGTTGGGAAAAAAATCGTTGCTGTCAAAGTCTCCAAACTGCCGGATGATAAAAGCCTAAATTGTTTAGTGCCAAATTTTCAACAATTGCGAAGCTGTATTTCAGAAAAAATGTTTGAATGGTCGGAGATACTATTCAATGGCTAATGAGCATACTTGATTTTTTCCGCTCTTAGTCTTCAATCTTCAAGATCTCTACAATTTGCTTCTTACAAACGCATAGTGTCCAAATGACTCCTCGACTAATTGACAAAAAGCGAAATGGCAATCTACCATCAAATTTTCCTATAATGCTTCTATTACTTGCCGATGAAATATTTTATCAGTTAGTGAATAAAATTCAATCTCCGCTATATAAATGAATAACTTTCAATTGTATTGTATTCCACATGTGACCAACGAAATTTTGAAACCAATTAATTAATGGCCTTTAGCTGTTTGGCTGTAGGAGAGCCGGCGGGCACCGTTTCAGATTCAAGCCCTATATTCCAACAAATAAGTCATTACAGTGTTGTTTTATTTCCTTCATTGCTTGTAGTCTATTGACAAAACTAGTAGAATAATTATACAAGTTTGTTCAAACATTATTACAAATAGTAGTGGTTGAACGGGCGTTTAAGTACGACTATTGTAACCCATCCAAGTCGCACAAATTGATTCAAACAGGTCACATTTTCGCACAGAGGAAGGCGAAGGTGCCAAGTAAACGGTAATCGGATTGTCGGAACAAAGAGGCTTTTGTATGATGATATCGACAATAACGGTCGAGATGGTTTGTATTTGTGGTGGTTCGTGTATACACACACCTACAACGTTTACGCTTTATGAAAGATTTTCAAATATGAATTGTGAACAGTAAATGGCAACAATATCAAAATTGGTGTGTACTTCATGTCACATACATTTGTTAATTTCCTAATAGTGGAACGTATGAGAGAATGATTTCATAACGATTACAGTGCACACATGTTTGTAAAATAATCAATCAGTCCCAAGTGTTCAACTAGAACGTAAATAAGTATAAATAACAATCGGCGGTGTCGGTTGCGTCAGTTTAAGCGTATTTGTTCAAGTGGTCCGAAGGGATATACGGCCAACTTGTCATTGTCACATTGTACACACACACACACACACACACAGTAACGCATTTATATACAACTGGCCTGCTCTTTTTACACATAGCCACCGCCACTGTATGTATCTAGAAACCACTTTTCAATACCACCACCGACGTAACGCTAAATGGCTCCTGTTGTCACACGTATACAAATAGATGACAGAAAAATAGATTTGTGTGATTGTTGGTAACAATATGGCACTTTTTCCCCCAATGTCAAATTAAGATAAAGTAGTTTTTAATTAGAACTGAAACACAATTTAAAAACACATAAAATATGTAGCGGCGAGTTGATTGCAATTTTGGCGGATGCGCCGGACAAAACCAGTCGAGAATTTATATCGAATGAGTTTCCAGTTACTGGGCGTTTGCTTGACTTGAAATTTATTACGATTGAATCAGTTGTCGATTTTTCATTATTCGAAACAAGGCACCCAAGATTCTGTTTAACAACAAACAATATACCTACGTGTAACATAATTTAATATCAACATGCATGCTGTAATTTAAATAAAACATTCATTAAACGAATTGTAGCCGACGCTGTGCCTCTCGTCTAATGGTGCTTGTCTGCTATGATGTTTTTATTTAATTTTAATATGAAAGATAATTAAAATCGGGTTTATTTTAGTGCCAGCAGGCCATAAATCGTTAATGTTATCCAGAACAGGATGGTGGCGGTAACGGTGGCGGCATGCCGTCTATATCGGACAGTAAATCATACCATTGCTGAGTGTAGATAGCGACGCTCTTAGCTCGCCCAATAAACAACCCCCGGTCCGGAATTCGACACCATTTTTCACTGGGCCTTAACGACACGCAAACATACACACACATAGACAGATATATAGAAAAAATCCGGGAATGTTTACTAAAGGAAGCTCGCATCTACAGTACAAATCAAAAAACGGACATATACACACACAGACATGGATTTATATACATATGGTACGTATGCGAGCTACGAGCGATTTTTTTCGTATAAATTGTCGGTTTAAGGCGCAAATTGGCTTGTTATGTATTATCGATGACAAAGGCACAACTGTAGTTAGAGGGATGAAATCGGATCGGATTGAAGATGTGAATACCGCAATTATACGACGGCTAAAACCCGGAACACGTCAACACTACGAGCGGATTTTAAACGACTAATTAAGAACAAGTTCAATTGCCAATGACCGCAGATCAACTATATCTGATTAACATCAACATTAAATATTTATTAGACGAAAATTGTGGCACGCAATTGATAGACTTATAAATATTAACGATTTAAACAACAAATAGTAATTATGTTAATCGGTATTGGTAATAAGGGAGTCATGCCTGTAATGTTTTATCATCAATATAATTCCACCAATTTTCTTATAGACGACACAACTCCAATCAATGTTCTAAGATTACAACAATTTACAAATTTGAATTATTAATACGTGACAGGATTGCGGTAGTAGATTACTAATTCCAAACATCACATCTTGGCAGCCACAACTACCCGAATTGCGATGGCTCTAATTTATGTCTAGTTCGCTATTAAAATATTAAATAACCCATTTATAAAAAAAAAATCGACGACGATCTGGGTACATCCCATTTCAACATTATGCCTTATGATTCGTATTCAAATGCAAATTGAACGAAATTCTATAATTGACATTAAGATTGTGCATTTATTTGCATAATAATGAAGGCACATTATTTAGAATGTATATGTTGACGGAAACGTTTATGTAGGCAGACGTCTTTTCTTTGTAAAAGCAACGATAACGTCGACGATATTGTCCACATTGCCCAGTCCTGTTTTACGTTATATGTTCACCCCATTTCCAGTTCCACTGTCATCGTTTTATTGTGGTTGTTTTTCCCCCTTACTCTACTTGAAACTGATATTAAATTTCAACATTGTCACGCATTTTACACCGGATATATTACGATTTATTAATACGACACGATTTTCATACGTTTGATGTTGTAAATAGATTACCTCTTAAATCTATTGTTAACGCAGATCATCATGAAAATATTTAGAAATACAATCATTTAAAAGGTATTATGTTGTGTTCGATTTTTCTAGATTTGTTTATTCCTTCAGCATTTTATCATTAATTGGTAATTCAGTTAGGTAATTATAGCGAAAAAGGTCGAAAAAAAAACAATCTGAATCATTTGATTTTGTCCTGTTTGTGTTGGTTCCAATATACAACAATTTTTGTCATTTTAATGAAAAAAACCCATCCAATGAAGGATTTTTTTTCAGGGGAAAAAATGTGATTTTATATTATACGATTATTACTATATTTCTGGAATTCTTGTTATCATTTGAGTGTACAAAAAATATTATAATAAAATTACACAAGATATGGAAGATTTTAGAATTATTTTCTACGATAATGGAGACTTTATTTTGCTGTTATTTTGCTTCTGTAAAACAAGTCAAATGAATTTCACTGTTTTTGTTGGAATTGTCCTGTAATTTGATTTTTGTGTTGGAATTCTCACAATAGCGCAACAAAATAATTGCTCACAGCACATTCTGGAGATTACGCAACGTTTTAGGTTTACGCTTTTGTTAACGCGCGTGCCCTATAGGGTAGAAAACAGAGCCCGGTTGTTGAGGGCGGCAGTATGATATAGTACGATAGTACTAGATGTGAGTACGAATCCAAAACAACCAAAATCTGAAACATATGTACTACCCCAGTACCAATTTGTACATAAATTTGTAAATAAAGGATAGATAGGTCCTTCGTTCTTTTAACTGGCAACATCCCCAACAGCCTTCAATCCCCAAGTATTTCAGAGCGTCAGACTGCCAGGGTGACTCTCACAAAGGAAACGACAAATTCTACGAATGAACTCTCCTATTTGCTACCTTTCAGGTGTAGCAAAAGTAATTGCTTTCACTTTAGGTAATAGGCAAGAACGACAAAACGTGAAAAATTATAGGTATAACTGAGGACTCTCAAAAAATATGCACAATGCCCTTTTTGTTGTAGATATGTCGTCGCCTAGGATCCTACAAAGAAGATCATACACTCAGTCAAAATGCTCTATTATGTCCCGTTTTTCGAATCGAGAAGTCTTTGGATGATTAAGGACTCAAGTTCTTTTGTGAAAATCTCGAGATCAGTCCAAAGCTTCCAAGACCAGTTTATACTGGCCGATACTAGAAAATCCAAATTGCTTGGTGTCAAATTTCGAAAAGTTCCGATTGTAGACATATTTCAATAATAATAAAACAGATCATGGTAGTGGCTAGAGACATTTGTCAAAAATTTGAGGTCAAAAAGTTCATTACCATTTTTTTTCGTGCGACGAACAAACCGGAAATTGAAGCAGAAACGTTAGCCAAACGGCACGAGAGCTATATGTTTGAGTATTTTGATTACACCTAATGGTCAATTATTTTAGCCTCGTTTCCTTCTCGACTAATCGTTAATACTTGTTTTACTAACTCGATTGTTTCCAAATCTGGCGTTTTCATTATAGAGGTTATACTGTTTCGTTTCATTTTTTTTTTGTTTTATTTTCTGGTTGTTTGGAATGATTTGCAAAAGCATCTGCTACAACTACTTGTTCGGTATAAAGTTGTTTGCTACTAATTTACATTATTGGATTGGCACGAGTTATGTTCACGTATCTGCATATCCATTTCAAGTACTCCAAGTGAATTGATGCTTCGTGTTAAATATGATTTCGAAATCGTATCCTCACAATTCAAACACATAGAGAGAAAGAGAGAGAGAGCAGAATCAACCGTATATTTGATTAAAATTCAATAACCATCGGGCTCCGAGTTGTACAAATAAATTATTGTTATCACTATTAAGGGTTTTGAAAATGAATGAAAAAAAAGTATTGTCGGTAAATATATATAGTAGTATCATCGAATGATTGATGAGTTTTTAAATGCGAAAATCGCCTGTGTATTTTAATATTTCACAAAATACGATAATTACCTGAAGCAGTAGCTTGTAGACTTTTATATGATTAATTCAACCAACCTAAACGAACATCAACCATTTAACTGACACACTACATTAAGCATTGAGCTTAATTGTAGACTCAGCTCGATAATAAAACAGTTAACACCTGACTGCTGAATGTTCCAACAACTCCAATTTTGCACAATCAAACCACCATCAATTTTCATAACAATAAAAATAAAGCTCTATCTTTTTTTGTTTGCGATAGGATGAGATCCGTTCCGGTAAACTCTTTATAAATTTAATTCGATTTAATTTAATTACGTTCGTAGTTTTCGTTTTGTTTGTTGTTGTTAATTTCGAATTTCAGGTCTATACAAGTAAAGACCGTGGGATATATCTGTGTGTAAGCGAGAGGGGTGTTTTGTGGGTTTTGTGTTTTCCCTATTGGCCGTTATTGTTTACAATACCGCACAATTTTGAATGAATTGTCGTATTGTTTATTATTAATTATGATATTGGTTTATGAGAGCAATGGGGTTGTGTCACGGGTCTAAATGGATAGTGTTTAGTGTTTCGGAAGTGTAACGGTGACAGAGAATCGTTTGATAAATGGACAATACAGACCCCCAACCACTAAATCGATCTATTTACCCATCCCCAAAATGATACGATTACTATTAATGCAATATTAATTGATTTTTACTTTCGTTTTCAATTCGACAACTACGAATTTTCTGTTTGTCAATTCAGTATCATTATTACAGTAATTAGAGTCATTAGAAACCGGCCTAGAAGAATCATTTTTATTATTGCAATAAATATGAAATGAAAATCCTGTCATTTATGCGTGTTTGATGTGTGGAAATACGTGTGAGTAGCGTGACGCAAATGATTGACTATTGTATAATTATCCACAAATTAACAACCACTTTATAAATATAGAAATAATCAACTGGGATTTCATAAAAATATCGTACTCACCCTTAAACTGGACTTTATTAAAAACGCTCGTAATTATCCGCAATTCCGGGTTCGGAACTTCTCCAATCTGTAAAAATACCTCTTTATTAATTCACCCACAACACCAAAAAAATATCACAATATTAATAGATTGTAAGTTAAAAAATTAGCAATTTTCAACGGTAGACATAAACAGACTTGAACACGACAAATATAAAATAAGTCCTTTTATAACACAACAATTGCGTGACTGAAATCACTTTCAACTTGTTTTCAACATTACCACCCCTTATATACAGCCACATTACATGTATATAACATATACCAACCCCTTTGGCTGTAGTGTAGGCTAATTTAAAAACATAAGTACCTTGTTGCTATATCTATTATCTTTTGATAAATCTCGTACATTTAAAAGGAATTAACAATTTAAAAAGTGCCAACAATGAGTGTGGTGTGATGGTAATGATGGGGAACAATTGGAATGAAAACAAAAGATTGATCACAAAACAAAAAAAAAACTCTACAAAAAAGAAAAAAAGAATCTAGAATAATTTACAGTTTATTATTTATAATGATAATAATTACAATTATGATAAATTGCTACCTCTTTCTAAGAGTAGTGTGTCAAAAATTTAACTGGAAACAATTTTAATTCACTCCCATAATGAATCTTTATTTTCTCCCCACTAATTAGTTGTAGTGAAAACAAAGCATTTTTATTAATAAAAATGGTTGAAGCCCAACAACGCTATAGTAAATTAGTGGAGCTTTTATCTATTGGTTGATTGAATAGAACTGTTGTTTGAATTTCAATGATTAATGCATCGCTAATTTGATCAAAATCGCTTCATTTCTCAATCTTTCCAGATTTTTTATCCCTGTCAGTTTCTACTGTGGTTCTTTAGTGTCTTTTAATATCCGATCGCCACAAAACGTACTTCTCGTAGTAGTTAGCACTAAAAGTCGGAATATGATTTTATACAAGAGAAGAACTTAGCCAGTTGCACAAGAGTGACTCAAGACCACGTTGCTCATCATAATTGGGGGATATTTCTGAGGATAGCAACAGATTCTATCAAAACTGTGGATTGCAATCTATTTGCTGATGTTCGGTTTGTTTGAATTTTAAAGCTTACAATTACGCTTGGGAAGCTAAAAGCGCCACGATAACAAGTCCAGGACTTAACGATATGCCAACGATCGTGACAGCTGGAGACATTAATTTTTTTATGAATCAAACAAATATATTAACTGATTTTTGATGGAAGAAAAGTGCCCGAAAGCGGATCGTTTTTGGGATCCATTGAAGTCTAATTAGGTTAAAGAAAAATTGTTTTACCCATATGAATTTTAAAAACTTTCCTTAAACATGACAATAAGCTTTCCTTAAGAGACGTGTCAAGGCCGAGAAACACTCTTTTTAAAGTGGTTAATTGTTCCAGATTTTCGATCCTTGTCAGTTTTTACTATTGTTCTGGTGCCTTTTTCTTCCTTTCTTGTGGTAGCATTGAAAGTCGGGGAACATGTTTTTATGGAAAAGAAAGTATGATAGTTGGAATAATAAGAATTCTTCTTGAACGAGAGCAACTCACGTTGCTCAACATTATTGGCGATATTTCTAAAACTAGCAACAGATGCTGTCAGAACTGTAGCTTATGATCTATGGCGCCACAAAAACGACTTAACGATCGTCACAACTGCAGAGATTAGTTTCTTTGTGAATTAAATTAACTAATTTTTGAGCCTGCAAATAGATACTTTTTGGATCCGTTGAAGTCTAATTAGGTTGAAGAAAAGTCTCTTAAAAAACTATTTCAGGAGGTCTCGCTTAGACGGCACAATCAATTGAAGAACTTTCCATAAACTTGGCAATGAGCCCTCCTATGAAGCCGCGCCGGGAAGCGTTCTTTTAAATGTGGTTCACTGGAAAAAATCAACAAAAATTTTCCAACTAACGGTATGATAAGAGAATAGTTGTCAGCAGTAATTTATGAAAATATGTGAAAAATGCGTACTTCCGTAATAGAGCTTCCAACTATTCCATCTATTTTTTTTTTCTAATTTTAGTTGCTTTAGCATTATCGCATATAATTTAATCGAACTATGCAGCAGTTACTTTTCAACTATTTTACACTCTCGTTTCATACTATAAAATTCCTTTTTTTTTATTTGTCATTTTTATTATTTTCGTACAATAAAAAGACAACCGAATGAAACACAATAATAATAATTGCAGATGTTTTCTGATGCATTATTAACTGAAAGGAATTTGAAACTCTACGTTATATACATGTGTTATTTAGTTCGGTTAAATGGGGTAATGTGGCAATAGTGGTCACTACATAAACTAAAATGAGAGTCGGAATAAATGCGGAAATGTCGAGTGAAATAGTGGTGGTAATGTTGTTGAAACAAACAATTGACAATTATAGAATGCTGCGCGCAAAATAGCGCTGGAAAATTTCCAAAATTGCTTTTTTTTTTGTTAATACGGCAAATATTCAAATAATCTTACCTGCACCATCAGGGAAATTCCGACGATTCCTTGTGACTTATGTTGCGCTTCGGACATGTTATGGTAAAGTTCTTTATTGAATCCATAAAGTTGTATCTGGAAAAATTTCCCATAAGTAAAAGGAACGAACGGGGGAGAGAGGCAGAAGAAATAGCAGGCAGTTTATTATAAAATATTCAATCTTTATTGGTATATAGTCGATATTGGTTGTGTTTGCAACTTTTCTCAAAAGCAATCGTTCTGAAAGCCTCTGTAATCAAATAAAATATAGCACAAGCTATCTATTGTTAATATTTATGAGCAGTTGCTTCAATGTCCCATAGATTCTTTATCGTATTACTTGTGTATGCATTCAACTCGATATTTCTTTTAAAAAATACATCCCAGTGTTGTAGAAGTCATCACAAAATCGATGTGTACCGCTAATATTCGTCCAACCACCGGATATCGCCACAACAAACTGACCTAACATACGAATATCTACAGAAACTTCGTTAACAATAGTTGAATGGACATTTAACGATTATAGTAGCCGTAGTATACGTACTCTCTGGAATGATATATAGTTTTGCTACATACGTACAAGAAAAAAAAATGTTCCGACGAGTATAGAGTAATAATATTGAGTATATATCCCACTCCATTATTGGTTGACGCTTTGTCGTTGCTCAGTAGATCTGGATAGCTTCCAACATACACAACATACACAAGATAGATGTGCAGTTGATATATTTATGAAAAGAATTTCCTTCAATCTCGTATACGCTAGCTGGTCGACATTTTTGAAATAAAAAAACAACCACTCGTTATTAGATTTGAAAAATAGCTAAAAATAGTGTAATAAATGCCATCATTTTCTTCACAAGTAAATTGTCTTTACATGATGATCTATGATAGAAATCATATCAGCGAAAGAACGTCATTAAGACGTCGTTTAATTTAAAAACTTTGAAAATTAAAGTTTAACTTTAAACCCGGAATTTCTTCATTCTTTGGAAAGTGTCAGACGATTGGAGTAATATTATAAAAATCGTATTCTTCACCAATAAGACGGCTATTGTTATAAATTCAACCATAATATTATATTTCAACAATTTTCAAGAAGTGTAGAAAAACACACAAAACCCCACCGATGACACGTCTTATTCTATACATTTGTTGATTGAATTTCACAAATAATTTCCTTAACTCGCTTCCAATGAAAAAAATTGATTGAGGAATAAAGTCGTCAGATAACTAAATTTCAACCAGCAAATGTACTTTTTTGTCATTATTTCATCGATAAATTCGCTCTTGTCTCTCTGGTCCATTATAGAATGCGGTCGTCTCTCTATACGAAATTAGGAGTATCCATTATGGAAAGTATATGAATCGAGACCAAAAAGGCAAAAAATATAACTACCACTTACAAACATCTCCTATAAATTGTTATTAAACGTGTCAAATGAATGATTTTAACTTAATTAAGGCTAAAATGGTTAGACCATTAAGAGCGGTCATTTGTTCAATTCGGTCTAATCTACGGTGATATTTTGCATATTTTTATTATAGTAGTGAGTTGCTTTATTATTAGATAAAGTCAACTGTGGTTCAGCGATCAGAAACTTTACTAACGAGTATGGTATTTTATGATGGATAAAATGGCCATTCGTTAAGTTTTTCTTTTTGATCGCATCGCATTACGAATTTAATTTGGATTTTACAAGCTCCATAATGGAGGACTTCACAATAGTTTATACGCATTAAAATGACAGAGACAAAGTTGATGAATGCAGCAGACTATTCCGAATCATATTCTATCAAAATTAATTATTACAGAACTAGAATACATAATTAGGCAATATTTGAAAACTTTAAATTAGAGGCAATTACATAGAGACATGGCACGTGAACGAAAGACGAAAATAGGTGAAGAAACAGTCATTGTTGCGGTATATGGACTGTTTGTAAGTCAGAGATGAAAAATGTGTTTTCCATGTGAACGTAATGCTCACTTGTTACAATGATGGTATTTTGCTCCTAAAAAAAAACAAAAAAATAACGGGCCAATTTTTTTACAGCACATGAACCTGCAGTTTTGGGACAATGCAGCGTTGTCTCGTGGAGCTGTTGACGATTTTAACTGGCATAGCCAAATACTACGAGAGAAGTAATATAACGCCACATTGCCCACACCTCTGCTTTCTATAATGAGAGAATAATGCCCGTCTTAAGATCACTTAGTTCCTGTATATAAAACTTTCAGGACATTTTCCCAATGTGGGTGCGCACATGGTTTATATAAACAATGTAAGAACTAGTGATGTAATTATTTCTCGCCAAGTGAGCCTATGTCAATTTAAGAGCGCAGTAGAATTTCAAATTTGGCCACAGAAAAAATAAAAGAAAGTCAAATATCAAAATATCATAAAGCGTCTCCAAAAGAACTCTTGAAATATGTCTTCAGCACTAAGACTTATGTAGGACAAAATATAAGAAGTAGAAACGGGTTCTGGAGAAATGGACCTCCTCATCCCACTTGAAGGAATGGAGAGAACACAAAGGACTGCGTCAGTTTAGGGCCTAACGGTAGGCGCAATAAAGATCTGCTGAGACTTGGTAGAAAAGATCTCAGAACAATTGTGGGACTGCTCACTGGACACTGTCCGATGAATCAACACCTACACACGCTTGGTATCAGTGATGACGAGATGTGTAGGGTGTACTTAGAAGAGAAGGAAACTCTTCATCACATACTCTGCGAGTGTCAAGCACTGGCTGGACTCAGAGAACAACACCTGGAACGACGATTTTTCGAACCAAAAGACATTCGGAAAGCCGAACACGGCAGGCTACTGAGCTTCATTAGAGGATTGGAAGAGCTGTGGTAAGGCTCTGGTAAATGAAAAAATAAAAAAAAGACTTATGTAGGACAAAATTTAAGAAGTAGATATTTAAAACAGAAGAAATTCATACTCGTGACATATCTCACCGATGTTGCAGGAGAGATGCCGCTTTAGACTGGTGCTGTTTTTGTGTCTTTTGGTTTTCTCTGTCAGGGAAAAATTATATTACTATAGATTTTCAAAGTAGGTATGTGGATGTGTAATTGAACCTGACAATCAATATTCGCATTCTGTTCAAAATATTACTTTCTATTACGGTTCAAACAAAATCGGTGGCGTCTCTCCCTAAGTCTGGTGTGGAACAGAGCTATAATTTCTAGTCTTGAAGCCGCTATCGAAGAACTCGTAAATTTTGATATATTTCTGTAATCGAAATAGAAGAATCAATCCGCCTTGTAAAGCCGTATTTTAAGTATTGAATATTAAAGAATGGATAACATCATACTTAAAAATAATTCAAACCTCAACATGGGAGCTTCTGCAATTGAATCGACAACCCTACAATTGAATTGAAAGTTCTTTTGAAGGATTCAACCGCCTCCTTAGCCCTAATCTCTTTATCTGTATTGTCCTTTTTTTTGGGTAGCCGCAGTTTCATTTTCAAAAGACATTTTTAATATTTTCCAAGGTTTTTTTGTTATTGTAAAGATTGGATTAACCACGTATCTGTTTTTGATAAGAACTGAACAAGGCATTTATTTATTCGTTCTTGTTTTTGTGTTGCAGTTTTTGAAATGTTAATGGAGGTTCGAAAAATTGTGTTTTTCTTATTAATTAATAATTAATTGTGTCTAGTGCTAAGGTTAGTGTTAACACCAGTGCCTTTAGTATCTCACGTCAAACGGCTCCTGCATTCCTATAACGAAGGTAAAATTTCATATAAGTAGGTATGTTTTCTTTTTAATAGTAATGGTTTTACTTTCTAGTTTTTGTTATAGTTTTGCAGTTATCAACTGGAACCAAACCGTGAGTCAGTTTTTGATTTTTACCCCATAAGAAAAGGTCAATTATTTAACTTTTTTGAATTGCTTTAATACGAAATATCTTATTGTACTTTTCGATCGGACACTAAATATGCTTTCTAAAATTCGACAAAGAATTATTACGATTATTTTTCAATTTTAATTTTTGAACACCAAAAGAAGCAGAGCGAATAATATTTGCTTTTATATAGGTACTTAAAAAGGGCCGGTCTTATACATACTTGATTTCATGTGTAGCTCTTTGTTGAGATATTATAACTTCAAAAAAAATACTAGGACAATTTTTGATCGATAAATTGTTCACTTACTCTTGTAGTCTTTTCGGGGAGGAGTGCCGAAAATAAGCTTGCCTCCAGGCAAGCTTATTTTCCAGAAAAGCTTATTAAAGCTTACAGCGAGGTGATTCAGTAAAACTTCAAAATTCTTCTTTCTTTTTTAGGATAAGCGGTTTGGAAGAGGTCCTCTAACAAATTTAATTTTTTACACACTCAAAAGTTCTTCCACAGAATGTAATAATTTTGGAAATTGTGGAAATTTCAAGTTTCGACCAGATTTCTGCTAATTGTTGACCATTGCAACACTTATGTATTATCGTAAAAGTACTACTTCCATCTTAGAACCGTATCATACGAGTGTCTATACCCTTCTTTCGATCGTTTTAAGCGCGTTATGCAAGCGGCGTTTGTAGATACAATAAAGTTGAGAGAAAACGTAAATAATTCCTCTAGAAATATAATATAATACCCTTTGATATGCGTAAGAAAGATATGTAAATATGATTCAATACATTCGCAAATATCTAAACATATTAGGTACATTTATTTTCCTATGCTGTCAGTCAATTCGTATTGCAAAATTTTAAGATACACGATATTGCCATAAATGCTAAACATAAAGCAAATCAATAAATTTATAATAGCTTTAAGTATAGTATCGGTAGGGAATGTTTGGTAAAGGTAGACAATTGAGTTAATGTCAATACAAGTTTCTGTAATGTAATAGTCGTAAAGTAGGATGTTTTATCGAAGTAAGAAAGGTCTAAAAGTTTGTTTATTATACCAGCGTGTTTTTTTTTGCTTTGTGTTGTGACTATGATTGACTAGTTGCGAATTTATTCCTGGTGAATTTCACAAATAACATCGAAACAAACAAATAATACCTGTTATGGAAAGACTTGAAAGCTACTTGTTTCTTATAAACTCTTCAAACTAATTATCTATTCGTTAATATTTCAAAAAGAAGCAACGCCATCAAAATAAAATCGTTAAACATCAGTAAAATATTCTTAATATCTTTTTCTTTTCTACGTATATAGCTGTTAGCTATTTAATTTTGAAATTTTACCCAACTCTACCTTAAATTAAACAACTTCTAAATGTAAGCAAGATAGATATCTCTATATATAAACGTACGGTATAAAATCGAAACATTATTTCTGCTGCGTGCCAAGGATGTTAAATAAGACATCAGAGTTTCTTAGACAGTTTGATATAGTGCTTTGGTCAGATAAAATATTTTAAGTAACGTGGATGCGTACGTTTGTACAGTTTGGAAATTTATAATACGGAAATTTACCACTGAATTTACCTGAAACGTACAGGAATACGATGGAAAACAAAACCAACGGAAGCGATTCAAATTTGACTCGTGTTGTGACGAATAGCATCACAAATGAAACCATTTCAGACTTCTTATTAATCATATCTTATTTCATGATCAATTTGAACGGTTTTTGGATATTATTGAATTGTTGGCACTAAAGAACGCAATGTTGTAATTGCTTGATGTGCTGTTTTTCAAGTAGGGAATTATAAAAAAAATTTTAGAGGATTATTGCTTGAACTGCGTTAAACCATAAATTTCCGATCCGATGTACGGTGGTTGACGATGACTCGAAATCTGACCAAAATTCGAAAAGTATTTTCAAAGCGTTTCTTTGAAAATTGATACAATTAAAATATCAAACTCAAAATCGGAAACAAAAATATTATGCTTTTATTCAATATTCATTTTATTAAATATCGAGTACTTTATATATTTTAGCTGTAGTGAAAATTTAAACATTCCCTGTCACTTTGGGAGCTACGATTCGGGAAACCAAGACATGATTTTGATGCGTCAAGTCAAAGTACACGGCGTCTTTTAGGTTCTATTTCTCTTAAGCTGGAAATGTATGTGTTAGAAATCAGGAAAGGATTAAAAACATACTCCCTAATTTTTTACCAAGAATATTTCCGAGACAAGTGTTTCGATATCTGTTAATATGTTCGTTGGAGGCTTCGGGCATCTCCAAGTTTATTATTTTGTCTGTGTACGTAAAATAATAAAAAAACTTTATTCTAACAAAAATTGAAGTTTTGTTCAACTATTAACGCCTTCAACACGAGTTTACTCAAAATGGCGTTAATATGTCTCTTCAAATATTAACAGAAAGTTGCTCAAGCTAAATATTAAGTATAAAACTTTGTGAGCCGCTCTGGATATGCCTTTTCTTTTTCTCGGCCGAGATTTAAGAGACGGATGCGCAGTAGAATTGTTGACCCACTCTCGATCCAGGGGCGTACTGATGGCTTCATGTAAATGGCATTTTATAAAACTAACAGAGACAGAAATCTTCCGATTAACACCGTAAAAATGACTTATTGACAAACTTGTTATAATTTCTCCTCGTTCTTAATCAAAAGATGCAACGGCGCCATTTAGGTACGGTCCATATTGTTAAATAATATCCTTTACTGACGCCTATCCATTGCAGATCAGTTATAACTAAAGGGCGGATTGAAGGTCATTTGGCTAGAATTACAACGCTCGAAATGCACCATTGGCGTAGTTTAATTTTAATGCATGTATTTACATAAATTTATAAGAAAAGACACGTAGAACTAGTCAACAAAAATGTGTTCATAATTTTAAAGTTCTTTTTTTTAATTTATTTTTGTCAAAAATTGTTGTTTTTTAAAATTTTCTATGTTAGAATCATCAGTTTGTTGTCCCAGACGAGCCGCTTTTAAACAATGAGAGAGAGCGACCAGAATTTCATAGAAATACGGTACAACTAGGCACCTGTTTTTTCGCCGTAACGTCACGACGTCACGGTAGCAGTTCAACTGGTCCACTGCTTCTCTACGTTCGGAGTAGTTCGGACACTATTTGTAAAGAAAAACGTTTCACAAGAAAAGATCGTCTATGCAAGTACAACAGCTGTGGCCAATACGCTCTATACGAATTTGTCAGGAGACTAGAATTTGCTTTTCTCCACCTTGGAGCAGATATCCGCCCTTTAGTTATAACGCTTCTTCTTTGGTAAATATAAGAAAAGGGATCCACCCATCTTCTTACTAATACCCACCCATCTGCGTCAACTTGGATCTCGGTATTTGGCACTTACTGTACATTGTACTAGGATAACTTTCCGACACAAAAGCATATAATTTTGACTCTAAAAATTTACTTGGTTTAAAAATGTAGCAATTTTTGGAAGGCATATTTTTGGACAAAAAACGCTACGCAACAGGAGAACGTCAACTGCATATTTACATTTAAGTATACGTAGGCTCCCAATCCTTATGGAATATGATGCAGACTTATTCTACACTATTTAATAGTTTTTATTAAGAAATTTCGACTGGTGGGTTATTCAAGACCTTTCCTGATTGGATTACATATGAGGGAAACAAATATCCTTGTTTTGAGCCTTTGAAGTCTATCTAATTAAACTGGCAATATGACTAGTTTGGGAGCTTTCGCAAAAACGACACAATTAGTTGGAGAACTTTCCATAAACTTGACAATAAACTCTCCCAAGGAACCGTGAAGCATGATTTAAATCTTTCCAGATTTTCAATCTGTAACCGTAGTTTTCACTACTGTTCTTTAGTATTTTTCTCGTGATAGCACTAAAAGTCTGGGAGCATTATGCTTTTATACAAGAGAAGACCTTAGCCAGTTGGAATGCTAAGAATTTTGTTTGAACAAGAGTAATTCAAGACCAGGTTGCTCATCATAACTGGGGATATTTCTAAAGATAATAACAGGTTCTATTAAAACTTTAATGCGTTGGAGTCTAATTAAGTTAATATGAATTTGGAACACTATTTTAGCAGATCACGCATAAACAGCACAATTATTTTACCACAAAAATTTCCGAGACAAGTGTTTCGATATTTTTAAGATCTTCATTGTAGGCTTGTTGAGGGTCTCAAACTTTATTGTTATGTATGCCAACATAAAGATATAAAAACTGAATTCTTTATTATTCCAAAAATTGAAGTTTTACTCACTTACGTTATTATCGCCTTCGATACGAATTTACTCAAAATGAAGCAAATATAATTTAAATGTCTCTTCAAATATTAATAGAAGGACATTCAAGCTAAACATTAGGTATATAACTTTGTGGGTCGCGCTGGATAGACTACTTCAATCGCAAAAGCATGCAATTCTGAGTAGAAAAAGTAATAATGAAATATTCCCATGGAAACAAACTCTACTTCATTTAAAAATGTAGCAATTTTTGTGCGGCATATTTTGAGAGCAGCTGCATCTTCAGATATACGTATAAGCTCTCATTTCTTAAGGGATATGATGCAGATTTACCCTACAATATTCAATAGTTTTCATTAAGAATTTTCGGCTGTTGATTTATTCCTTGACTTCACAGATCGGATTGCAGAGCCTCGTTGAGAATATCACCACATATATTTATATAATTCGGAAGACAGTGAGAAATATAAAAATGATGATTTGATGTTATTTACAAAATATGATTGATATTGACAGTTAAATGTAGGGAGAATTCCAATGTTAACGTTAGCAATAGATTGTCAATATTAAATAATGATTGTGAACGAGAAAAAGAATCGCTTTGAATCGTTAAACAGTTCCCAATTCATACACAATCGAATTGATTGCGCGGTAAATTATAATTGGTTCTTTTATATATATATATTTTTTTCGATTTTTCTTAAGAAGCAATATTATTTGAAACCTACCTCATCAATCATTTATTTACCCCCAAAAATAACGGTATTATTTATTTTGAATAAGCTTCTTGAATAATACTTGTGCGTGATAGAAGATAAATTGTAAATGAATTTGATTTAATAATTTTTCCACTGATAATTCTATCGAATTGTAACAATTACAATCGTATCAATATTTGAAAGAATTGATTCCTCGAACTATTTACCTTAAGCAAACCGGTAATGTTTAGTTGTCTAATTAAATTACAACACGCTATCATCCAATTCATTTCTCATTATCTAGTTGTAAATATAGTATGTAAATATTATAATTAATTGTAGATAATCGAAATGATTGTTGTTTTTTTATTCTATTGATCAATCGAAGTAAATGCTTTCAACTTAAATTCGTTTCTCATTCATTGTAAACTCAAGTATTTACAATCAACTGCCCTGCTTTTATATTTCTCTACATTCACGTCAATTTGATTGATTTCGATATTTTCTATACAATACAATATACTAACCTCAGCAGGGAACGAATATCCTTGTATGTGATGTTCAGATCCTTGCTGATTCTCAACACCATAATGTATATAAATCTCTTCGAATTGATAACGATAAGCCAATGGTCCACCGGATATATTTACATGTTGTTTTGTATCTTTATCAACGCGAAATACTAATGATTGGCCGGTATTGTGCAGTGTACCACTTACCTAAAACCAAAAGAAGAAGAAAAAAACACACAAAGGTCATCTATCATTCAATCAGTAAGTAAGTTGTGCTAATGATCAAAACCATTATATACAGTTTAAATCACAACTCCCCGTTTCGTCGTCGTGTTTTATTTTTTTTTGTGTGTGTGTCGTTTGTTGGGCGTTGCAAGTTAACTGACATCGTCGTTCTATTCAAACCATCCGGACGAAATAAAAAATAATCGCCCCGAGAAACAATCAGTCATTTAGGGTATACGCTTTTAAATTTGTGTTTTTTTTTTGTTGCCTTCATTCCAATTTTCTCAACTTGTAACCATTATATGGAAAATACCAACTTACTTTATGTTTATCGATGTGGATGTGTCTTAAATATGGATCGAATAGAAGTTTATCAGGTTCCACATTGATTGGTGACTGTCGGCGACCTTTCGAGCACATATTCCATTGAGGATTCATCAATCCCCAATAACCAGGACCTATAAAAATAAATTCAATATCAGAATTCGTCTTTTATTTCGTGTTGTGTTTGTCTCCTATTGCCGTTATGGCAAGTCAAAAGATAAGAGATGGTTTGAGATGTTCGTGTTAAACTAACACGATCGTAACGAGTGTTATGTTAGAGGCAAGGCAAGACATCAAAGGAGAGGCATTCCTTTTGAGAGAGGAAATAGACTTTTTCAATCAATAAGTGATGCCATCAAAACGAACTGTATTATAGCGTATTCAACAAAATATACTGTCAATTTACGGTGTAAGTAGAGAGGAACTTTTGATATTTGTAAAGACAGCCCTTTGTACAGCGTATTTATCAAACACCCTTTCTAGCAATAATTTAATATAGTTACTATAGAAAATAGACTGTCCATTCGGACAGTGAAAAACGTGAACCCCGTCCTGTGGCTGACTCATCCAATCTATCCATCCGCCCAAAAACTATCCTCATCGTTGTCGATTTTCAATTCAACATACAATTTACGCCCGTGTAAAACTAGTCTCTGTGTGTGTGTAGTGAAAAAGCTCTCGTGGCAATAGAGGTATTCCGGTAAGTAAATAAAGCTATTTGAAGGCGCGCGTGGATCGTGGATGATTTGAACGAAGATAAAAGAGGGTGAAACGTATACTATATAGTATATCAACATTGAGATGAGGCTCGCATACACGCTCACACGATGAGATTCTTACGCAACTGAGATTGAACGTTCCATGGCCACAAAGTGAGACGACAACATAGCATTACAACAGCCCCGTTCGCAACTCTTTAAATTATTGTCGGATCATCTCTTTTGCGGTGATCGTTTCGTTTCGACGGGGTAATCTACTTGAAAGCAACTTAAATCAAACAGAATTGCTAACCGCATGGCCGGCCGAATGTTGGGCAATTTCACACAGGAACACTCTGTGGTTGTTTTAAAATAAAATCAATGTTTTTTTTGTTAGTTTTCTTCTTATTTTGGTGGTAGATGCGACGAACAGGAAAATCGTTCAACGATACGATCGTTTCGAAGTCGGCTTGTAAACGAGAGTCGCGCGTATTGTTGTCATCGTTTAGTCCATTTTGCATCCCTACTTGGTTATCTTAACGAGTTTGAATGTTTTCGGCAAAAAAAAAGTAAACGCAACATTCCACAAAGGTCGGCTAAAGTGAATCGTTCTTATCGCCGCACATTTTAAAAAATAAACACTCGAAATTATCGGGATGTTGTGGAATCGTCTCTGAATATCTACATTTAGTTGATGAAAACGTAGTTTGAATGGTCCAATATCGGATGATAATCGAGATGTTCAAGTTGAAGTAGTTCTTTACACACACACAGAGATCTCGCCCCAAAAGGAGATAAGAAATAGGGAACATTACAAAGATGGATAGACAAAAGAGTTAGTAATTCTGTAGACGAGTTTAGTCCGTTGGTAAGTAGCAATGAGAGCAAAAAAAAATAAATAAAAGGGAAACAGAAAACAATGGTCTCAAACTTGAATTAGTTACGTTCGAGTAGAGAATTTTGAGAGATAACCAACTTACTGTTCGGTGTGTCTACATCAACTACCTTTTTAGATGAAGACAAAGTTGTTGAAGAAGACAAAGACCGACGAACACGAGGGGGTAGTTTTGATGCTGTATGAATACTAAAAACTTCACCGATCCACCTGGAGTTTTATAACGAAATCTATCTGTCTAGAAAAGTTCATAAAATTGATTAAAATAGGAACGTGTCCTTGCCATATTGTCCTAACGAAACCTAAAGAGGAAAAACCTACATCGGAATTGTTTCATTAGATAAATTAAAATTCTTATAATAAATCTGTCCAGAAACGACTGATGAGACAAGCCGGTGGCGGCGTCGAGAATGGAAAAAGAGACACACAAAAAAAAAACGTTATCCTAATAAATCCAAGTTAATGTAGTTGCATTGAAATAAGCACGCCTAGATTTCTTAAAGCTTTTAAATCCCGTTTGTCATGTCGAGAGCGAGAGTTCTTACAATTTTCTTACACTCTCTTGTCTACCTTAACTAGTAAATTTACAGTCGAGCCAGTTGACAGACAGAGGGTTTGGTTAAATAGCTCGTTAACGTACACAGGAGGATTCCACGCCGGATCCTTTACTTTCTATCTATTAACGTTTGTATTTTTCGTCCATATATACCGTTATTTCTCTTTCTTTATATCGTTGAACAAAATTTATTCTATTCATTATTTCGAGTGTCAGCAATTACATTTGAAATTGAATTGTAAAAGTGTTCTTCAAACATGAATAAGTCGTCAGGACACAGAATAGAAACGGGCAAAAAAGTTGAATTATTGTAAATTGGAAATTTCTCATGCGAACATTATTTTTTTACAGGTTTTTAACTTTGGAAAAAAAGAGGATGGGGTGGTGGCTTAATGGAGTAGTTAAAAGGCCGATGAACTCGGCAAAGTCGGCCACATTTTTCTCCAACAAAATAATTATTGTAAGACGGTGGGTAGCATATGTATGTTTTGCGTTTTTGACCATTTCGTCCACCATTGAAAATTGAGAGGAAATAAATGGGATATTAGCCAATAATACGGCAAAGAAATGGCTCTTTTATAGTCGAAGAATAAGAAAAATTTTATTGGCTACAGAACTAGTAAAATGGGTTAACGTTTCATTATTGCTGTAATGAACAAAGTAAAGAGCACCTTTAACTTTGGTTTATATTTCTTGATAACATCGAGAACTCTTAAAACTTTTTTAAAATAACAGAGTGTAAATACATGGTTAACGGTTGAATAATTTAACATCATCAGATAAGATCTAATAAAAATCATTGACGCGCCGTGGTGCTTAACCCAGTTCCGGCGATAGCCGTTATCAATAAAAACGACACAAGTTGAGATGCGCTGCTAACTAATAAGCTGTCTAATAACATAAATTAAAAAAAATCAATTTAATTTTGAGATGTTTACCCCCCTCAATGTTTACTAGCGACCGGGTAACATGTGCCCGAAATCGTCCAGTTTAAATCACGACTCGTGCATTATTGTCGCCCCACGTTTAAATACTCGCCCCTCGTTCGTTTCACCAACCCCCAGATCTCTCGGCTTTTTTGCTTCCCAGTTGTCTCTTAGTCAACTAGTCAACGTGGTCTTTTATCAAGTTGTCGACGGTGCCCACTTCATTTTTCACGATCCACATCATTTGTCAGTAAGTTGTGGAAACACGGTAATGAGTTTGAAAACAACGGACGGGCGTGACACGGTTAGCAGTCGACCGCTAACAATTCTAGACATCGTCGTCGACGGCAATCTTCGTTCTTTCAACGTTTTCAAACCATTTTTCTTTTACGTCGACATTAGCCAGTTTGGACAAGAAGATGAAATACAAGACCAACTCGACTGTATAGTGGAAAAACGGGAGAGAGTAGAGAGCGAGTACCGCCTCTTTTGTCTTCAATAGATGATTTGTCTTTTTATGTTCATTTCAACAAAGAGAAGTTCGTAATAGACATAGTGGTATCATCATGACAATGTTCTTTTGTATAAGGACGCAACTATAATTACACAAAAAAATAAGTTGTTCGTAATTTTTGGGGTGCCTACAAACAGGAACTGATTCTAATCAATCCGACATTAATATTCATCTGTTTACAAGCGACTAATTTGTAATAATGCCACTGATTCTGGTTATTATAAAGCATCAAACTCGTTTGATTGCCTTCGTCAGCAAACCATTCACGATGATATAGGCGAATTTTTGAAATTTCCATTTCTCCAATAAAACAACGAGCTTAAATAATTCTAGTTGTGCGATCGTATTCACAGTAAATTAAATCAACCATATCGAGATCATCGGACCATTCTCGCTCTCTCATCCCACTATTATAATACTCAATCACAATGATATATATCACTGGAATATTATTTGCATTGAACACCAAATGCACGATGCGCCCGAGGTAACGTTCCCATATAACAACATTGGAAATTTGAGAATTAAGCAGTCGCTCCAGACAATTGTATTGTTGTTGAGTTTTCAATCGTTCCATCCTCTATTTACATTTCGGTCTTATTCAGTTGATTGTGCTATCCGAGATTTGTATATCAGTTGTGAAACATTCGCATAGTGAACTGGTAATGGTGTCAAAATTGTCAGGTCTCTAGACATGACCTGCCAACAATTCGCAGGAATGTTAGTTTGTATTGATGCACAAAGTTCGTACAGTTGTAATTGTTAAATCAAACGTTTGAGAAATTCATGGAGACAATGGAGAGATCTTGTTGGTCTGTTTTGTTTATTATTGTACAATCGACAACACAGTTAACATCCACCGGGATGTGTGCCTATAATAAATCTATAACATGGGCATAATTATTTACATTAATAGATGTGCTCGTGGTCTCATTTACATGAACGATTGTCCTGATCATTATCAAATCGGTCCCGTATCCACCATCAACCCGACCGCCCGATATTTGTTTTTCATTATGAAATAAACTTGACGAAAATAGGGGATTTCCATTATTATATACTTGTAGTAAGTACAGTAACTTTCTTACTAAACTCCAATAACAGGGCACGTAAAGATAATAAACATAAACTTCCACTAAAGTTTCAGAGATTTTTGCTACTCCTGTTATACGCTTATAATCAGCGACAAAATTTTATATCCTTTGAAAGATTTCAACTCATTATAATTCGTAAGAAATATTGTCTATTGTCGGGTGACAATATGGTTAAATATGTGTTAGTGTACGAGTACATGAAGGTTAATTTCAGCTCTTATAAACTATGCAAACCTCTGTCATATGGGGACGGTCGAATCATGCAACAAGCCCGCCAGGAATCTTACAGGAACGCGAAACTTGCTGCACAAGCTTCATTCTTCCTGATAACTAGGCGACTTTGTCAGTATATAGCGTACCCACATCAACCGCATTTAGCTGGGAGCTAAACGGCGGCATACAGAAAAAATCTCGCTCCTTACAGCAAATTACTGTTATCTAATCTATAATAGAGTTTATATATAACATATATATGTATGTATAAGTCTACCCTCAATTCAATAATTCGATAGGAGGCGATAAAAGATATTGGCATCGGCTTAGCAGGTGGCGGTTTGAACGAGGAAAGCCACACAATTTGATCGAACACCACGTAGTCGAATGGACGGCGCACAGTCTTTTAATAGATTTTTTTTTGTGTCGTGTTGGACGATTTTTATGTTCCAACTAACAAACAGATTTATTGTTTCGGACGGAGAATCTATTAATTATTTCTTCGTTTGACTTTTTCAAGAGACGACAGATTGTTTTTCTTGAAAGCCACGAAAAAGTTGTCTTGACTACAACAATACCCGCATAACGTATTTATAAGTCTTTATTAATAGAGTTCTCGATTTGGTCGTAATGGTTTGATATTCAATAACAATTGCGCCGTATGTTCGACTATTTTTAGTAGAAAGAGAATTTATTTGTAGCGGCTGTTGGTGCTTTTAAAATAAACCACCTTGTTATTCAGAATTTTAAAATTATTTGGCTTCAATTCAAATGCGTAATTTGCATATTTTTTTTATCGATAAATGTATAAAATTTGAGAGAATTTATCGGAAAGTTCCAACTATCATCCAACTCTATAAAACACCTAGAAAACCAAAGGTTTGCATGCAAACAACGTATATCTCACGTCCTGTCGGCTTGTTCATAACCCTACAGTCTAATCAGAACGTGTTATTGTGGAAATAATGCAGATCATCCAGTTGTGATCTCATCAAAAACGTACCCAAACCGTAACTAAAACCATTCCACCCCTTACCGTCCCAATATTCCGGTTTTTAATCTAGTCGTGGTGATCTAAGCATTCGAATTCGATATTTTTAATTACACTGTAACCGTTTCCATCTCTATCACCATAAATCGTCGAAGGGGAAAAACGGAATGCTATTGACCAAAATGGAAAATGATACAATTTCTATTGCTGTAAAACCTCCCTAATACGGACAGCCGTGGGAGTTGGAAACAATGTCCGGAATACAAGGTGTCCATATTAGGGAGTTGAAAATTCCATTTATACAATTTAATAAGTATGTTGGTAAAAGTGTTTGCAGAGAGGGTGTTCGTATAAGGGAGGTGTTCGTAAATAGAGGTTTCACTATTATTATTTTTTTAAATCTGAATGTGGGAGAGGCTTTAATGGCAATTTACGAACATAGAATCATTGCAGCCAGTTCTTTTCAATTTAAATTGTTTTGAATAGGATTTATTTCCCTTTCAAACATCAATGAATTGAAAATCTATTCAATATTGGTATTAGTAGGATATATCGAATAGGATTATCATGATATATTTGTGAAAATTTGTCAAAACTACAATAAAGTTTCAATTAACACATTCGGTTGTAGAGGGCGAACAAATTTTGATGTATTAAAGAGATTTCGGTCGACAATTCTCCACTTATCGTTACACATTTTTTCATAGTTCTTAACAGAGAAAAACGTGTCTAAAACAGTGCACAAAACTCTCGAGATTACACGTATATGTTTTAAAGCAAACCCGAATCGAAATTTAAGTTTTACGGAGATCCTTACCGGTGCTATTTAGATTTGAATTATGCACTTTTAGGCTCTTAGGTGCTTTTTAGGAGCTTACAGCTCTATTATGTACTGCACGTATTTATAACAAGAACCTAGTAAGTGCTGAAAGTGGGAAAAAGCAGAGCTTACTAGATTCTAAACAGTACCTAATTTCTTTGTTACTTATAATCTAAGTAAGTACTGACAAAGACTTAAATTTCGACTCGGGAAGTTTCATCAAAAACATGAAATACAGCAGTGTGAAATGTCAGTGGTTCTGAGCTGGCCAAAATTGATCCATAAAGGCTATTATTTATAAATGAAAACAATTTTAGGTGTATTTTTGTATCCTAAAGAATTCAGAAGGTATAATCGTATAATTGTACATTTCATGAAGCGGCTCCTCATAGTGTAATTTAAAAGTTTTCGGCCACCTGGACAGAAATCCCATCCATTTCATGAAGTAGATCCGATCCTCTTTCATATGGTGAAATTATACGACACTACAGCATTTAGATAAGCATGCACAAGACATAGTTCGATGGAAGACTGGTATGGACATGAAAAATTACAAAATGCTAATTTCAGCCCCTGGAAATTTGAAGATGTTTTTACGTCGAGACAGCTTTTTCTACGAGAAACGGTTGCCACAAGCGCGGGTGGGCAATGTTCAGCAAAATGTTCCTGCAAACCTTCTAAGTTGCAACGCAAACTAAAAAATGTATTTGTTTAAAAACTAAGAGATTATGTACCAGCCAAGAGAATATCCACTTGCGACGACGCAATAATTATTACATCAAATATTGTTTTTTATCTCATATTTTCATGAATTAGTCGAATTGCTTATCCACATACTGTAGTTTCATCTAATTTCGCCATCTGAATAAGATGGATTCCTCTTCAGGTGACTACACTATGAGGATGCGCTTCATGAAGTGCATGCCCTTTTCAAGAAATGTACAATTATGTGATTCTGGAGTGTTACGTTTCTTTACTCCAAAATGTCAAGTTTGACAAAAATTGGTATTTTTTATTTCTTAGAAGTATAGGCTTATGTAACGCAAAGTTAGTTATGTTGGTAACCTATTTATTTTTTACTCTCTCAGAATTTTTATAAATAAAGAATGCTTTACTGGAACGTTCTTATGCTGACATTTGAAACGACATTTTTCTCAAACTTGTAGCGTTTTGTTTAAAACTGTTTTGAAAACTGTAACGACCTAATGGAACAAACCATGGAGCATTTAGGGAAAATAGAGCTGTTTCAATTGAGGCAATAAAATCGCTGAATTTACAAGTTGGTTTCCCGAATCCTAGGTCCGAAAGTGGCCGGGAATCTCCCGAGTTTCCTTTGGTAATTTTTGTATAAAATTCACAACTAGCGCTCTTCGTATACCGACCGACCCTATAGTCGTGCTTGATTTATGATTTTCTCGTTTTTCAGTCGAAATATCAACGTGTAGGTACATACCATAATGCACATCATTATTATTATGATGATTATTATTAATGAAACATTAGCGCGGCAACTTTCAGTTTCAATTTAATGAAAAGAGAATTCACAATGAATAGCCTTAATGGAATCAACAACAGCACCAACAACAGAGAATGAGAGAAGAAAACCTATCAAACTTTATTTCAGACTTATCTACATCCTTCTGCCATCATCCATCATCAGACATTTCAAAATGAAGTCAAAACTCATCCATATTCTTCTATCGTCGTTTTTCTTTGCTTCTTATCGTAAATAAATTATTTGATAAAATATCACAATCTTCATTGGACATATATTTGATTTGTCTCTCGTTCTCTTTGGTGCTGTCTCCTTGTCTTTTTTTTCAGTTCGTTTGCTTTATCCAACTTTTATTGTCTAGTTGTATTAGGAATAGAATAACTCAAAGAGTAGCTACACAGTGTAAATGTTTTAACAAAAATTGTTGGCAATCTCTCCAAGGATATCAACAAAATAAATAATTCATTTTTATGCCGAACAAAATTCCGTAAGAATCTGACAGCAACTTTACTTTGCAAAATCTTTAATAATTGATATGTTTTTGTGGCAACTTCTAGTATTGTTTCCGTGTATTTCAGAAGTCTTCAAGGGAGTAAAGCGCTAATTTTTACCTACACACACATACACATACACACAAAACGAGATATAGACTGAACTTTCAAAAAGTCGACAAATTTAATTTTTGCTGTTGTTTTTATTTCTCGAAATAACGATCAATAAATGTACGGATCTAAGATGTATAAAGGTTGTTATAGTTCAACCTCAATACACGTCCGTTTCCTGTGTTGGCAGGTGTATTTTGTAACTTTATACAAAGTTTTGACGAGGAAATCAAATAAAGAGCTTGCTTCAAGTCTGTCAAAAGCATACACGTACATCTCATCCAATATGCATAAACATTGGAACAACACCGGCCGGCCGTTGTCCACATACACTCTCTCTCCTCACTTCTCGTTTTCTCTTCTTCATGCATTATTCTGACTGTTTGGGTTCTGAAACGAAAATTCCAACTAGTAGTTGTATACACACCATCTGGTCGACAATTTCACTCTCTCTCTCTCTCTTTCTCTCTTTCTCTAGCTCGCTCACTCTCTCATATTTTAAATGAGTGTTGGATTGCATCAGTTGGCGTATCTATCATGGAAATTAGTTCATTGGTTCTTTGTTTAATTCCAGTTATTATAAAACAATCATAAAATTGGGCGTTTAAATGTTTTATATTGTAATTCGCACGGTTTTTGTCCAAATCCCTATCTCTCTCTCTCTCTCTCGATTTAATCTTGTACATTGTACTGGGGGTGTGCTTAAATTTCCTTGTAAAAAGAATATAAACAGCACTAGAGAGAGGAGGCGATGCGAATGTTCGTGATTTTTCCTCGTATTATTGCTATTTTACTGCAGTGTATTTTACCGTATACTAGCGAATAATTAAATATACAATATACCTAGATAAAGGCTATCTGTATGTTATACGATTGTCTACATGTAGTGAAATTAAATTCTGTATAAAAACTAATACGATTGTATTCTCTGGGGCGCGTGTTAGTCTTTTTAAATTCACTACTTATGAAAAACAATTCTAATTAGTTTGTAGGAGCACAAGCTTCGCAACTTGAAAGCTCTTATGACAGTTGATGAACGGATCACTGTCAAGCTTCTCTGCACACATACAATCAGTGAGAAGTATTTCCGGTGTGATTTTCTGAACGTGCACGTTTCCTATCGATGATTCCACCAATATTAATCCGACAAAATTTAAGTATAAAAGATATTTTATGATCCCAGTCTAAATCCAATTACCTAACAAAAGTCTTTACATCCGATGGAAAATCAAAAAGTTTTTCATTTGACAAAATTACAAACTGATACTGAATAGAATATGCCTTCAATATATCTCTCATTTGATCATATTCCATATATCCCATCCATCTATAGATACACTTATATATTGACAACAACTAAGCGCCGGAAATTGATTTTGCTCGAGAAAATACGGTCGCAAAAGAACCGGACCACATCTGTACTGTCTTCGTATATATTCGAATAAACAACTATTTCTATTATTGATAGATTCTTTGCAGAATCTTAATAAATCGTATAGTGTTATTGGATTCGTATAGTTAATGTAGGAAATGGGATTGGGGATTTGTGGGGAAATCAATTTTCACTTTAATTCTACAACTAACAGCAATCAATCATTTATCAAATAGTCTATCAATGTAGTTACGCACAAAGTTTTCAATTTCCTGTTAGAAAAACTCCAAATGTCTTATGGCAGGGCAAATGTTACAAATAAGTAAATTCCCCATCGATGACTACAAAAATTAATTATCTTAAAAATTAGTTGTAGCAGTAGCCGCTTTTGAAAGATCTCTCCAATCAATGCAGAGTATCGTATATATATTGATTGTATAGAAAGTAATTAATAGATAGAAACAGGATATTGAAACTGGATGCCTTAATTAGTCTGCAAACTAAATATAAAAACCGGGTAAATAAAGCATTCTACGTTTAGCTCCTTTAATTTACGGTAATCTTTTTTATTTTTGTTGTTTTTTTTTAGGAGCGTTATCTCAAAATAGTCGACAATCATTAATCAAATGAGAATCGCAAATACTCACCAGAAATACCATCGTACGTCCACCATTCTTGCCAATTATCGCAGCCAACTGTAACAAACAAAAAAATTGTGTTGATCAATTAAAAGGAAATCCATCAACTTTCTATAATTGAATTCCCAACAGAATATTAAGAGTAGACGCCAGTTCGATCGTATTTTATACGTCGATATAGAGATACAATCTGAATTGTCGGCGTCTAAACCCAATTTCTAAGGCTAAACTATTACTCACATATAAACACATTAGTAATAATAATAATAATAATAACGGAGATGGCATCGTAATTAAACTATCAATACAAAAGCTCTCATTTCTATCAAAACAATAATAATGGTAATGAAACTTTTCGTTACGATTCACAATGAATAATTGTATGATGGAGTTTTATTGTTTAGAAAGATGCTATGAGTGTGTTTAACGAGAAAAGCGGCAGCTTTTGGGGGGGCCACCATTTTCTGTAAGCGTGAAAGTGCTTTTTAGTAAACTATTGAATTTCACAGAAAATATATATATATAGAGCGCGAATGGTGCTTTTGAAAAGCGCAATCAACTTGATGTGTTGCAGATTTCTGTAGTCATCCAAGATTGTGCCCTTTTCCATTTACCAATTCGTATTTCCTCCCGTATTATTCTCTTTATCAACGATTGCTTAGTTGGTGTTGATAATAATAATGTGGATAGAATGCAGCTTTTCGATCAATTCTCGCACGTTTCCAGTTAATTAATAAAACTGGAATGTTTCGAGATAAATATCACGGATTGGAAATTGAATGTCAATTTATTGTGAAAGGAATCGCCCATGGTTCCATTTATGGTAACTAGAACTTCATTTAACCATATAACTTTTCAATTTCCCCCCATAACGGAATTATATATATATATACTATATTCATCTATATAGTATATATATATTTTGTCGCTAACTGTACAAATGTATTTGAAATTCAAATTGAAATCAAATATTCAGCAACCGTACATGTCTGGTTGACATTCCTGTTAAAACATTTATTTCACAGCTTTCAACTGTGTATTTAGATATATGTAGATGGTCCTTGATTTGATGATGGGTGGCAGCAATTGATCTAAATCCGCCCGAAAACTCGATATAATCCGGCAAAGAACTGACAAAAACCACTAAAATTCATAGATACTAACAAAACAAACATCATCCAGTCGCCGACTAGTCTGGCGCCAAACTATTCGAGGGGATGTTTTGCTGGCGTCGCGACGCTACCACTATTTCTACAACTAGATAAAATTACAACTGCAACCGATTTATATACTGGCATTGTCTCGACTACAATCCAAAAAAAACAACAGCTCATTAGATTATAAGTGAAGTAATAGGAGTCTAAAAAAAACCGAATAGATTCGAAATTAGAGTGTTGTGAAAACGATCGATCACGACACAACGACAACGTCTTCCCGTTTTTAAATCCAATCCAATTACCGTCCGATAAGGATCAATCGATGGAATTAAAATAGATGGGCCGAAAAGTGGAATTATAAGTGTTTCGGCTTTGTTCTAGAGAATAATGTGGTGAAGCCACCAAGTCATTTGGGATCAATTAACAATAATTCAACAATATCTAAGCATTCATGTAGAGAGGAAAATTCGATTAAAGAATATGTGCGACAATCTTTAAAATATGCTTGAAAATTTATCGAAAATTTAAATGTAATCAACGTCTCTTTATTATATGAATAAACAGGACTCCTTGATTAAATGGAAATCCTGCAGCGGTTCGTCACGCAACCCATACTTTACTCGTTATATTAATTATTCCATGGAGCTGTATTTATTTGGATACCCCACAAGTCACAGCATTATACCTATATTTATGAAACTAACGTTTTTTTTCCTTAGTGTTAATATTCTAAGGTGAATTCAAAGTAGTTTTATAACAGCTATCTACGGATCAAGTTGACAACTTATTAGTACCAGTTCCGTATGTACAAACGCGATATCGGCAAGGTACATATATATACATACATAGACACCCCTTCCCGAATACTATAGAGTCGACGTGCTAATCAAGTCCTCGTTAACTCTCACCCCTAATTTGAATTGCATACCGTGTGGATATTAGCATGCCAGTACCGGGTTGGCATCGATCTGTAAGTAATCTTCTCGGTCCTGTCTTATTACACCGTCACCCGAACGCAGAGAGATGGGGAAAGTTTCCAACGTACCCACCGTTATACACAACCATTTCAATACGTTCTGTGTGTATAGTCGAATATTCGACTGACACATATACGAGTTGTACAACTTCTCTACAACATCTTAACTCGTTCGCCGTTTTCTTATAAAATCCATTAAGAAATTTAATTTGCAAGTTCCAATACACGATAGATATTTGAACGTACAGATCCAGTCATTTCGTTAATGTTACCCTACTGTTGGCGGTGCTATTATCTAGTTCTTTAGCTTGCTTGCGGTTAATTTAACTGCGACGGTATTTTATATCTGATTAGGTACGTGTTGGGAATTTCAACAAGTGAATCTTGTCGACACACATCTAGAGTAGGCGATATTAAACACGCTCTACATTGACTCTTTTATTGGAGACAATCTTGATGTGCCTTCGACAATCACCTTTACGAGACAAAGAAGACAGTACAAGCAAAAACTTGGACTTCAATACGATACCCAAAGGTGCCCAAACGAGGATCCGGACAGATTATCAAAATAGAATTGGTCGTGTTATCTGCTGATTTGGTCTTCAATTGGGATTTGTGAGCAGTCTTGAAGAACCCAAATCAATGAGACCATAGGAAGGAACTGTACTGCCTCAACCGGTCACTCAGCAAAAATTTGGACTTTGAAGAGCTGCTCATGATAATAAACGAATTTTGGCAGATTTACCTCGTGACCAAGAGAATTCTTTTAATTCTCGATGCCATCGCAATTTTATCATACAACAAAAATAATAAAATACGCGTGATTATTCTATTTAATCATCAGATTTATATTGAATGAAAACTATTCGAATCGTATTTTTATGAAATTTTCACCAAATAAAACAAGCATTCTATATATTTTATAGAGGAAAAAAAAACAGGAAAATGCAATAAAACTACAACTACCGCAATTGCTGATGAAAATTTGCGCGTAAGCACTTCTTAAAATATTCATCTAAGCACATACAATTTTGTATCGATATTATACATTGAGAATACCAAATAATTATTCGACAGAAACCCGAAATAGTCTATAGACGAATTCGATTATCCCTTGTGAACAATCTGGACAGTATGTGCGTCAGCTGTCACAGCAATATACCTATAGATGCGTTTATGTTGTATAAATGTGCGTGTGTGTATTTATGTCTATATGTACACACATACATATATATAGAGATGTGGCTTTGTTTCTCCTCGACGAAGGCGGCATTATTCATGGCGATCGTCCACCACTATTGTCCTACCTGTCGCCACCATACCACGCTCAATTAATCACTGCCCGTTTGATGGATGAATTTATTTTCGACCTCTTCATCGTATTTGACGTAGCCAACGTACAAGATTCGTCAATGTGCACATCCATTCAATACCATATACGAACAACAATCCGAGAATTATTTCTATTTAATGTTGATTCAAATCACTACAAAGTAAATAGATGAACAGGCAAAGAGAGAGAGAGAGAACTGAATCGGTCACTTCGGTCAAATTAGATTCTAATCCAATTAAAAGTTTCGCAAGGGTTATCAGGGAGCGGCGGTCGCCACTCCAATCGTGCGAAGAACAACCCCAAACCACCTACAACATTGATGAGAGCGAGTATGTCCACATGCGGCTCTCCTCTTCTCGACGTTGCTCTACTATATAAAACGAAGGTAAGACGAGAAAAATACGATAGAGGTAACGATCTGAATCTTTGAGTAGAAACGTGATTCTTTAGGGAATACGTTCGGTTGTTTTAGAAAAGTCCGACAATCCGAACCAAAAACACAAAACGAATAATTAATCAGCGGACACACTCAAATCCAATTGTATATTTAATGTAATATTTTTATTGTTGCCATAGGATATCGTTGGATTTCCGCAATCGGTGGTGTGACTTCTCGCATGTAATTCAGTAATCAATCTTACTTGAACTAAGAGCACCATTAGCACGACCAGCACACTCCCAACTTTTGTTATTCATTTCCATGACATAAGAATTTTAAAATATAACACGAGTGTTTCCAATTGTGTGCTCCAATTAAACTAATTAACATTTCCACAGCCAGTAATTTCACACTTAACGCCGTTACAAAGTTTATAATCAAAATGAAATCTTTATACCGACTGTCTGGCTGTTGTTCGTCGTGTCTCGCCTCAAACAATAAATAAATCAATCTGTACCGAAATAGAGGCAGTTTTTTATTCAATGCATATCGATTGTTTTCGTTGAAATTCATCCAATACGGACATACAAATTCATAAGTCTGCTGTGATTAATTCAAGCACTACTTATTTATGCTAACAACTTCATTTTTATTAGATCAAAGTGAACGGTTTCTTTTTTGATGTAGAAAATATTCAACCTCTTAGCTATTTACATTGTTAATCAGGTGCAGATTGCAACTATCTTAAATCAAGCTGACCATGCAAGTGCAGTCAGAGATACAGGGGATGCCTTTTACTAGAACTAGATTTGAAATGCAAATTCCACTTAATCTAATGTAATAAACTATATACGTGAATATTTAAAGTTAAATGCAGTATAACTGACTTGCTTATCAAATATATTGCATAGGTACATCTATCAATTTTCACTTGTAAATTGTTGATTTAGCATCCTTATATGTTTCGAATTTAATTGAGCTCTAAGACTTGTTTTGTTCTCTGCACAAGCAACGAGTGAAGTCTTTGGTGCGGAATCCTGCATTTCAAACTTTATAGCAGATCAATCCGTTCAACTTGATGATGGTGGCGGTGCTATAAAACCGAACGAAATAAAGAACTATTAACTAAAGCCTGTAGAAAGTTTCCAGTTGTTGAAGGGGAACAAACCGTTACTGGATCACGTGTTTAATACACGTACAGTATTGACTTGGAGGAATACTCTTGTAAATTTAACTAATCAATCGATTGAAACGTTTTTATTCAACACGTTACCTTTATAAATAATGTTGCAAGTCTATAAACTATTCACAAATTCATTAGCTCTACTAGAATTTCTGCCTCTAATTACCTATATAAACGTTGATTGGATTAAAATAGCGACAATTGAAACAGTAAAAATGTAGACAGGATACAGGTCGATCTTTATATTGTAACTGGGATTGATGTTGGCACCGAATATTGAAAATACTTGAAGTTTGCAGGTGGTGTTTTATAATACGACAAAGTAAGACGACGGTGGCGGTGGCGATGAAGAAAAAAAAATTATCCTCCAACGGCGATATAAAATATTTTTATAAGCTTTTGCACGGATGTGGAAGACGTTTAATTCTGAAAAGATATCAAATACAGCCTGGCCTAGTATGACAGCTTTAGTACCTTATACGGAGGCATTATTCCCGTTCTCTCTCGTCGAAAAAAATAAAAAGTGTTACACGATAAATTCTTTATAATATATATAAATCTGAACTGTAAGAAGACGGGCGTGAAGAGATCGTTTAACAGATTCTTAAAGTATCACGCTACAGGAGAATTTTTTGATAACGTCAAAAATCTCAAGTTATTTTGTTAATTTCTGGTATTTGAATGTATTCATATGTTGTCATACGATTCAATTAGATTAGCTTGTTTGTTGTCGTGAATAGCCTTGCATTTATACCAAAATTAGATGTATGAGTATTGTATATATGTATGCATGACCTGTATTGTGTGTATATACTCAATTTCTAAACATACGGCCCAATTGCCATCTGTGGATTATTGCTTCCGCAACAACAAGGAGTGATCCATTCCGCCATACATCAATCCCCCCAAAACGACAATTGTTGAAGTTGGAAAAATTTCTCAAGTCCCACTTACATATATTCAGTTTCAAATCAGATTTATGCTTGTCTAGTCGCAAAAAAACCGTGGCACGAAGAGAAAGGATTATAAGTTTCGGTCTATAATGAATTTTATAAAGTTGGAAATGTACGGATTTACCCTAAAATCTCTAAGCACTACATTACAAAAAAAAAAAATTTATTTTGTGTTGCGTTCATTTTTTTTGTGGCCAAATCATCCCTATTGAAAGGACGCTTCATTCTGTTCCTATATGTTGTGCATCTATCCGGTTTTAAAAGATAAATTTTAACAGCAAATGAGTGCCTTGATTGACAATCATTGCACTCTTTTTCCAATTTTTTTATGCTTAAATTATTTAGCGAGAATTAATGCAGATGAAAAACAGATCCATTAAAGAGGGTAGTTTTTGCCCCATAGATTATTGTAAATTTTATAACATGGCGAGGGTTTTATTTAGGTTACAGTGAAATAGTTAAGTAGCAAACGTCTCTTTTTCTATACTGTGCTGTACTTTTGTAATATAAATATGGTCAACATTTCGCTATTACCAAATAAAGATTAAGAATTCTTTCAGAAACAGAGCAAAAGAATATCTAGCTGAGGACCAATTTTACTTAAACTATTCCCCACTTTATTCTACGTTGAGTTATATAAGTTAAATTTCACTCTTTTTGCCAATACAATAAAAGCAGATATTAGAGGAAGAAAGCTACGGATGCCAGTTCAGTTTTCTAACTGGGACCAAAAATTGGCGAATTTTTCAAAATTTACTTAACTTTATTCTGGACTCGTAAGGGCCGATTCTACGATCGTTTTATTTCGTCTGATATTCCGACAGAAATTTTCTTTTACTGTACTTGCGGCAAACCGAAAGAAAATTTCTGTAGGTATATCAAGTGGAATAAAGCGAATTGTAGAATCGGCCCTAAGAACTATCACTATTAGGAAAACGTAGTAAGCTTACGCAAAAATTAAAGTGTCTAGCCCATTAGAAAAAAGAGCATTTTTGTCCAGCTGTTAGGGACAAATATCGCATAACGCAAAAGAAACGTTAAATCGAACGACACAAAAACAAACTTGGACAAACTTATAGTTTTGCTATATAGAAAAATTTTGGCTTATTTGGGGATATTGCATGTTTCACTTTAGAATAACGGCTTATTTGCACTACAGTCCAAACTTTGAGCTAAATAGGCACTCCCACTTCAAAAACTACTAATTTATTTGTTCCCAATTTTTTGTTAGACTTGAGGAATTCGCCTAATCCACACTAACAGATTTTGGAAGAAGCGAAACAGTTATGAATTCCTGTATTGATTGCTACAAATGTACAATCTGAGAGGAGTTAAAGAGTCACGTTTGAAACGTGAGGTGGCACGTGCGAAAATAAAGGACAGAAAGAATTGAAGAGTATTGGGCACATTCAAATCAGCCAAACAATGTATAGTAGTCCAGATTTTTTATGATTATAGCCCCGAATATAAAGTCATTCCATTGGGCAAAAGTTAATAATCAGAACGTAATGCAACAGAAAACATTTTTTAACCATTTGACATGAATAAGTTTATAGGTATTTCACATTTTTCTCTTTTGTAATATTTTTTCAGGAATTTAAAATGCATTTTTCAACTTAGGTGCCGACAATAAGTTTCATTTGTGTAAGACTCTTTAAACCATGGGAAGTTTAAGTGCCATGGGTGAATCATTTTGGTTATATACCAATCTTCTGCTTAGAAGAAACAATATCTTAAAATGTGATTGCAAAAAGACCAATTTTGCCGCTTTTAGCTTTTTCTCCATTTTACCCGTAAGATTGTCCAAATCCTGCTCGGAGCCGGACCGAGACTAAATTGCGCCCCGAGCAAGCCCTTTTCGTTATCTCTTAAATAATATTCTTCATTTTTACTATTTACTTACTACTACATTCATCTTTGGCTATTGAGGCAGATGCCCCCGTGGCCCTCTCCTCGGACCAACACAGCCCCCAGTCGCTTAAAAGGGACTATAAGTAGTCACGATCCCGCCTTCTCTACATCTTGTTAATAAATAAGGGCAATGTTCTTATCCAAATACTGTAATATAACGCGTGCCAGGCAACATTACCTATCTTGATTGTTGGACAAATTTCTAAAACATGAAATTTTCATGACTACCACTTACAAATACCTAAATAAACCACCAATTCACGTAAATAATAATAACACTTCCTAGAATATAAAAGAATATAAATACAAAAAAGAATTGGGAATATCAATAATAAACGTATGTGACATAAATTACACATTTCTACCATTCGATCCATCTATTTGATAAAATGAAAATGTGCTGATAATATCAATTTACTACTAACAGTATATCATAAAAGGTAATAATTTTGTGAATAATTAACTTGTCAAATACCTAAAATTAGCTAAATATTACAGGATCATAAAAAAAATCGTCGACATTGTGTACTTTAAATCAATCAACTTTTTTAAGATGGACATTAATTAAGTGTCTCTTTATAAGAAAAGAGTCATTTCATCAGAATAAATAGATAAATCCCGTACATACAATATACAGCGTGTCCCAGCTAAGTGTTCCACCTCAAATATCTCGTTTATTTGTGAATTGAAATGGAAATGTATCTAAAGAAATTAGACTACAATGTCTAAACTTCAATTGACCGACACGATTTTCTTTCAAAACATCAGATATGGTCTTGAAAATGACTCAATATGAGGAAAAGAATCATCTGCAATCAATATTGCAAATGAATTTGATTCTACATTCTTTTTTTCTCCTAAAAATTTTTCATTTGTTACTCAAAAAGAAAATATGGAAAGTGCCATTCGCCCGGCGCCTCCACCACTCTGCACGATGAATTGTTACGTCTTTGATCTGAATTACAGTCTTTAACTCGAAATTTTGTTCATTCACGATATTCATTGCAGATGAGTTTCCTAATGTTTAATTTTGACGTAGGCTTTTTTCATCAATGAATAGGTTATTGATCCCAGAGAAGTTTTTTAAAGAAAAAAAATATTTTCATATCAAATTCAGTCGCAGTATTCATTGTAGTTAATTGCTTTCCTAATATTGAGTAATTTTCGAGACCTTATAGGACGTTTTGGCATTTCCAAAATAGTTAAAAAGAAAATCGTGTCGGTCAATTGAAGTACAGACATTGTAGTCTAATACCTTTATATACTTTTCCATTTCAATTCACAAACAAACGAGATATTTGAGGTGGAACACTTAGCTGGAACAGGCTGTATATAAATATATGTAAGCCATTATTTCAAGTTTATAAACGGTCGAGGGTGGAAATTTAATAAATTGTCGTGTTTGCAATTTTACATTACTCATTACTGTCTCTCGTGTTCATTGTTTAACTTATCAGTTACTAATGAGATTACCGATCTAAAATGAAAATTAGAATTATTATTTAAATTATTGATCATCATTAATGAACAATGATCTCGATACGCTCGTGCACGGATAAAATAACATAAAAACCAAATTATTACTTAATAAATCGTATTGTAATGCGATCTTGTACACCATTATAACGTATCGTTCCGGGGGAAAGTCCGCCTATTTGAACGTGACGTGTCGGATAAGTATGCGCAATGCTTTAGTCCTTTTAGTATCGAAATATTCAATATATGAGGAAAATAATCAGCACTTCTGTATTTTTGGATTGATTAAGAGCGATTGTTGCAAATTCTATTAATTGTCAGTACGCGAATCATTATTGTCGATAATACTTATCCTGTTGTTATTACTGGTTGAAATAAATTGGAACTGCACGTTTGTAATCCAGTAAATTTTAATGATCCTCTCTGTATCAAAACCCGATAATAAACTCAATAATCTCAGTGGATACTGATGATTTTCGGGAAAAAAAACTCGTATATTTCTACAAATTTCCCCCAAAACAATATCCGATTAGGATCGTATTATTCTGAATAATTTCACGTAAACAACAACAACACGAAAAGAAGACCTGCAAGGAAACGAATAATTGCTGACATACTTAATGTTTTAGTGTGTAAGCAAAACAAACCGAGCGACTATCTGTAATCTGCACCCTTGTTTCCTTTACTATTTGCGGCCGACCAAACCATTTTCAGTCCCTCCTTATCAGACCGTCAATATTATACCACTAGTCCTGTCTTTATCCCGATTCTTCCGTTCAACACACAGAATTTCCATGAATTGCATTTGTGTATTTCAGCCGTAATAGTTTGTATTGATGGTGTAAAGTTGGCGGCATCTAACCCTCAGCTAGACTCTCAACACACGCAAATTACTTAAGCCATTTATCAATTTATTTAAGGTGTCGGTTTTGGAAGCATCAGCACCGTAGCAAATTGTTGCTTTGAACGATTCAATAATCGCCGACTGAATGGTGAGATTTGGTGGTGGCTTAATTTGTACAATTCTCTAGTTTAATCTTAACTTTGAATTAGAGCATTGTTAACGACATTCTGTTTTAATTTTTGTTTAATTAAAACCGTACCACCTGGTGATGTGGAGCGGTTTGTGTATTGACCAATGTTGAAATCATTATTTATACAGTTGTACACTATCACAACGAAATCTAAATGCGGTCTTAAACAATAACAAGCCCAGGAACGGCAATTAGGCATGCACAAAGATATCCGTCTTCCGGTACATTTACTTATGTGAAGACTATCGTGCTTAAGTTGTTATTGTTGTGTTGTATTAGTGGTATTGTTACAGTTATATATATGTAATCATCACACACACACACACATATACCTGTAAAGATATATTCGAACATATAAATTAACTAGCAATAGACACGGAAATTTGTTGTTTAACAAGAAGAAAATTTCAACATCTAGATAGAATTGTTTTCAGTGTATAGTTTGTCGGAACAAATGTTAAATGGGAACTGGCGAATAAGAGGGTTGAGGGCTCGTTTTTCCATCGCCTCCTCCTTTTTCTATATACTTTTTGCCTTTTAAGACACATTATATTACGTGTTAGAAACTGAGTTTCAGTAACGGAAAATTGATTGATTGCGACATTGCACAACGGAAAGTTGGAAAATGTGCACACAAAAAAAAAACTCGAGATGCCAGAGAACGACTAGAATGGATGGATGCTATATTGTATCAACTTTTCTCGTTTTTTATGTTTTGTTGTTTGGTAATTTGATAACCGAGTCGAAAAATTAATATTCCGGATTTCGTTGGAAGTTAAAATGTTAAAGAATAGATCTATAGATAGTGGCGCATGAATGTCATCACATCGTCGTCTCGCACATATAAGGGATGCCGAGTGTTAATGCTTGAAAATACAACATCAAAAACGGCTGCGTTCGCACTATAATACAAGGAAAATCCTAATATGTTGCCAGGTCGAGTGTGAATATCAACCCATTTCGGGGTGTATATATATATAGATAAGACCTGTTAATATTTCTCATTATCTGTGTGTTTATGGGGCCCACACCTACAGGTCCCTGTTCACCAGATCGGACTTCCTGTTTCTCACATCAAAGCACCGATTATCTCGCCGACAATCAGCACCTTTCGATAATAAAGAGAAAATTGTAAGGTTTCTGGTTTGAGTTTGTATTGATAATGTCCCGTGATTTATTTACGAGGAAAAAAACTACAATTGTGGAGAAAATTGAAAATATTCTACGATATTTACTTTTTTTTGAGATTGATTTGAAATTTTAGAAAAAACTGTCACGTACCGTACAGGAACGAAGTGACAAGCAGTAGAAAACACGTTGTTGTGACATACATCTCGATGTTTCGATTTTCTTATTCAATCAGTCAATACATCGTCCCCATTTACCACCGACTGCCATAAACAAAACAAAAATGTCCCATTAAATTAAAATAGAGAAATAAAAAAAAAACTTAACAACAATCGGAAACTTCACGCCGAAATTATTAATTACGCTAGTCTAGTTTGTTGGTTTTTCCCTGATAAATAAATGTAATGTTTACTGATAAACGGCCGGTCACAAACTGGCGCCTTTCGTATGAATGTAGTGCGCCCGGACTATTCTGGATACCGGCCCGCTATTGGATTGGCGGAGAAAGCACACCTCATCCAATGGGAACGGAGACTAACGCGCAGATTATATATTTTTAGCACATTTTTTTTGTTGTAATTTTCAATTTTTCAGTCAAATATTCATTTATTTTCCGAAAATCTTCGACTCAATTAAGCCGGAATAAAAGTGGACAAATCGCAGGGAAGATTCGGTGATTTTAACAAAAATACGAGATTGGTTTCAATTTTTTTTTTGTAACTCAACAATCAATCAACAATCCTAAATTTTAGTTTATACAAAATACGTGTTTATAGCCGCAAGGCGAGCTTGTTTATTGTATGTTATCGCCCAGTGAACAACTTGTACAGAATGCTTTGTTAAGTATTAAGAAATTCGCAACCATGTCGCCATATTAATATTTAAAACAGCGTGTAAAACTCGAAACTAATTAAGAAAAGCATTCGTTTAATTGCCACGTTCTGGATGCAATAATAATCTGAAACTCTGTTTTTCTCTCTCTACCCATCATCAATGTCGTTGCGTACATTTTCCACTTCGCGTTTATTGTTGGGGTTTTGTAGAATTTCATCGCTCTCTGTTCGCGTTAAATTAATGGAATTGTCGACGGTGATGGTGGTGGTGGTGTGAAATCTCCCGCACCAGCTTATCAGCCACCAGAGACTCAGATGAGCCGATAATATTTATATTAAGGTCTGGCCATTATACAACTAATTCCAACAAACAGATTTTTATTCATCGTAATTGTATCGATACATTTTTGTGATGGAGATAATGAAAAGTCGAAAGGTGAAAGTGGTGATGCAGTGTTGTGAAATGGAAAAAGTCGATTTTCTCGTTAATTAAATGAAGGGATGAATCAACCGCCCCGTCATGACAACTGTGTGCCGAGGGACTTTAAAGTTTCACGACTCTTGTCGGAAGTTTTCAGGCAGATGGCTTTCTTCGCAGTGTTGGAGAACTCAAATAGAAACCACAAGGTAGAAAGCCATCAAAAATTTAAACCGATAATAATTACTATTAGTTAATATGTTTTATTTAAAAGATAATTTTTGGTTTCTATTTATTTTAATGCATCTTTGTTGAAATTTATAAAATTACATTTGGATCGTTTGAGCTTGACAAGAATATTAAAATAGTTGCGACAACATAATTAACTGTAAGGGTAGAGAGAAGTCAGAAATTCAACTTTACATGAAATGTTAATTTTCTGTTGAGGGGCTCCATTTTAATTCCACAAATGGATGAACGATAATACTAAACAGGTAGATAATCGCCTGGCGCATCCACCACTTTTCAAGCCATTACTCCCATTACATTTACATTTGGACTTATCAATTTTTAATCCATCAAATCAATATTGTACACCAATAATTCACAGTAGTTTTATTTTTAGCAATTTTTCGAATTGAATCTAAATATTTTTAAATGGTAAATCTAACCGCATCGAAACCAGCCGCCACGACGGCGGCACATCAATTTTAATTCACCCTGTGGAAAACAATATACGTCATAGATAGTTTGCGTTGTCGAAAACGTTTATAATATCCCCCGAACTTCCTCGTTCTACTTGCCTATCTCTATCTGTACGGAAATTAACCGATTCTGGCCAACCGATTCGTTCGCGTTTTGATTAAGTATCGTGGTTAGTTGTTTTATATTGAGTGGAGAAAATAAGGGGCGATAGAATCGTGTTTGTGTGCGTGTATATAAAACCAATCGAAATAATCAATAAAACCGTAATTAATCAATTTAACATAAACTAGTCACATATAATTGATTCGGTGGTTCTTCTTTTGATTCTATTGAGATCTATCGAGCTTGTAAAATCTATTTTTGGGGCGATATCATTGTATTTGTTCTTGCTCTATTGTATTATTTCCACTTTTGTCCTTGATTTAATCACTCAAATTCAATTTCTTAAGATCTCTATACTTAAACAGTAAATAATGCAATCTAAACTTCATTTGAACAAACGAAACGAAAACAAAATCAAATAAAAATTATAGAATTTCTGGTATTTCTTTTAGTCTTGTGTTTCTCTGTCTTTTACTGAATTTTTTTTGTGTATTTCCAATAGAAAAGGGGGAAATTTTATTGTAGTCCAGGATATAATCCAGCTTCTTCGTTTCGTGCCAGTTTCCTGCTGCAGGCAAAGTAAAATACTTGCCGTTTACAGGACTAGTCTCCAAGGAGATCGAATGAGAACTATATAGTAGTGAAATCAAACGTTTGCTTCTTTGCTGACTTTAGAAAAATCTCGAACATTGAAAGAATTCCTACGATAAAGGACTACGCTTCTTATTTACCGTATAACTTCATTATGTACAAGTAAAGAGATAAATTTTAAAATCTCTTTACACAAAACAGATGTCTTATCGTTGCTCTGATAAGTTCCGTTGTCGTTATACGGTATACGATTTGCATTAATTTGTTGTATAGTTGAGCCGCAATAATGACTTGATGATTTTTCACGGGAAATGCAATCATTGCGGCTCACCACTCTCCATATTCAATTACAATTAAACTCAACAGCAATACTACGAAATAGCTAATGGAATAATCTTGTTTAGAAGACGATTTACAAAGGCATTTACAATATTACAAATCAACGCAATTTGGAAATCGTCATAAGACCCTTGTCGACGATAAAATAAAAAACCATCTAAAATCGTTCAATTCGTTTTTTTCTTTATTTTATTTTTTGTTCCGCTCTTCATATTATAGACGATATCCACTTTCGTTTTGCACATTTCGCAACCGTTCACCCATCTGGCGCATATAATTCAAAGACCAAGATAGGAACGAGATAATACTTCTTGTGGCCAGAGCCCTCATATCTCTGATGTGACAAACCGCTGGCTCAGCTAGTCTAAAGACTGGATTAGTCCACACAACTATACCGAGACGCCGTTCTATCCATTTCGCCCAGTGTAATATACCGTGTGATGAGAATAATAACAATAAGTCAGTTCTTTTGAAAATAATATCGTCAACACAGAAAAAAGCCCAGATCGAATTGATCGAATTTGGTAATGCTAATTAGAAAAGTTTGTCGCAACATAGAGCTATGGACACGAGTTGGAAGTTGTTGATTAACTCAAAACACCGTAGCCGTAAACAAACGATAATTAACAATAATTCAGTTTCGGTCTTTTTTTTGGGGGGGCAGAATCGCAAAATCGTATCTCAGTCTCCTTTTAATACCTTCCGGCAAGTTAATCTAATTATTTCCAACGAGCAATTGGTGGGAAAAGCTGTTAACACGGAAGTATATCTTTTTGAAAGAAACAAGTTTGGCCGATTGGTTTTCGGACATAAACAATGCCAACGTAGAGGTTTTGGTGGGGGATTTGATTGGATTAAGCGATCGAAAAATTTAAACCACTATTTGGGCGGTGTGCAATTTATTTGTACTTTGTCTTCGTGTCGTTCGTTTTTTTTTCGTACTATTTTCCAACAACTGAATTCTATCAGTTTAAATGGTTGGTTATCAATGTAACATTGTCAGCGATTTGACAGTCTTGTCAGCATGGTAATACTACTGTAAATTGAAATTGTGTTGTCGGGCGGTTTGGATAGTGGTGTTGCTGTCGTCAAATGCCGCCTGTTGACGATGAGGTTTACCCCTGCTGAATTCACGTCCATTGCTTTATAATAAATTATTGTTTTGGTATTATGATGCAAACAAAGTGGAGTGTGAATTATTTGAACAATCAGATAAGCTTGTCAAGAGCTCGGCTAGGCTAGCCAGTGATCCCAGTTGGATATCAGCTATTACTACTACCAACACCACTACAATTGTATTGATATACACATACCTACACACAGAAATACTCCTACATATAGACATTATCTTGGTATATAAGCTAAACACGGCAAGCAGAGGGATTGTTTGGAAAAAGTCGATTTAAAGCTACGAACTCTTGCAAGATATCTAATCTAGAATCTTTGGAGAGTCGTTTAGCGGTACACTATAACCCCGACGAGAACGTATATCGTTCACAATCACTTCCGTTCTACGCAGTTTGCATAACACACACAACTCTTTTATAAACCCTTAACAATCCCTTTGACTTTTCAATAAACTGCTAATCTACCGAAAGCCAAGCGATAGAGGAAAACAACACCGAAAAAGAATAATTCTTTTTATAATTACCCCAATTAAATATAATGCTAGATATTAGCTGACGCCAACACAATTTTTACTGTTTCCTTATCATTCACAATCCCCATCATCGTCTTTTAAACTTACCATAAACGAATCCAAGAGTCAACTCTCAAGTTTTTTAATCTACGAAATGAATTTGTAAAAAGTGTGTATCTAAGAAATGTAGTAATTAAAACGTAGTTCAAGTTGGCAAGTAATTATCCAAACACTAATGAGATCCCTGTCTATAATTAACCGAAAATGCAAACCACCACCAACCGCCCCCCGACTCTTGCCAACCAATAGATAACAGTTAGTGGCATCATTGTCGTTGCCGCCACCGCCACCAAGATCATTGTCGCCAATTCTGCGATTATTTTGTTTCTTTTTTTTAGTTTAAACCGAAAATACCACCACCACTACAACTACAACAATTTTTATTGCCGGCAAAGATCCGAAAGTAATCAGAACGTAATGGAGCGGAATCGATGATAAAAGCGATTTTATTACCAATGATATCCAAATCTAACGCTATATTAATGACCATACAGGACGACCTTTAACGTCTACATTGCTCGTTAATTTTATATTAATAATAATGATAATAGTGATCGAGTTTATTAGGTAGAAATGACATGTGGCACGGTATTTTCGTTTACAGCCCGAAAAATTGTGGAAATTTCCCTCTTCAATTCGAGTTATTTTCAAAGAAGAATCTCGCAATTATCTAGCGGAGTTGTGATTTGCAAAGCGGCATGGGGGGGCGGTCGTGGAAAGTTTGTCGTTGAGTTGAAAACGATGTTGACTGTTGGCGAACTTTGAACCTCATTACCTCAATTTAGTTAAAACATGATTCGTCATTAGAGACACAATAACATCGCTCTCAGGCTTACGAAGCCAATTGATTTTTGTCAAATCCATTCTGTGGATTATCAGCCACTGTATACTTTCTCTTTTATATCTATTCAAAATGTTGCACAAGTGTCGCTACGGTTTTTTTCTTTTATTATTAGCTCTCTTGCTTTATTTTTTTTCTTGTTGGATGGTTAAGATGTAGAATTGTGCACCACTTCGTCTTTGTCATTTACTAAATTTATTCTAAATATTTTTAGTGGTTTTCCAAACTGGAAACACGTCTTCGCTTTATCTTCGAGCAACTCTAATAAATGGAAATACGTTCTTATTTCAGCTATTTCAGTGCGCGAACGATATTTATAAATGTCTGTCAGTAGTGTTGACGGTACCAGCCCCCTTTTGCATCTCTTAGAGTTGATGGAATTGATAATTTATATCCACTAGAGTTGTTTATCACTTACTTGTAAGTAGTGCTGTCATTCTCTTCTACTCTTATATTCAACCCAACAACGTTTCAGTGATTTATTCATAGTCATTAAGTTTATTGTATAGAAGATATTTGAAGTACAAAAAAAAATGTATATACATTCCTCCTCTCTCAACTATCAGCCATATCAAATCATAACTTAGTGATTTTCTGTTATTTTTTTCTTCTTCGCAAAGTTTATGGCCCAGTTCCCGATAATAAATTGGATGAAACTAGATGGTCGGATGAAAAATAATGCCGTGTCAGATCTCGAGCGGTGATTATCAAGCTAATTTCCTTGAATTACTTTCAAACCAACTCGTCTAATCCTCAATCTATATATATTTGGATCGTTGCGTTTTATACTCAATGGGGCCGCATTCAATTTCCTTTCAAGTTATTATATATTTCCCCTTTTCAAAAAAAAAAAAATAAATTACAAAATACGATCGAATCAATCTCAAACAGATAAAGAAAAAAATCCATATTAATATCGTTGTGTCGTTATAATGCTCGTTTTTGCCCTTTTTCAACTAACGAAAACGGCACAAAAATTATCTGGAACGGGAGCGTTGTAACGGAAGAAAACGACACCACCCGTCGAGATGCCAACAGAAAATGAACTCTGTATTTCACTGGTGAACACGCTATAAATGTCAAGAACAAGTCAGTGATGAAACCGAAAGAATCAAATTAAAAGCTGAGATATTCTTGAAAATTCCACACTCTGGTCTAGAATTGATGAAATAAGTCTTTGGAAATATACGAGAATTATTTGCAAACACGCACATAGTTGTTTAAACGTAAATCGTTGCTGTCTATAATCATATTTCTCTTGTCTACACCGATACATACAAGAAACGAATAAAATAAATTTCTGGAGATGTTTCGTCTTATCATAACACCAGTATCTTGGAGAAAAACTATCATGTTAAGCTCTGAACTTAATCCAGACCCATCTTAAAAATAATTGAGATTTGTTCGGAATTGTTTTCGGGACGACTATTTCCATTGCTAGTCTCTCTTGAGTCTGTAGTAATATTTGAGGCTTCAACTGCTTTGATCTCAGTTTTCTCTCCCACACATTCTATATATATAGGTATACGTATATATTTGTTTAAGTGTATTTGTACGTGTAAAACGAAGACGTTGTAATACATCCCTTGGGGGATTTGTAAAGGAGACTCACTCTCTCGACCCGAGAGTTGGGTCAAAGCACATTAGATATTTCGCCTTAGAAAAGTAACTACCACCTACCATTCACGACATTTAACTCCAGTTATTTTAGATAAACGGCTCGTAAAACGTAGCAAATAAGAAATGGAAAAGGATGCTGCTGTTGCAGCTACTACACACAGCGAAAGAGAGATTTATCCGTTAAACCAATAACTCGAGTTGGTGGCGCGTGTTCGTCCAGATTGTTTATTTGCCGTAGCGTTTTTCAACAAAAAATAAAAAAGAACAACGAAATATCAATACTTTGACCGTTCTCGAATAAAACTCTCATAATAATCGTTTAAATAGATTTTATCTGTTTGGATTTTTATTATTTATTGCGATTTTGTAAATTTGCAACAAACTATTTCAAAGCGACGAGTTATCTGTGGCATGCAAAATTTGCCTTGGAACTCAACTTCTTGAATAGATTGTGAATTAAGTCAAGTACACGTAAAATTAACAACATTCAAGTATTACGGTCAAATTCTTAATCGAATGTAAACAAAAATCCAAATTGTTAGGCATCAGTAGTAACACATTTTTGTAGCATTCTTCAAATTTTATCTTCTATTACACAAACGCAAGACGCTTTACACTGCTGGAGCAGAGCTAATGTTACTAGTGGAACAAAATCTTTTGAGCGCTTTTATACCGAGTAGCAAGATAAACGAGGACTCAGTAATAAACTGTTTTATTTCAATTCAAATGAAAGGAGCTCTTTTCATTTTTATTCCACATTTGAAGACAATTTCAATGAGCTTTAGAGAGTTGTGCTTTTCTGATTGTAAACCTTGCAAATTTATCTACGTGCGATTCTGTACTTAATAGGATTTTCTCTTAGTAAACGACTTTTGAAGCAATGACCAGCTCGATCTTTAGGCAATAAAATTCATTAGGTACTAACATCTCGACATTGCGACAAGTTTGAGGCAGGCTTTACGGGTACATACCGTGAAGTGTTGTAAAATTGGAGTACTGTCTCTTTTGAAGATCAATACTCGGAGTATTTATTATCAGCAGCAAAAGTCCGAGAGAGAGTCGCAATTAAGCTTATTGCATAAATTAATAACCTTTAGCACATGTAAGATTTACTCATGGAATAGCCAAACGCAAGAATCTTTATATTCTTGGAAAAGAGGAGTTTTTGAACGCTTTTACATCGAGTGGCAAGATAAATGGGAAATTGGTAATAAACTGTTGACATTTGAAGATAAATAAAAAGCTCAAGAGAGTCAAATATTTCTAATCGATGTTTTGGTAAAACCACTACTAAAATGTAGATGTACGGAAAAAGACTGAGGCAACATAGATAGAGAATTCGGAACTATTTCAAACGAAAGAAAAATAGCCAAACGCAAGAATCTTGACATTATTGGAGAAGAGCTAATTTTCTAGTAGAATTGTATATAACAAGAGCTAATAAGTTTATTAACTGTTTGAATTGAAAGGAGTTATCAACATTTTTATCCCACACTGACTACTTTGAAGATCGTTGTAAGTTTGAATTTATCTGCTGGGATTTTTGGCTTAGTCGGAAATTTTCGAGTAAGGCTTGATGATCAAATCCTTAATAACCCGAGTCGAAATTTAAGTCCTCATCAGTACTTACTTAGATAATAAATAACAAAGGAATTATGTACTATTTAGAATATAGTAAGCTCCGCTTTTTTGCACTTTTAGCACTTACTAGTACTTATTTAGGTTCTTATTATAAATACGTGCAGTACCAAATAGAGCTGCAACGTCCTAAATAACACCCAAGAACATAAAAGTGCATAATTCAAATCTAAACCGCACCTGTAAGGATCTACGTAGAACTTAAATTTCGACTAGGGAAGTGAGGAAAGATCGTCATTTTGAAGCAATGACTACCATATAAAAGCACGATGATTTGAAAATGAAACCATTACTAATATTTGGACTTACGGAAGTAGTTTGAGGCGAGCTTTTCAGCTGTATAAATGGAGAGACAAAATAGATAGAGAATTCGAAACTGTTTCAAACAAAGGCTTTCTTATCTCTGAAAAAAAATGCGGTTAGTGAACTAGCTCTTTTGACGGCAAATAAAGGAGCCCTCTCAATATACAGTGATAAGAATCACGGATTGTATTATCGACACTAAAAGTCCAAGAGACTTGCATCTTTGAAATTTGAATTGGAAACGTTTGAAGACAAATCTACTTAATAAAGAGAACTCGGAGTACAGTTTCCAACAAAACGCTTTGTTCTGCATCTTCTCATACAGGTATAGTTTTTTCAACATCTTCAACACTGCAAAGAGTTTCAAGCCACACGTTTTCAATAAACAGTTGTAATTATACTTCAGTTATTTCAATTAAGTTGATTCAAGTTAAATTTAGCTATAGGTGTGTTCTCTCAAGTAATCCTAAATAGTAAACACTAATTAATTTATGCGGTAGAAGCGCGAATGGCTCTTTATCAGAACCGATCTGTTAATAATATCTGACAGCTGATCTATCATTTACGTCTAATTGACTTTGAGAGTTTGTTGTTAGCAGAGAGACTATCAATAATACTACAAGCTATACTTTTACTTATTTTTTTTTATATATATAAAATCGTTAAACATTATATTAAAGCACGGAAAAAAATAAATATAATTTACATTAACTGTCGCGTTTTCAATAATCATTTAAGTGTTCCAAAAAAAAATCCGCAAAAATATTCAAACAGTATACCTAAAGCATAAATTTACTGTAAAATCAACCGGAATTTTATTTAGAAAAGTCTGGAAGTATTCCAGCCCGTTTAATTTCTCTCTTATTTTAGATATTAGCTCGTGTCTCAAGAATTTCAAACATGGAAATTACTTTATTGTTATTCTGTAGATCTTGTTTGTTGTAAATTGTTCTTTTATAACAAAAACCACCACCAACCTCTCTAATAATAAACTCTTTCAAATTATTCTCATTACCATGATGATCATCGTTGTCATTGTGTAACAGTGATACTAGAGTGTAAGTAATTAAAGATGAAATTTTATTAAACATTCCACGCAGAATGCGAAAATGTGACCGGATTACGAAAATACCAAGATCAAGAGATTGGATGAAAGACATAGAACTTGATTTACATATATTTGATCAAAGAAAGTTTTGCTTGTTAAATAGATATATTTTTTTCCCATCTTTTTCTTCCATCATCTCTTTACTTCAAACATTAGCCGCTGCACGTACAAAAAGAAACTGATTTGCACATTCATCTAATCGAAATCGTCGTTATTCGCGTCTATGCCATCGTTGGTGCCGACGGTGCTCTTAATGAGAATTTGACTTGCAGAATCCCCCGACATTTCGCAATTTTATATAAAGTTCTATCTTTACACATCTAACAAAACACAATCGCTTATTATCAAGAACAGACTTTTTTGTTATTCAAATTATTAATAAAAGACTGAAAAAAAAAGTGTAGTGAAAGAAGATCGATCAATTTGTCAAACAAAGATCGCTCTTTGCAAATCGACCTTTTAATTAGAAAGAATGTGGTGCCGGATCACCTTTCCAATATTTTCCCCGATAGTCATAATTGCATGGTCGACAGAAAGATTGATGAGTAAACATCGCTCATACTAAGACCGTCATTGATAAACTATAATTGATATTTATTATCGTACACCGACATTTCCATAATATCAGCAAAGGCATCTCCACACCCATTCTGGAAATAACTGTAATAAATTGTAAACAATAACGAAAAGTATTTCGCTTCCAGTTTAGATAAATAATTGGCGCATCCCCCGAAAAAAACACATTTACAAAATTCGAAAATCTTTAATAACCATTGCCTGTGTGTACGTATATCTTGCTCCCCTCGATTGTGTCGATACTTTTCCCTTGTTGTATCCGGTTGAATTATTCTGTGTCGAATTTAAGGCCAAATACGAAACAACTGAATCAGAAGATTAAATTCCTGTCTCTTCTAAATCTAATAAAGCAATCTAGGAAAAATTCGGTATGCGCACACATCCGACACACGCCAATTGTCCTTTTTCGTTCCTTCTACCATATTCACATTATCTTTCTTTTGTCGTGTCTATGTATTGTTTTTTTTTTGTGTCGTCTCTTTCCTATCGTCACCGTTGTCGCCGTCTACTTTTAGTGAAAACACCCAAGGGTGCGATACGATAAAAATAAACTAGCATTTTAGTCCAGAAAAGGTAACACGTTTATATCGTTGTCTCTAATACGTCATATTTTCCAGAGCAATCCGAACGAATATCTGAGAAATATCACAAACGATAATGATATCGCTTTTCTCCCCGGTGTGTTATGTTCGTCATTTAAATTGGTTAAAATAACAACAGGGATTGTTTGAGAAGACAAATACAGAAAAAATAAACGACAACGAGCGGATAAGAAAGTGGAAAAATTGACTTGAAAAGTATAGCTAGAGGGTGTCGTCGCTTCAACTTACCCAGTTTCATGGTGAAAATCTTATTAAGTACTTTTTTCCGTGTTTCACCTTTCCAATCTTCTCACCTTGTTTCCGGCACAATTGTGTTAAAAAACTTGTCTCTTTTCCCCCAAGTTGTGTCGCCTTCCACTAAATGAAGTTAAAATTGGCATTTTATCCAGGCAATATGTTGTTTAAACGACTTCAATACGAATAGGACACTACAATACAATAACATTGATGATAAGTGTAAAGGCGCAAATATGTAGCGAAATTTATTATTAAACATTACAACGAATCATCTTCCGTGAAAGTTGTTTTCATAATAGAGTCCGTAACTAGAAGATCTTTGTCTTCTTTCGCATTACTGTAAAGTTTGCAATTGCATTTCCACGGGTAGTTGGAAAAAGATGTCCCATTTAAAGAACTCTCTACTAACGCGAGAATATCGCATCTAATCCCGAACTTTTCTACATCTCTTCGAATTGATTAACGTATTGATTTCATTTCGAATTACGAGTGCAATTACCGTTGACTCCTTGATAATAATTACAATTCATATATAATGAATTTTATCATGCTTGGCTAATGCAAAATTCCGTGCAGATATGCACTGATATACTTCCGTAGAATTGCAGCTCCCCGGCATTTAACTTGAAATATTACTATATTTGTAGTTGGTACGATTTTGAATAATATACCAAGTTGAATTATGACTAACAAGCTTATTTACCCCCCGATTCTGTATAGAATTGACCATTAACAAGTCTAACATCTGGAATGAATGTTGGATTATACTTGCCAACGATTTCCAAGTTTATTCTTTAAACGATAAGAGTGAAGTTACGAGGAAAAAACTCGATGATAAATCTATAGAAGCGACAGATAAGACGCAATAAAGTCCCATCTATTAAAAAAAAAAACGTATTTTATGTTTTCTTTACGTCGTCATTATTGTTGTAGCAACCTTTCTGCGAATCCGGATTGCGAATGGAATTATTGATTTTTTTTCTTCAATTTCTCTCAATTATAGAAAATCCGATATCGATGTGTTTTAATCAAAAAAAAAACCTTAAGGATTTGCTAAATATTTAATTTAGCTTAGTTGGAAGTGTACTAGTCATTGTTTTTGTTAGAGGTCAAAATGCCAGGTCAGTTCTCTAGAGATTCCCAAACACACTCAGACAATCAGCGTATGAGAATTCCATTACGTTTTGTGTTTACCCCTTTGTACACACAATCTAGCGGTCACTAGAAATCAAGAACTTTTCCCAACTTTGATTGAATCGGCCATGGGAATCAATCACGAACATTACACACATATACAAGTTATTCAATTATCTATGGACGCTCTCTATTTTTGTACAAATTGTGAATCGATCTGATCTAGCGGGAGATAAAGGAGACGCAAAAGAGAATAAAAGATAGAAAAGTGCTGCCCGAACAGCAACAACAACAACCGGAATGTTCCTGTAAATAAATATGACGTTTGGGTTGGGTTTCTAGACGTTTCAGCCAGTAAAAACTTGTTTCTATGATATAATTTATCAAACATCGAAATTGATGGAGTGCTCTTGATGCTTCCATTCCAACTCAATCACATTACGGATGGTATCAGAAACAAAAATTTTATTGTTTCTGAAACGAACAAAAATCACTCTGTTTCTGTATTCATCATCAATGACAATAAAATTAAAATTAAAATTCAATTGGGGAATTCAACTTTTTCTTTAATTCGTCTCAATCCTTAGATCTGATAGGGCCGTCGCCGCCGCCGCCGCCACCACAGCCGGCCCCCGATAAAATTCTTACGTTTGAAAACTTAGTAACAGGTTTTAAGATTAAATTTAATTTATTTGAGCAAAAGGGAGACTGTACGCCCGCTGATTCTATTTCACTCTTTTTCTCTTACATTATATACCCAAGAAGATATTATCGACTTCGAATGCAATTAACTTTGACAATGAATCGCACGAATTTAATCTCAACGAATACTAACGACAAAAGAGTTTTAATTTAATATGTTTTATATGCTTATGACTTTTCACCAACTTCAATAATAATCCACTTTTAGTTAAGCTGATCATTTAAATGAGTTCTGTTAAAGTTGAGGATGTTATATTAATAATAATAATAATCGATGGTTTAATGATTATTTTTTTGTTCGATGGAATTTATGGCATAGTCCTGATGAATCGCGCCAAAGACAAGACATTAGGAGGTTATCCCATGATGTATTGCTTTGCGCTTGAAGTATTCTTGCCCATTTTCCGCTAGCACGAGCCACCGAATTTACCACACACTTGATTTATATTGACTGCAATAAATATCACCCCCCAAAGTCTGATAATTATTTTGTCCGAATAAGGCAAAAAAAATATTGTAAACTCGTAGAAATCAAGCCGTCATTATTTACAATCAACTCGGATTAGTTGTTTAGTTTCGTTCCGTTCCTTATTCATTCCCTACTTATTTCTTCATCTTGATCGTGTTAGATCACGGCCACTGGCCGGATGAACGAGCCTCATTATTTCGCCCAATTTCATTTAATTTCGTTAGATATTTCTTTAGATCTACCATGTTGTCCTGTTTGATTATCTAAAATCTAATTCGTAACAAGGCTTTGTGTTTTTTTTTCTATGCCACAATGATCACAGTTAATGGTTGATTCTTGTTCGTTAACATTGACGAACAAAAGGAATGTCAATTGGAAATTTGTCTGGAGTGTCGTCCAATATTCGACGACTAACAATCACAAATTCAATTCGACATCAAACACACACAAAAGACCATTTTTCTCAACGATTCTCACCATTGCTTAACAGCAAGTATTCCAACACCAATCCAACGTTCCACACGAACAAGTCTAGTAGATCCATCGCCGTCAGACTATGTTTGGTATACGGTGTTATGAAAATACGTTCCAACATCAAAGAGATATCGAGCTCGAGTGATCTACGGATCAAGTTGGAGAACAGAAAGCAGTTTGTACATGCAGATTTCCTACATAACAGCTAACACAAAGTGAAAATCAGTTTTTAGATGTATCCTGATATTTAGACAAATATCTCTGAATTAGATCTATCCCAACAAGACCCTGTTTTAACCGGTTAAGAAGTAAAAGCTACTGCCAGTTTTATATCAAGATCGTAAAATATACAAATACTTACTAAAAAGTCTCCTTCAGAATCTCAACTTGAGAATCCCTTGTTAAGTGTAAAAGAGGGACTTGTTTGGCAAGATTGCGGTGCTCTTTTACTCCCCTATTTCCCAACAATATACCTACTATCTTTGTCTTGCGCTCATCTTCAACACCAACTCATTCGTTTCATTCATTTTCGCAAATAACCATCCCGAAAGAGAGATTAACACCACGGATTTATGTCACTTCATTACGTTTCATTTATTCAAATTGTGTAGTGTTTTTTTTTGTGTTCCTCTCTATTCTATTCTATTCTCTTACCCCGTGTACTTTTATATTCTATTTCATTCTTATTTTTATATGGCACATTACCTGACAGCCAGCTGTCGTGTTATAAAATTTCACCGGCTCTCTCTCACTCGATGGCGGTTTTCGTAACTTGAGATATTTTTGTATTATATGTCGTGGCTGTTTTATGAATATAAAATCTACAATTTTATTCTTTGATAAAATGCTAAACTTTTATATTTCAAGTGGCGACAACAGCTTTTAAAATCACGATAAATTTAATTTATCTCAGACAACAGGAGATTACAAATTTCATATTTAAATGTCTCTTATTTACCAACACATATCAACAAGAAAATTGCTCGACTCAATTGTTGAAAATATTATTTTACAGAAAAAAAAATGATGAAAGCTTCGTAAAATCGAGAACGATTGATGTGGGAATTATTTTTAAGAGTTGCCCACATCTAGAAATCCTCCAATTATTGGACAGTTTGATATTAAAGATGTTGGCGACTGGTAATTTTCATATAGATTAAACCAGATGGTCCCCAGTGGATGTTCGAAACTCTATTAGTCACGTTGAAGGATCTAAAACCCAATTTCTACAGTCATCAAACGATTTTATTGTTGATTACTAATAATGTTGCGTCTATTGTAATGTAAATAGATGATAAAAAAAAGAAAGATGAAACAAATTTTAAAGGCTCATAGTTCAGTCGGCTAAACTACAATAATTCAACAACAATGAGATTTTCATTATAGAAGGTAATTATCCGAGACGTTTACAGCGCCCGATATATCATTTTAACAACTTTTGCATAATCCACAAATGTATAAAACACCAGTTATAATATCCCTTTAGTATGATGAGTTTTTCTTTAATCTTGGTTAGTTGTAAATTCCGGCTGTTTCTTTCTTGGAAAATTAAATTCTAAAAACAGCCACCACACACACATAAATTCCTACCTACAACCCCCCCGTATAAAAAAAACAAAACAATTTTCGTACCGCTGGAGTGGATTTGTATAAAATTTGATATAATAAGAACGAGCCGCTCGACAGAAACGTTCTCAAATCATCCTCGATAATATCAAATATGATTGATAAAAATGAAGTGATTTGATGTAAATCGGTATTAAAAGTAATACGCCTGTAAAGCGACTTTAGTAGAATCGATTTTTCCATTCATTCGGCGACGTAGTCGCATAAATTTCGGTTAATACATCAATAATTTCAACTAGAATTTAATGTTTGTGTTGAATTGTAAATTTTACGGAATTTACGGTATTGTGGACATTGTAATGTTGACTTAAAGGAAATATTATTTGTGATTTCGAAAAAAATTTAACGTCGCCCGGCGCATCCACCAATTTTGCATACGCTTGTAATGAAGCTTTTTTTATGCGACTAGTCATTGTGCCAACTCTGTATATAATAAAATAAGAGTCAACGAATACGTATATATATAACCCACACATGATCACGTCTCTATAAACATTTTCAGTCCTGTTTGTCTGTTAAGTATTCGGTTCGTTAAACAAGAGAGCCAACATGACGAAAGACCAATGGTGAAGGCGACCTTTATTTGTCAGCATCAAAACATCCGTAGACGATTCACAATAATATTCCCCTTTTTGATATATGTCAATATATTGCCTTCGCAATAATCGCTGGGTAATTCGAACAATAAAAGTTGACATTTTTATTAGAAAACCGCCTACTTATTGTTTGTCTATGTTCCAATTAAAGACAATATTGATAAAGCTCGAATGTTGTTAAGTTAGGAAAATACGAAAATTTTATTTCAGCCACAGATGTTGCCCGTTAAATTCAATCTAAATTGTTGTAATTTAACATGACATGGAAGTCTTAATAGTTTCATCCCGTCATTCGATTCCAACTATGAACCCGTTTTATACCAAGTCAAGTGTGCAAAATTCCGCACCGAAACCGCTCTCCGGTAACAGATTAACTCTATCTTAGATGGGATGTTCGCGCGCATTAGGAATTATTTAAGTATTCATTTTCAACGTGCATAAGTCAAATGAAAGACTGAATAGGGAATTTCAACATCACGAAAAGTTGAGACCAGCACCAGATGTTCGTTTAAATTAAGATATATCAAAGATCAGCCTCTGGCCGTCTTGATATTGGATTTAGAAACGTATAAATTTTAATTTCCTCTCGGTTTTAAGGTAATTAGCTTCTTTATTCTTTCAGTCTGTCTCTCTTTGTCTCGCTTGATCTCACCAACGTTTATTTTATTCGGTTTTTTTGGCGTCTTCGTTCGAGTTGAAGTCTAATTTTACGCGTTGGTCTCCTATCGAAAATACAACGAGATCTTAAACTATTTAGAAATGAAATAAGTCTGCTGTGATGAAAGCCAAATCGAGCTCGATGAGTTCAAATAAGAAAAACGAGACGAGCGCAAAAAGAAAAGTATATACAAAACGATGGGGAAAAATTTGTGTTTCAAGAGAAAAGAGAATAGACAATGTTCGATCATGTTAGTATTCATGGCAGGAGACACGATCTACCCCCCATCAATATTCACAAGGTATTGCGTTCAAAGTTGTCTAATGGAATGTGGCCGCTACAGCCGCCAACACACCGCAGCAAGTCTACCTTGTTCCATCTCTCACCCTCCCCAACAATGATGACCTAATGACATCTTGCTACACTTCAACTTACATTCAGGATATAAATTGTTTTACAACCTGAGGCATTATAGAATATCTCCCGTGTGGGCGCTTCCTCAAATACCTAAAAATGCAATATAAGGGATTGGATGTAAACGAATAAAAAAATCATAAAACCCGCGCCAGTACACATACTTGTAACGATAAGGGCGCAATAGGGGTGTCTTAATACGCACACAAAGAAACAAATAAAAAAATTCTAATAATAAAATGAATAATTCGGCTTGTTTTTATTTGAACAAATAAAACCGCTACATTTCGTTGGATTATTGTCGATTTTGGTATACGGCAAAAATTAGTCTTTAACATAAATTAATTTAATTTCAACTTGTTTGTCTCGGAAGTCTGTCAAAACTTTTCTAATAAATAATTATAATTAAGTCAACGAGAGTCCTCCTGTTGCTTTTGCTGACGCTTTAAAACAACCTGGCAAACTTTTAATTGTGATTGTTTTTGGGTGCTTAGCCGCGCTCTCTCTATCTCTCTCTCTCTCTTGCACTCCAGTGCTGTCTATTTAAACTAAACCGTTTAAAATGTTTTGCAATGCAAAACTAGAAATAACACACAATTTAATATTAACAAATTTCTTTTGAATTGAAAATTTAAATATGGAATGAGAATGGAATATTGAAGTCATTTATAATTTTCGAGTAACCGTGTAGAAAATTCATTAATCTTCCCCTTTTTATTTAAATACTGTTTGTTTTATTCAATAATGGCCCACGGCCTGGACTTGAACGATAAAGTACAGAAAAATCAGAATACTCACTAATTTTTTTTTTGTTTTCATTATGATTGCGTGATAAGGGTTGCTACACACGAACGTAAACACTGCCCCGGGGGTGGGTATGCAAATTCTACAACAAATTACCCTCATTACATCCTCTCTAATTACACTCTCTGGATATTGGCAGTGATTTTAGCGAGTGGGAAAATATACGCGAGTTAATAAAAGGGCGATTTTTAAAAAACGCTATCTGAAGCTCCAATCTGTGACATTAAAAGCCTTTTGCAGATGGACGTTAATTTCACGTTTAAGGCTTAGAAGAAAAGCAGATCAAGAATCGTTTCTAATTTATTGAAAGCACTGTTAAGTTTTTACAATAACTGGCACTTTCCTCTACTATTTCCAATGTCATCTTCTTCTTCTTGTTAATCTTGTTGAGTGTAAGATTTCAGTGCTCTAGTAAATACCAAGGATTTTCCCTTAACAAAAATGATAAACTTACTCCTTAAAAAAGTATCATATTGGATAGAGCTCTTATCAAAAACCTTGGAGCTTAAAGAAATAAGATTACGAAAAAGTGGGTTATTTTAGAAAAGCTTGATCCCCGACAATTGCTAATTCGTATATCATATTCATCGCAGACATGACAATTTTGAATTTTTCATCCAATATCAATTTCATTTCAATAAAAACTCCAATTTGTGACTTCAGCAAAACAGGCTGCTGACTGAAGGGGCATAATTTTAGAGACAGCTCTTTTTAGTACGTCTTGATTTTAGATGTAGTACTTTGTTAAGGATATTCACTTATTAATTGAAGAAAAAGCCATAAAACTCTTTAGAACTGCTACTGAATATGGAAGATCTGATTCAGTTTTGGAAATGTTATTTTATGAAAAGTTCTATACTTGTAGAAGGTGGAAAAGGTTCAAATTCAGGGATAAACAATTGTCAGATTTTCAGACAGGTCGTAAAAGAGGTTCAGCTTTTGGAAAATTCTTTCATTCAAAATTTCAGGATAAGGACAATCGCCTTTAATTTGAAAATACCAAAAGCAACCTTACCACTGAATTCTGTCTAGGATCTGTAATTTTCCAAATCCACTCTTGGATTTTTTTTTGAACTTTACAATTGCCTCCTTTTCTCAATCCCCCCATATGAATTGTGCTCTTTATTTGGGTAGCCGTAAAAATAGTTTTTAATATTTTTTTGTTACTGTGAAAATTCGATTGATCGTGTATAAACGTTCTTGATAAGAACCGTACAAAGGACACTTACTTAGTACCGTTCTTAGATTTGTTCGTTCTTGTTCAGTTGTGCTCCAACTTCCGGTTTTGGCCGTGTTAATTGTAGTTTGAAAAGTTGTGATTTTTTTTGTTAATTAATAATTAATTAAATCTAGTGCACATTAATAGGTACTTGACCCGAGAGCGCAGGAGAGCAGGCCAATGGCAGATTTAACTCCAAAACAAAATACGAAAGGACTTGTTCAAATTGTGGAGTGTCCACGAACTCACTGAAAATCTTTAATTAATCTTAGACGAATAAGTTTCTTTTTTTTTGGTTATTTGGTTTAGAACTACAAAATCGACACTGAAACATATTTAAGACATTAATTGGGCCAAAAATTAGTCTCCTCTCTCATTAAAAATTTTTTTTAATACTGCTAATCAATTCCTATCAAATTTTGGCGATCCTCATGGGTCTAAGAGTAAATCCTCTATTGAAGCAGGCAGCTGTTCGGAGCGGAGTTTTTTAGTGTGTCTTATATTTGATCTCATGTATAGCACTTTGTTGGGAATATTCTATTATAAACGCATATTTTTTTGATTAAAAATAACTTTAACAAGTCGTCTACCTCACCTCAAGATAACGACGGCTTGGAAAAGTAAATAACTGACATAAAAGTTGTTGACATTATTATCTACAGAGGGGTCCAAAAAATGTATCCACTGCTTAAAAGGCCATTACTTACAGAATAATTGACGGAGTTGTCTCATTTTTGGTGAAAGTCTAGCTTAAAGTCCAACTTAAAGGTATCACTGTAGGTGTTCGAAACGGTCACCATTAACATCCACACACAAACGATGCCGCCGAACTGCAGCCCGAACTACTGACTGCAACGTGTTCAATTGGATATTTGCACATGAATGTACGATGAATTCTCGAAGTTCATTCAATGTGCGTGGTTTTTGTCGAAAACCTGTGTTCCCCCCAGGTAAAAGTCCAGAAGAGTTAAGTCTGGGGAACGTGGTGGATACTCTACAGCACCTCTACGGCCTATCCCTGTTCCTGGTAGGTTTTCGTCGAGATAAGCCCTAACACGATTTTGGTAGTGGGCTGGGGCACCATCTTGTTGAAAGTAAAGTCTTCCGTCTCCATACAAGTCTCGGATAGCAGGTAAAATGGATGTCTGAAGCTTCTGAAGGTACACCTCACCGGTAACTGTCAAAACAAACCAACGCAATAAAATACTTGTGTGACGATTGCCGGAACTACAAACTATTGCACTACCAAAAATGAGACAATTCCGTCAATTAGTTTGCAAGTTATGGACTTTTAAACAGTGGATACATTTTTTTGGACTCCTCTGTACGTCAGTGACCAAAAAACCAGTTTCAACTGTGCACAAATTTAGCACTGTTGGAGAGTTCAATTGGATCCAAAATTTGTATTTTCTTATTATCGCTTTAGTAGGTAGGTACAGCTGAAGACTACAGCTTGAAATATCGACTGCCACTCACATGTAAAGAACCAAAAATGTTATTTAGCGATAATGGAATGCACGTAAACTAATAACATACACTTGTATCCATATTAACTACTTGGTAACAATACAACGTCACGTAAAATATAGAAATATTATGACAGAACTCGTCTTGTAGAAATAATTTGTTAGACTTTGATTGATATAAAAAAACATTCTATGATATATTTTATTATATACACGAGTTGATTTTACGCTCTGTGATTAAAGTCTATAAACAAAGGAAAATGTAAAAGAATAAAAATCGTTCCAAATACTATAAAAATCTAATCAAAGACATATAAGTTTACGAGATGACGACGGACATATGAACATGAAATAAAAGAACACGCTTTGTCAACTGCTTTACCCCCCATACCCATATAGTTATATATCCCTTTATAAATATTAGGTCACAAACGTAGAAGAACTGTCATTTCGTAAGCAATAAAAACATGAAGAACGACATGTATTGTAGAGTTCTGAACGTTTCAACTATTGATTTTAGTAAATTGTAAAACGTTTGATTAAGGAGCGGTTTATTTGCCATTTCGAAGTCTTGACGATGCATTACATTGTTATAAAGCTCCTTAAATCGGGATTTAGCAAATGAAGATGAACCCGGCCTTTGTACGCTTTATTACAATATTCGCCATGCACTTTTTTCTCGCATGTGAAAAAAAACTCTTCAAGAAACAGACACTTGATTAGGGAATCTAGGAAGAATGAGTTTTTTACTTCAGTATCGTAAAAGTATTTTAGGTTTCTTTATTGATCAATGACAAGATAGTTGCTTCTTTTCTTCAGTAATAAAAGCCTGAGTCGGATCGAAATGAAATTGCGGCCGGGGCAAACATGAATTCCATGCGTCCTCTCCAATGTCTATTAAATGATATTCTTCATATATAAATTGTTCGGCATCCGGAGCAGATGCCTCCCACTCGGACCGGCACTGATAAGGGCGGATAGTATGTATCTTTTGGACGATTTATTATCACTAATTTTTCATAAGTGTTTTACTGCGTTCAAAAACTTTTGAATGTAAAAAATGTCATTTTTTTCCAAACTTTCTGCATTTTGCGACACGACTCGATCGTTTGTCTTTTGCCCGCCATATTATTAGAAGTAGAGCTGTAACGAACCGTATGTATTCGTTACTGAGTAACGGGTGCGCAATCAAGTACCGAGTAACGGAACGTTACTCACGAATACATCTCGTTACTCGCATTTTTCGTATTTTTGTAGGTTTGGTACAACGATTTCAGTTCGCGCAAGTAACGTTGATGTGTGTGTTGAAATGTTTTGCTGTTGTACATTTTACGCATACACACCCGTATATAATACGGCTTGATTTCGCACTAAATTTTCGGAAAAAATAAAATTCGTGTATAATGCGCTCCCCCAACTTTTCAATATTTTATTTATAAATGAAAAGAAACGAAAACGTCAAATTCGATAGAAAAAACTTAAATTTTTGTCCCTTTATGTTTTGTGAACAGGTGTAAGAATTACGGAGTACAGAAGTGCACAGCACGCGTCTTACAAAAATCCCTTACATCTGCTGCACTATCTAAATATGTAACGTATAAGTATGTTTTTACCGAGGTAGCAAAAGTAACGAGAAAAGTAACGATACGATAGTAACGAGTACTAATTGTTATAGTAACGAATACATACGGGTACGCTTTTCTTCGTTACTTTTACATCTCTAATTAGAAGTAGTTTGCAAATAAACCGCGAGATATTCGTGCTACAATAGTACTTTGTTTACTAGTGGATTTAACTGCGTTGGCGCCCTAGGTATCCTTTTGCGGCGTATTTTCTCTAAACTTGGTCGATACTAGAAATTTCAATTACACGTGAAAAAAACAAAAATACTAGGAACTGCACATGTTCTGAGGACTTTTCAAATATAAGAATCCAGCAGGCTAAAGACTTTATAGCTAATTCGTAATTATTTCATAATTGCTTTATACAGGGTGTCCCACCTCAAATATCTCGTTTGCTTCTGAATTGAAATGGAAAAGTATCTAAAGAAATTAGACTACAATGTATATACTTCAATTTACCGACACGATTTTCTTTCTAACTGTTTTGTAAATGCCAAAACATCATATAAGGTCTCGAAAATTACTCAATATGAGGAAAACAATCACTTGCAATCAATATTGTAAATGAATTTGATACATTCTTTTTTTCTCTTAAAAATTTTTCATTTGCTACTCAAAAAATAAAATGGGAAAGTGCCATTCGCCTGGCGCCTCCACCATTCTGCACGATGAATTGTTACGTCTTTGATATGAAGTACAGTCTTTAACTTGAAATTTTGTTCGCGATATTCATTGCAGGTGATTGGCTTCCTAATATTTAATTTTGACGTAGGCTTTTTTCATCAATGAATAGGTTATTGATCCCATAGAAAGTTGAATTTATTTTTTAAAAGAAAGATATTATTTTCATATCAAATTCATTCGCAATATTCATTGTAGGTAATTGGTTTCCTAATATTGAGTAAGTGTCGAGACCTTATATGACGTTTTGGCATTTGCAAAATAGCTAGAAAGGAAATCGTGTCGGTCAATTGAAGTATAGACATTATAGTATTTAGATACTTTTCTATTTCAATTCACAAACAAACGAGATATTTGAGGTGGAACACGCTGTATAGCAAAGAATCTCCCAGATTTAACCAAAGATAAGTTTGCCATAGCTGAAGAGTGAAAAATATTTGTGATTTAACCGAACCTATTATACAGACTGTCCCATCCCAAGCAATCACGTTTCAAAGCAATTATTAAAACATTCAATTGCAACCTTCAAGAACTGAAATTAAGTTAACTACGAATTAGTCAAAGTTCCCCTTAGATAACCTAGCTTGTATTCTAAAAGGTTATAGTCGAATGTTTTAATAGAAGTTATGGAACATGATTGCTTGGGCTGGCAGTCTGTATAAAACAAGTCTGCTGCGGAGTTATCGAGTTTTATAAATTGCTGCTATATAAGATTTGCCGCCCTAGGCAGGGGCGGATTGGCTCCGGCTCTTAACAGCGGTCACTCCGCATATACTCCCAAAAAAAATTCTACTAAAGGAACAATGAGCGATTGCGATTGATTATCCTTGCGGCCAATCCACTCCTAGCCCTAGACCTGAAATCAAAAATTTACATGTGCTATGTGCCAATGCTGATAACAAGATTCGAAGGGAAAAAATCTTGTTGGGATAAAACAGCAATAGAAAAAAAAACATCAAATTGAAGACACCTCCGAAACGTACTTTATAAAAAACTCAACATTAATTGTAAATTGAATGTAAACAAAATTTAAAGAGCCCCTTTAAATTTAACCACCTTTAACTACAATCAGGATCAAAGGAACATGTGAAGTTGTGAATTGAAAAACTTGCAATTATACAACTCAATTATTTATTTGATAATTGTAAATTACAAACAGCTTAAAGCTTGAGCTTAGTTCTACGCCAATGACGCCTCTTAGCATTATACCTAAAAAAGAACAAAAAACATGTAATTCGTATTGACAAAAGTGAGGTTAAGTCACACAATCACAACATAACCACACTATCAATTTTAAATTATTTCAAACAATTTTTACAATTATCAATGCAGATTTTGATAAATCTAAATAAATTTAATAACAATTTACCTGATGGTATTGCCGGTCCTCATACGAACCCATTGCGGAATTGGTCTGTTCTGTTTCAATTTCTTTGCGAGTTTTCGCTTGATTATGAACGTTTTGTGTGCAGACTACAAAAAATACAACAATAAAATCAACTAATACGATTGAATTAATAATAATTTGTATGAAAATTGCGAGAAAAATCGACGATTATTGGAATATTTACGAAAACTTACCATTTTCGCTGCAGCTATCAACGCTTCTTCAATTCGAAAAGAAATGTCAAAAATCGGAAATTGCCTAGGGAAAATTGGCGCAATATTGGCAACACTGATTCTATCACAATCAACGTATAAAACTACTTATAACCAATTTTTAATCGATTAATGTTTTATGAAATTAAAAAATAATAGTATTAATTACAATTACCTACAACAAATTGTTTGAAATTGTTAAGAATTTTATAAAATTCTCCACAATATGGTAACATTTTGTTTTGATACTGTAATTGGTACACTATAAATGATTGTCAACAGTATAATTGTAGGTTATGTTAGTTGTCAAAATTCCAATTGTTATCTATTCAGGATGAAAACAATTTAATTAATTTACAAATATACAATGCACGAAGCGTACCAAGTACATTTATTAACAAAATTAACATTCCAAATTGAAGCAATTACAGCATACGGTAAAAATCCCAATTGTTGTGATTGTATTGCGTACAATTTCTTTTCTAGATGATAATCTATTGGTGGGCACCCGACAAGGCTACCTCTTTATGTACAATCTTGTCAGTACCGATGACAAATGCGACGTACAATTGATGCGCTACAATAAATCGTTCAGTAAGAAAGCCATCCAACAACTCGAAGTCATCCCCGATCACAATTTATTGCTGAGTCTTACAGGTAAAAGTTGTGTATTGATTTGATGTGGAGATCGAATATTATTGAATTTCCAGATAATGTCGTACAGTTGCACGATTTGAATGCCATCAATTTCACCACACTACATCAAATACAAAAGTCGCGTGGTGCCAGTTTGTTTACAGTTAATATAGAGCGACAGACATCGATGACTGGTGAAACGATTGTTTTGGTTCGTTTGGCCGTTGTGGTCAAGAGGAAGTTGCAATTGTATTATTTGAAAAATAACGAATTTTTGGAACTGATGAGCGATATTAATTTGAGCGAAATACCCAAATCGATGGTATGGTGCCAGAATACGATCTGTGTGGGTTATCGTGGCGAATACGCTTTAATTGAAGTATAATTATCAGATTAATCGATTAACAATCCAATAAAATTGCTATTGTAGCTTGACGGCAAACAAACGGATTTATTCCCGACTAGTAGTAGTCGTACGAGCGAACCGTGTATCGTTAAAGCTTCAAATACAACATTCGCTTTATGTAGAGAAGCACAAACGGTTCTCGTGAATGTTGAAGGACAAACTGAGAAGACGAAGGCATTAAAATGGTCGGATATACCGATCACTATAGCATGGGATGAACCGTACGCTTTAGGTGTCCTATCTGAATGCATTGAAGTACAAACATTAGAACCGTGCGGTTTAGTACAAACATTAAATGATTTAACAAAAATCCGTTTTATTATACGTTGTAAACAAGGTTTAATTTATGCAGCATCAATCAGTCAATTATGGTGCATTACAGCCGTCGATATAGCTCGACAACGAAAAGTCTTACTCGATTCGAAACAATTTCAATTAGCCTTAAAACTTACAGTAAGTAGCATCGATAAAGTTCAAGAAAATTTCAAATTATTTTTGTTTAGGAATTATCTGATGAAAATGATGAAGATAAAAAAGAGAAAATCCATCATGTCCAGACTTTATTAGCTTATGATTTGTTTGCTAATAAACAGTTCCATGAGAGCATGAAGGAATTTTTGAAATTGGGCACCGATCCATATGATGTTATACGATTATTTCCGGATCTATTGCCACAACAGTATAATACAGCGAATTATCCGGAACCGGTAAAAGATCTAACAGAGAAAGAATTAGAGACGGGCTTATTAGCTTTAATCGATTATTTAACAGAGATGCGCCACCGTTTACAGTCAGAAACACAAGTAAGGCTTTGATATTGATACTGACAGGCTTAGAAGTACAGCTATAACTCCCTTTAGTCGGTAAAAAGAAATTGCTTTGGTGCTTTGTTTAATGTTTAGTTCAGGCAGGGCCGGCCCGAGATCACAGCAAAACAGGCAGTTGCCTGGAGCGGCGTAATTTTAGGGGCGCCATTTTTTAGTGGATCCTACACTGGATGTGTATCATTTTCTTAAGAGGAGTATGAGAGTACATAATTGAAAAAAAAAATGATAGAAGAATCTTAACTCTGATCAATTTATTCAATATGAGATTGGGGTACTATCTTAGAACTCTTTGGAAGTGTTGCTAAAGAAGTTAGTTTTATAAAAGTCAAATTCTATGTTAGGTCTTCAGTCCTGGTTGATCGTAAAGGCATTCAGTTAAAATTCTAGGATAAAAACAATTGCCTTTATTTTGAAAGTACAAAAATTAGCAATCCTGCAATTGAATTCTGGACAGGATGTGGAATTTTCCAAATCCACTCTAAGAAGTATTTCTGAAGTTTCCAATTGCCTCCTTAGCCCCAAAACTTTCACCTGTATTATGCCTTTTATTTTGGTAGCCATATTTTCATTTACAAAACATATTTTAATATTTTACACTCTTTTTTATTACTTTGACGACTATATTAATCGCGTATATTATACGTTCTTGATAAGAACCGAACAAAGGGCACTTACTTAACACCTTTTTTAGATTTGTTCGATCTTGTTCAGCCGTGTTCAAGTCTGTGACGTGTTAAGTTGTTTCAAAAAATTGTGTTTTTTTTGTTAATTAATAATTAATTGTGCCTAGTGTTAGCGTAAGTGCCAGTGCCTTTCAAATAATCATGTTATTTCTTCTTATCCTAATAGTCTTTGTTTCAATTTTTGTTACAGTTATGCAACCATCAACTGAAACAAAACTGACTTTTTTTATTCTCAACAATGTCTCATACGAAAAGGTGAATTTTCGAATTGTCTTTAATTCTTTTAATTCGTAATCTTTTATGACACTTTTCTATGGGACACCAAACTTTTTTATTATTACGGATTTATCTAAAATTCAACATAGAATTATCACAGTTATTTTAGATTTTTTTCTTTCAATCAAAAGACAACTATTTTTGTTCAGAAATTTAGTTAAAAAAGTTTGATAAATAGAAAAGTAATTAGTGGTCCGAAACTAACGTTGCCTGGAGCGCCAGGAAAGCTCGGGCCGGCTCTGATTTCAGCACTTCGAAACGAAGGTCAACCGAAAATCGGCAAAAAACGATCATTTTTCGAAATAAAAACCGCAACGAAGCCCTGGTTTATTGAGTCGTCAAAAATTATCAAATTAATATTAAAGGACTACCACTTACCTCTCTTGAGATTGATACTATTTTAGAAATTTGCCTTTAATTTGAAGCAGGAACCACTTAAGTCCTATTTGAGTAAAAACTTGGAGGCTCCTTCTTTTGGTCTAAGAGTTTTTGTTTGTTTTCCAGAAAGTTCGGTCACTTGACCGACTAAATGTACTCCTAATGTAAGTTACTAAGCAAGTGTTTCATTAGCGATGATCTATCGCGTTTGTTTGGAGTTTCAACTTCTAAATGCGATTTTACGCATTCAAATTGACGCTTCAGCAAATCATTTTTTAGACTTACAAAAAATTGACACGACTCTTAGAGAAGTGAGTTACTTTGCCGGTCGTATGATTAATGAATTGTGAGCGTCTTGCCAAAAGTACGAGGCAGCGAAACAGACTCGTAACATAGGATATTATTAAATCGAAGCTCTGGTGGCTGGAGCAAAGCATTAACGCATCTCGATGAGGAGGAGCTTCAGATACGACGTCCAGAGGTGGGTTCTCGAGCAGATTAGTTAAGTGGCGGATTTGGTAAACTGTACCTACAGATTTTGGGGTAGATTCCTGCGACTTGTCCAATACCAAAAGGAAAGAGAATTACAGAGTGTCCAAGCAATTTATTTTATACTACAAGTGCACGCCAAATAATTAGTATTAAGGGAGTTATATTGAATCTTTGTTCGGTTAGTTTATAATTTATTATTATTGTTTTAAAGGCGAACGTTAACGCCCGTGCTAATTTAAACGAGAAAACCAATTTCAATAAATCAACCCAACAATTATTACAAATCATCGATACAACACTATTGAAATGTTATCTACATACAAATGATGCTTTGGTTGCACCATTATTACGTTTGAATCATTGTCATTTAGGTGAAACTGAGAAGATTTTAAAGAAAATGGGTAAACACAATGAATTAATAATATTATATCAAACAAAAGGACAACATCGGCGTGCATTAGATCTATTAAAAAATGAAAATAGTATAGAACGTACGATAACATATTTACAACATTTAGGTGCTGAGAATATGGGCTTAATTATTGAATTCTCCGATTGGGTATTAACAGCATCACCTGAAGATGGTTTGAAGATTTTCACTGAAGATCTAACGGAAGTCGAACAATTACCAAGACCGCGTGTATTAGATTTTCTATTACGTTCACATACATCATCAGTTATACCATATTTAGAACATGTTGTACACGTATGGGAGGATACGAATCCATTATTCCATAATGCATTAATCCATCAATATCGCGAGAAGGCGATAACAGATGGTACAATAGCATCCCAGCATATACGTAAGAAATTATTAGAATTTTTGAAAAAAAGTCCATATTATACAGCCGATACTGTATTGAGTCATTTCCCAATGGATGATCTGTTAGAAGAAAGGGCTGTAATATTGGGCCGTTTAGGACGGCACGATGAAGCAATCGCTATCTACGTACGTGCATTGGGTGACGTCCAAAAAGCCGAAGATTATTGCGAGAAATTATATAAATCAAATCAAAACCAACATAACGTTTACGTGTCGTTGATTAAATTGATTTTGGATCCGAATAATTGTCCATTATCGTTACCGGGTGTTGTTCTATCACCGAAAACTGCTGAGCCCGATCTGGAATTAGCTTTAGATATCCTCCAGAAATACGCTGATCGTATTGAACCACTCAAAGTGCTACCGATTCTGCCGGATAGTGTGCCAGTTGCTCGGATCTATCGATTCTTATTAGTCGCCCTACACAAGGCGGTTAAAGAGCGGCGTCGTGTGCAATTGTTGAAGGGATTATTGTATGCCGAACATTTACAACTACAAGAATCACGATTGAATTTGCAGGGCCAGCATGTTCTTGTGACGGAATTGAATGTGTGTCCTGTTTGTAAGAAACGGTTCGGTAATCAAAGGTAGGTTTTAGTAGTTTTGTAGAGAATGGTAATATAAAAGTTGTGGTTTTAGTGCGTTAATTCGCTACCCGAATGGAGACGTTGTCCACTATTCTTGTCAAGAGAAGAAATCCGGCTTTTAAATTCACCAAATACCAAATTGTGATACGTTTTCTTTTATCTAACATATACATACTAATTCTTTTATTAAAATAAATTATTAACAATTAGATTTCGTTAAGAGATTTATTTTACTACTATGCAAAATTTAACAGAAACGTTTTGTTTTAAACATCATAGCCGACAATGTGACGTTTTCCAATACATTCACCAACATAGAACCAACACAGTACCTCAACTGTTACAAGTGTGTTCAACCATGCTTCTCGTACAGTTAATTGTTTCCATCGGCCACTTCGTGCACCGGATATCAATCGACTGATACCATTACGAATCTCAGGTATGTCACCGGGTGTTGGTGGTGTTAATTCAACCTTTGCATACTTTAGGAAAACTTCTAATCTCGGTTTACCCTCAGCCACTAATCCTGGAAAGGAATTGGAGATTATATAAACATAAAGTTAGGTTATGTTACGTAATCTGTTTGGATTTTAGTTAAATTTGTAATACTTACGACCAGCTAATGTGGGCAATTGTGCAATCAGTTTAGACATTTTGTGTTTTCTATCAGCGAAACGAAGGAAAATTGGAGAAATTTGGAGAAAAGTCGATTTTCTGTCGATTATTCAATCTGATTCGATCGACTCGACACAAATGTCAATGTGCACACTACC